>JAREIK010000587.1:0-5000 GCA_029783825.1 Sapria himalayana
CACACACACACACACCATATATATATATCATATGTCATATCTATTGTCTATTTGTCTATCTATCCTTATCTATCTATTTATATATTTAATTCTATCTATGTGTGTATCTCTCAATTTATCTCGTTGTCTATCTATCTTTCTATCTATCTGTCTATCTGTCTATATAACTATTTGTTTACCTATCTTATGTCTATCTTACTATGTGTCTATATGTTTCTTAAGCAATTTGTCTATCTCTAAATCTATCTATTTATCTATCTACCTATTTGTCTATCAATCTATTTGTCTATCTCATCTATCATTCAATCTATCTATCTAACATTTTATTTGTCAATCTATCTACTGTCTATCTTTAACTTTGTCCATGTGACCATTCTTCTATGTGACTATCTATCCATCTTTCTATCTGTATAGCTATTTATATGTCAATCTACCTATCTATCTATCTATCTATCTTTATATCTAACTGTTTATCTGTCTAACTATTTATATGTCTATATATATATATATATATATATATATATATATATCTGCATATCTATCTATCTATTTATCTGTCAATCAATTAATCAATATATATATCTCTCTATCTGTTTTTTTATCTATCAATCTTTCAATCAATCAATCTATCTATCTATCTATCTGTTAATCTATTTATTTAACTATCTGTCTATCAATCTATCTACTATCTATCTATGTGTCTATCTGTCTATCTGTGTATTAGTCTATTTGCCTATGTGTCTCTCTATCTATCTGTATATCTATCTGTGTCTATATATCTATTTATCAATCTATCAATCTATATATCTGTCTATGTGTCTATCTGTTTATCTGTATATGTGTCTATGTGTCTATGTGTCAATCCGTTTATTTATCTATCTTTCATTCTTTCTATTTGTCTATATATCTATCTATCTATCTATGTATCTTTCCATCTGTCTATCTATCTATATTTTTTTCTATCTAATTGTATGTCTATCTTTAGATCTATCTATCTATATATCTATTTATCTATCTATCTATCTGTCTGTCTTTCTATGTGTCTATCTCTCTCTCTATCTATCATTCTATCTTTTAATCTATCTATCTCTCTATCTATCTATCTATTTTTCTGTCTATCTGCCTATCTATATATCTGTCAATCTATATATATATATATATCTATCTGTCTATTTATTTATTTGTCTATCAGTATATGTATCTATCTATATATGTGTTTGTCTGTCTATATATCTATCTGTATATCTGTCTATCTGTCTATTTTATCTATATCATTCTATCTATCTATCTATTAGTCTGTATATCTACATATCTACCTATCTGTCTATATGTTTATCTATATATATATATATATATCAGTCTATCTATCTAATTACCTATCTCTATTTATTTACCTCTATTTCTATATATATTTCTATATTTCAATTTATCTAACTATAAATATATATATCCATTTATCTCTCTCTCTATCTTTTTATCTATCTTTCAATCAATCTATCTAACTATCCACCTATCGGTCTATCAAGCTATTTAGCTATCTGATTATATGCCTATCTATCGATCTTTCTAGTAGTCAATCTATCAATCTGTCTATATATATATATATATATATATATATATCTGTCTATTTATCTTTGTGAATATTTGTCAAAATTTTTATCTATCTACCAAACTATATGTCTATATGTGTATATGTCTATCTTTCTATCTGGCTCTCTATCTATCATCTATCTATCTATCTATTTTTGAATATATCTATCTGTATCTCTATCTATCTGACTATCTTTAAATCTATCTATCTTTCTTTCTTTTTATTTGTATTTCTGTCAATCTATCTATCTATCTATATATCTATCTATTTGTTTATCTATCTGTCTATCTATCTATCTATCTATCTGTTTATCTGTCTGTCTATCTATCTGTCTATCTATCAATCTATCTAACTATCTATCTATTTATCTATCTATCTATTTGTCTGTCTATCTCTCTTTTATATATATCTATCTATTTGTCAATTTATGTTTTTGTCTATCTATCTATCTATCTATATGTCTATCTGTCTTTCTGTAAATTTGTCTATCTGTCAAATCTATTTATCTATATGTTTGTCAATCTTTCTATCTATCTTTATGTTTATCTATCTATATATCTATTTGTTAATCTGTCTATCTATCTTTCTATAAGTCTATCTATCTATATATGTGTCGATGTCTATGTATCTAATTGTCTATGTTTCTATGTCTCTATCTATCTATCTATCTATATATCTATCACTCTATCTGTCTATTTTTTGATCTATCTATCTATCTATCTATTTGTATATCTATCATTCTATCTATCTATCTATATGTTTAATTGTCTATCTATATTTCTATCTATCTATATATATGTATCTATCAATTAGTTTATCTGTATATCTGTCTATCTATCTATCTGTCTATGTGTTTGTCAATCAGTCTATCTATCAATTTATTTGTTTGTTTGTCTAGTTATCTATAAATCTATATATCTATCTATCTATGTATCTATGTATCTATCAATCTATATATCTGCCAAACTGCTTATCTATCTATATGTCTAACTATCTATCTATCTATAAATCTATCTATAAGTATATCTATCTATCTATCTAAGTATATGTCTATCCGTCTAACTATCTATCTCTTTATTTAATTTTTTATATATCTGTATATCTATCTATCTATCTAACTATATATATATATATATATATATAGTTAGATAGATATATTTAACTATCTAACTATCTCTCTAGCTATCTGGCGATCTAGATATCTATTTATATATATATATATATATATATATATCTATTATATATATATCTATTTATTTTTTAATCTGTCTATCTTTCTATCTTTTTATCTATCTAACTATATATATATATATATCTAACAATCCATCTTTTTATCTACATATCTATCTATCTATTTATATATCTATCTACCTATTTCTCTATCTGATTATCTAGTTATATGACTAACTATCTATCTATCTATCTGTATATTTATCAATATGTATGTCTATCTATTTGTCTATCTATCTTTCTGTGTATTTGTCAATCAATCAATCTATCAAATCTATCTATTTGTCTATTTATCTATCTATCTGTCAATATTTATAACTATATATCTCTCTATTTTTCTATCTATCTATTGGTCTATATGCCTATGTGTATATCTATATTTTTTACTGTCAATCTGTCTAATAAGCTATATGTCTATCTATCTATCTATCAATGTTTCAATGAATCAATCTATCTATCTATTTATCTATCTATCTGTCTGTATATCTATCTAGCTATTTGTATGTCACTTTATCTATCTATCATTCTCTCTATCTATTTATCTGTTTATCTGTCTATTGATCTATCTCTCTTCTATTTATATATTTATCTAACTATCTATCTATCTATCAATGTGTTAATCTATCTATTTGATTATCAATCTATTCGTCTATCTGTTTATCTGGCTATCTAAGTATATATCTATCTATCTATCTGTCTATATCATCTATATCTATATTTGCCTATCTATCTATCTACTCATTTGCCTATCTATCTATCTATCTACTCATTTGCCTATCTACCTATCTGCCTATCCGACTATCTATCTATCTATCTATAAATCTATATATATGTCTAATATATATCTATGTATATGTTTATATGACTATCTGTCTATATATCGATCACTATCAATGTATCTAGTTATCTATTTATCTCTCTAGCTATCTATATATATATATATATATCTATCTGCCTATTTGGGCATTTGGCTATTTTGCTATCTATCTTTCTATCTATCTATCTTTCAATCAATCTATCAATCTAACTATATATCTATTTTTCGGTCTATTTTTTAATCTATCTATTAGTCTATCAGTCTATCTCTTTATTTATCAGTCTATTAGTCTATCTATCTTTCTATCTATCTACCTATCTATTTTTCTATCTATCTATATACCTGTTTATCTATCAATATATCTGTTTATCTATCTATAAGTGTATATATCTATCTATCTATCTTTCTATGTATCTATCTATCTATCAAACAATCTTTCTATTTTTCTATATATCTATCTATCTATCTAACACTCTATCATCTTTTTATCTCTCTATCTAAATATCTATCTGCCTTTCTAGTTATCTGGCTATCTATCTATATATCTATCTACCTACCTACCTATCTATCTGTCTATGTGTTTGTCTGTCTATTAATATGTCTATATGTCTAACTGACTATCTTATATCTATCTATCTATCTTCTATATATATATATCTATATGTCTATCTATCTATCTATATATCTGTCTATATGTCTATATGTCCATCTGTCCATCTAACTATCAATATATTTGTCAATATATCTTTTTAATATCCATCTATTTGTCTGTGTGTCTTTCTATCTTTGTGTCAATATATTTATCTATCTATCTATCTATCTATATATCTTCTATCTATCTGTCTATATGTCTATCAGTTTATCTGTATATTTATCTATATAACTATATGTATATCTTTCTATCTATTTATCTGTCTATATATCTTTTGTATATCTATCTTTCTGTCTATCTGTGTATCTATCTATCTGTATATCTGTCCATCTATATATCAAACTATCTATCTATCTATCTATCTATTTGTATATCTGTCTATCTAAATATCGATGTATCTATCAATCTTTCTATCTCTCTATCTGTTTATCTGTATATCTCTCTATTTATCTATCTATCTATCTGTTAATCAATCTAATCTATCTATCTACATATCTATGTGTCTATCTTTTGTCAATCTATCTATCTGTATATCTATGTATGTGTCTATATGTTTATCTATCTATTTGTGTATGTGTCTACATGTCTATCTATCAATCTATTATTTGTATAACTATCTATTTGTCTATCTAACTAAGTTTCTAACTATATATCTATCTGTCTGTCTATATCTCTTTCTGTCTATCTTTCTATCTGTTTATCTTTCTATC
>JAREIK010000587.1:10000-19504 GCA_029783825.1 Sapria himalayana
TCATGGTGAATAATAGCCTAGCTGAGTTTGGACTAATAGGGAAGTGAGTAAATTTATATCATCATACTTGCACCTTCGAAATGTATAGCAGTATTTTCATTGTTTGACTTGATCGTATTAATTAAATATGATTAAGACCCTTATTCTTGAGCATTCAATGAATTGAATTTTTCATATGCCACAAATCATGTGTCCTATTGAATATTCATGTTGAGCATGGTCAGCTAACGCTTATTATATTTGGTGTTATCTTTTTTTTGCATGCTAAGTACGGTCAGCTATATTTTTTGATATTTCCATTTTTTTTCACATGCTGAGTATGGTCTGCTAGAACTTGTAATCTTTAATATAATTTGATGGTAAGAATCATAGAAAAGCCTAACTAATGGGGAGGTCATTAGGCTATGTGCACATGGTACCCTCTGGTGCGGGAAAAGCAAGTGCCTTCCTAGAGATGTGGTAAAACTATAGGCGTAGAACTTGACCCGTTCTAAGGATTTTTGGTTGGAATGTATGGATTCCAATATAAAGGTAAAAAGGAATGTAAGGATTCTTGAATGGTAAACTATATTTATTTGTTTCAAACCTCTAAATCTCATTTGATATTATTGTTCATATTGTTGATATTTCATGCATAATCTATGTATGGTGATTGATTGATTGAGTATAACCATCCTTGTGAGCTGGCCTTGAGTATCTAGCCTCACAAGTATGGTGATATAAGTTTACTCATGGAGTTATCTCAGCCCCGTTGATTTCTGCTTTTTTCAGGGTAGCCAGAGAAAGTAGAATCCAGGCTATTCTAGACCACTTGGATTTTATTTGAAAAATGTAATGGATTATTATTTTGTTTATTTGGTGAATAAGAGTCAAAGTTTCTAGAAGGCTCCATGGTGAATTAACTTGGTTATTGGGTTAATTATTTGGTTAAATTAAAAATTTTTGATAAATTTAGTGTGATAAATTTTGCTTTAAATGAAACCTTATTGGATATTTTTGATGAGACCATTGAGTCATTTTTGTTATTGGAGACCATGTAGGTCAATAGGAGTTATCATTTATTATAGAAACAAATAGGTCATGCTGAATTTTTGGTAGAAATTATGGGACTTTGGCTTGCTATGGGTTTTGGTGGCCTTAAGCCAACTCATTCCCTAGTGCCGGTCATAGCCTATGAATGTGGGTTGTGACACTATCTATCTATCTATCTATCTGTCAATCTTTTAATCTTTCAACTATCTTATGTTTATCAGTCAATCAATCTATTTATCTATATGTCTATCTGTCTATCTATTTGTCTATCTGTCTATCTATCTATTTTTTTATCAGTATTCTATCTATCTATCTATTTTTCTATCTATCTATCTATCTATCTATCTATCTATCTATCTATGTGTTTGTCTATTTGACTATTTTTCTAACTATCTATCTGTGTATCTATCAATCAATCTATCTTTTTATAAGTTTACCTATATATCTATCTTTTTGTCTATTTTCTATCTGTCTTTCTATTTATCTGTCTATTTGGCTATCTGTTTATGTATCTATCTATCTATCTATCTATCTGTTTATCTTTCTATCTGTCTATATATCTAAATGTCTATTTGTCTATTTGCCTATTTTTCTATCTGTCTATCTATCTATCTATCTATCTTGTCTGTATGTCTATCTGGCTATCGGTGTATCTGTCTGTTTGGCTATCAGTCTATTTGTTTATCTATCTATCTCCCTAAATAAATGTGTATATCTATCTATTTGTGTGTGTGTGTGTGTATCTATTTATCTTACTATCTTACCATCTATTTAATTGTATGTCTATCAATCATTCTATCTATCTAACTGACTATCTATCTATCTATCTGTCTATCTGTCTATCTATATATCTATGTATCTATATGTCCATCTATCTATCTATCTATCTATATATCTTTCTTTTATCTATCTATCTATATATCTATTTATCTATTTTTTATTTATCTATATATCTATCTATTTACATGTCTAAATGTCTATATGTTTATCTGTCTATTTGTATATCTATCTATCTCTCAAAGTCCATTTTTCTATCTATCTATTTATCTATCTCTCGAAATGTCTATATATCTATTTGTATATCTATCTATTAGTGTATATATCTTTTTGTCTATCTGTTTTTCTATCGATATAACTGTCTATCTATCTATCATTCTATCTATGTGTCAATCAATATATCTATCTGTCTGTCTACCTAGCTATTTGTATATCTATCTATTTGTCAATCTGTCTATCTATCAATCAATCTATTTATATTTATATCTCCCTATTTATATATCTCTATATCTATCTATATTTCTATCTTCATGTCTGTCTATAAGACCATAAGTCTATATGTCAATCTATCTATTTGTCTATCTATCTATCTATATATCTATATGTCAATATGTAAATCTATCTATCTATTCTATCTATTTATATATATATATATATATATATATATCTGTATGTCTATCTATATATCTATCTATATGAGAATTAGTCTATCTTTCTATTTGTATATCTATCTATCTAAATATTGGTATATCTTTCTATATGCCTATCTACCTATCTTTTTATCTGTCTATCTATCTATATCTCTATCTCTTTATTTTCTATCTATCTATCTACTTATCTATTATATATCTGTCTATATATCTATCGATCTATCTATATATATATCTATCTATCTATTAATCTATCTATCTTTCTAGCTATATATCAAATAATTTTTCTATGTGTGTATATGTCTTATTTGTTTATCTATCTATATATTTATTTGCCTATCTATCTATCTAACTATCAATCTATCCATGTATCTATCTATCTATCTATCTATCTATCTTTCTATATATCTATCTATATATCCATCTATCTATCTGTCTATCAATCTATCTATATATTTATCTTTTGTCTATCTTTCTATTTATCTATCTATCAATCAATTAATTTATCTATCTATCTGTCTATCTATCTATATAATTATTTTTTTAATCTATATATTTGTATATCCGTTTATATGTTTATATGTCTATCTATCTATCTATCTATCTATCTATAAATCTATATTTCTATCTGCCTATCTTCTTATTTGTCTAAATGACTATAAGTCTATATGTCTATATGTCAATCTAACAATGTATCTATCTGTCTATCTATATATCTATCCTTTGTTTATCTTATTATCTATCTATAAACCTACCTATCAATCTATCTATTTATATGTCTATCTGTCTATTTATCTATCTATCTATTTATCTATCTGTCTGTCTATCTGTATATCCGTCTATCTACCTATCTATTTATCTATCTATATGTCGATCTATATATCAATCAAGTTGTCTATATGTTTATTTGTTTATATAAATTTATCTATCTCTTTATCTATATATCTAATTTTTTATCTATTAGTCTATCTAACTATCTATCTATCTGTATATATGTTTATTTGTCTATCTTTCCATCTGTCTATATGTATATATGTCTTATGTCTATTTATCTATCTATCTATCTATCTGTATATCTATCTTTCAGTCTATCTATTTGTCTATCTATCTATCTTTCTATCTCTCTATCATCCTACCTGTCTATAAGTGTATATGTCTTTCTGTCTATCAGTCAATCTACCAATCTATTAACATGTCTATCTATATATATATATCTGTCTATCTATCTATCTATTTGTCTATCTATCTGCCTATCTATCTAATGGACTATCAAATATATGTCTATATATCTATATGTCTATCTATATATCTATCTTTCTATATATCTATCAATGAATCAACCATTCAATCAATAAATCAATCTATCTATCAATTTATCTATTTATATATTTAACTATTTATCTATCTATCATTCTATATATCTATCTATTTATCTTCCTATCTGCCTTTCTGGCTAATAATCCATCAATCTATTTGACTATATGTCTATTTGTCTATCTATATTTATCTATCTTTTTATCTATTTATCTATCTAACTATCTATTTATTAGTCTATCTATCTATATATCTATTTGTATATATGTTTATTTGTCTATATTTCTATTTGTCTATCTGTATATATGTCTTATGACTATTTGTTTATCTATCGATCTGTCTATCTATCTATCTATTTATCTATCTATCTGTCTATTTCTCTACCTGCCTATCTATTTATAAGTGTATATGTCTTTCTGTCTATCTATCAATTTACCAATATGACAATCTATCTATCTATCTATCTGTCTATTTATCTATCTTTCTATCTGTCTATCTATCTATCTATCTATCTATTTATCTATCTGACTATTTAATATATGTCTATATATCTATATATTTATTTATATATGTATCTTTTTATATATCTATCTATATTTGAATCAACCATTCAATCAATAAATCAATCAATCTATCGATCAATCAATCTATATATTTATCTATATATCATTCTATATATCCATCTATCTTCTTATCTGCCTTTGTGGCTAATTATCCAGCTATCTATTTATCTATCTGTCAATATGTCTATATGTCTATCTGTTAATCTATATATTTGATGATCTATCCATATGTCTATTTGTATATCTGTCTATCTGTCTATCTATCGATCTGACTATCTATCTATTTATCTATCTAAAAAATCTATCTATTTGTCTATCTTTCTATCTGTCTATTTACCTATCTACCGATCTATTTATATGTATATCTATATATTTGTATATCTGTATATCTGTCAATCTATAAATATTTCTATATGTCTATATATTTATCTAACTATGAATCTATCTATATGTTTATCTGTCTAACTATCAATTTATTTATCTATCTCTCTCTTGTTTATCTGTCTATATATCTATATGTCTAACAATATATCTATCTGATCTATCTATCTTTCTATCAAACTATCTATATATGTGGCTATCTTTCTATCTTTCTATCTATCTTTCTATATATCTATCGATCTATCTAACTATCTGTGTCTCTCTATCAATCTATAAATCTCTCTTTTTGTCTTTCTATTTATCTATCGATCAATCTATCTATTTATCTATATATCTATTTATATATTTGTTAATCTATCTATCTATCAATCTGTCTAATTGTCTATCTGTCTATCTCTCTATTTGATTATCTATCTAACTATATATTTGTATATTTGTCTATATGCAATCTATTTATAAGTCTATATGTCTATTTTTCTATATGTCTATATGTATATCTACCTATTACTCTATAAGTCTATCTATCTATCTATCAGTTTATAAATCTATAAATCTATCTATCTGTCAATCAGTCAATTTGTCCATCTATATTGTAGCCACTCTTTATATCTCTCTATCTGTCCATCTGTCTATCTGTCTATATGTCTATCTTTCTCTTTGTCTATCTATCTATCTGTCTCTATATCTGTCTATCTATCTATTTCTCTATCTATCTATCAATTATCTATCTATCTTTCTATGTATATATTTTCTATCAATTTATCTTTCTATTTGTTTATCTATCTATCTATCTATTTGTCTATATATCTTCTGTCTATTTGTCTATCTGTCTAACTATCTATCTTTCTATCTATATATCTATATATCTATTTAGCTATCTATCTATCTCTATGTCTGTCTATATATCTATCTAATTTTCTGTCTATTTGTCTATTTGTCTATCTATCTATATGTTTATCTATCTATCTATCTAAATTTCTATCTGTCTATCTATCAATCTGTCATACAATCAATCAATCTATCTTCTATCTATCTTTTGTCTATCTATTTGTTTATCTACAAGTCTATCTGTCTATGTATCTATCTATCTATCAGCCTATTTATCTCTCTGTCTATTAATTTATTTATCTATCTGTCTATTAGTCAATTTGTCAATTTGTAAATCAAGCTATCTATTTATTAGTCTATAAGTCTAATTGTCTATCCGTCTATTTGTCAATTTGTCTAACTATGTATATATCCATCTATATATTTGTCTATCAGTCTATCTCTCTATATGTCTAAGTAGCAATATGTTTATATTTTTATGTGTCTATTTATCTATCTGCCTATTTGTCTATCTATATATATCTCTCTTTGTGTATTTCTCTATCTATCGATCTATCTATCATTCTATCTATCTATTCATCTATCCATCTGTGTATCTATCTATTCATATGTGTCTAAATGTCTTGTCTGTCAATCTATTAATCTGTCTATATGTCTATCTGTCTTCTGTCTATTTGTATATCTGTATATCTGTTTATATGACTATCTATGTGTGTGTATATGTATATATATATATATATATGTGTCTATCTATCTATTGGTTTATATATCTATCTATCTTTCTATCTATCTATCTATATGTCTATCTATTAATCTATCTATCTATCTGTTTAATTGTCAATATTTCAATCTACCTATTTTTCTATATGTCTATAAGTTTATAAGTCTAATTCTCTATCTTTCAATCTATCAATTTGCCTATCTATCTATCTATCTTTTGTCTATATGTCTATCTGCCTACTTGTCAATCTTTATCTTTATCTATTTATCTATCTCTCTATCTAGATATCTATCTATATATCTTTATATCCATCTATCTATTTATCTATCGGTCTATCTATCAATCTAGCAATCTATTAGTCTATCTATCTATCTATTTGTTTATCTATCTATCTGTATATCTTTCTATATATCTACTAATCTATCTATCTATTTGACTATCTATTTATATGTATATATGTATATCTATCTATATATCTATCGAACAACCTATCTTTCTATCCATCTGTTTATTTGTCTAACTGTCAATCAATCTATCTGTATATTTGTCTATTTGTATAGCTCTCTATCTGTCTATCTATCTATCTATCTAACAATATGACTATCTTTCTATCTCACTATCTTACTATCTATGTGTATATCTATCTGTATATCTGTCTATCTATCAATATATCTATTAGTCTATTTGTCTTTCTTTCTATCTATTTTTCTATCTATTTATCTATATATCTAACTATCTATCTGTCTATCTATCTATCTATATATTTGTTGGTCTATCTATCTATCTATCTATCTATTAATCTAACAACTTTTGATCTTTTTATCTTTCTTTCAATCTATCTATCTTCCTATCTATCTCTCTATTTATCTATCTATTTATCGGTCTAACAATAAATCTATCTATTTAATTATATGACTATCTGCATATCTAGTTATCTACTTATCTACTTATTTGTCTATTTATCTAATTATCTATCTATCTATCTATCTATTTATCTCTCTATCTATCATTCTATAAATCTATATATATGTCTATCTATCTATATGTCATATGTCTATCTGTATTACTTTTTATCTAACTATCAATCTTTCTATGTATCTATCTGTCTGTCAAAAAATCTTTCTATTTGTTAATCTATCTAACTATATATATATATAAATATTTATTTATTTATTTATTTATTTATTTATTTCTATATATCTATCTGTCTGTCTATCTATCTATCTATCTCTATATGTCTATCTATCTATCTATCAATTTGTCTATCTTTCTATCTTTCTATTTATATGTCTATTTTTCTAGCTGTCTATTTGACTATCTATCTATATGTCTATCTTTTTATCTATCTATCTATCTATCTATCTATCTGTGTATTTATTTTTCTATCTATCTATAAATTTATATAGCTATTTGTTTATCTGTATATATGTCTATCTTTTATCTATCCATATTTAAATCCATCTGTCTGTATTTCTGCGTATGTATCTATGTATCTATCTATTTTTCGGTCTATGTATCTTTCTATCTGTCATTCTATCTATTTGTCTATCTTCCTATGTGGCTATCTCCCTATATATCAATATGTCTATCTATCTATCTATTTTTCTATCTATGTATCTATCTATTTGTCTATCTATCTATTTGTATACTTATCTATCTACCCTTCTAGTCAATATGTCTATCTATCTATCTGCCTATCTTCCTATCTCACTATAATTTATAAGTCTATATGTCTATTAGTCAATATATCAATCTGTCTATCCTAACTAACTATCTATCTATCTATTGTCTTTTGATTATCTCTCCATATTCTACAATCTATCTGTCTATTATCTAGCTGTCTATCTATCTATCTATCTATCTATCTGGCTATATGACTATTTGTCTATACTATCTATTAGGTCTATCTGTCAAATCAATCGAATCTGATGCCAATGAGTTCTATTTCTATCACGTATCTACTTGTAGATCTAGAATTCTATTTATCAGTCCTACTGTATATCTGTCTATTTGTTTATCATGATCTATCTATCTATTTGTCTATCTGTCTATATTTCTATCTATTAATCTCTCTATCTGTCAATATCTCTATATGTCTATTTATCTATCTATTTATTTGTCTAGCTGTCTATATGTTTATCTTTCTATCAATCTATTTAACTATCTAACTTTCTATCAATCTGTCTATATGTTTAATTGTCTATTTGTCTATATGTCTATCTTTCTTTTTGTTTTATCTATTGAATGTCTATATGTCTATCTATCTATCAATCTATCACTCTATTTGTCTATCTATCTATATTTAGTCTATCACACAATCTATCTATCATAAATCTATCTATATATTTATCTCTCTCTATATATATGTCAATATGTATATCTTTATACTTTCTTTCTTTCTTTCTTTATTTCTATGTATCTTTATATCTGTTAATTTATTTTTATATCTATATATCTATCTAACTATAAATATATATTTCTTTCTTTCTTTTTTCTTTCAATCTATCTGTCAATTTGTTTATTTACCTATCTGCCTATCTAACTATCTGTCTATATGTCTATCTATCTGTCTATCTGTCTATATGTATATCTTTCTATTTTTCTATCTATCTATCAACCTATTTGTATATCTATTTATCTATCTATCTTTTATTCTATCATTCTATCAGTCTATATGTCTATCTATATATCTGTCTATCTTTCTATTTATCTATCTGTCTATCTATCTATCTGTCAAACTGTCTCTCTATATATCTATCTATCAGTCTATCAGTCTATGTGTCTATCTGCCTATCTGAATATCTGGCTATCTACGTGTCTAACTATATTTCTATCTACCTATCTATTTATTTTTTTTATCTGTGTATCTATCTATCTATCTATTTGTTTATATGTCAATCTATAAATCAATCTATCAATCTATAAATCTGTCTATATGTGAATCTGTCTATAAATCTATCTGTCTATATTTCTAACTACCTATTTACCAATTGATTTATTTATAAAATTTGGCTATCTATCTATTTATCTCTCTATCTCTATATCTATCTGTGTATCTATATATTTAACTAGCTATGTTTCTATCTATCTATCTATCTATCTATCTATCTATTTATTTGTCTATCTGTATATTTATCTATCTATCTATCTTTATATCTATCTATCTATATATCTATTTATTTGTCTATCAGACACTCTATCTATCTTTTTGTGTATCTAACTATCTGACAATCTATCT
>JAREIK010000587.1:22517-47117 GCA_029783825.1 Sapria himalayana
TTTGTATTTGCCTATTTGTCTATCTGTATATATGTCAATCTATCTATATGTCTATCTAACTATTTTTCTATCTAACTATTGTCTATCTGTCTCTTATCTATATCTATTGAAATGTCTATCTTTCAATCTTACTACTGTCTATCTGTCTATCTGTCTATCTATATATCTATATATTGCCTATATATCTATCTGTCTAAATTTATCTGTGTATTATCTAGCTATATATATGTTCTATCTTTAAATCTATCAATCTATTTATCGTATCTATCTATATCTATCTGTCTATGTGTTTCTAATGTCTGTCAATCAATCAATCTATCTATCTATCTTATATTTGTGTTTCAATTTGTCTATCTATCTAATCTATATACTGTGTGTCAATTTGTCTATCTATCTTTCTATCTATCATGCTCTCTATCTATATGTCAATATGTCTATTAATCTTTATGTCTATTTATCTATCTATCTATATACTATTTTTTATTTGCTATCTATTGTCTATCTATCTGTAAATCTATCTATCTATCTATAGTTTATATGCCTTTTTGCTACCTATCTACCTATCTATCTATATACCTATCTTCCTTTCTACTTATCTATCTTTCCATCTTTATGTCCATCTATCTATATATCATAAACAATCTGTCTTCTACCTATCTAACTATCTATATGTCTATCTATCTATTTGTCTATTTGTCCTTTGTCTGTCTATCTATCTGTCTATCTATAAAATGTTTATGTATCAATCTGTTCTGTCTGTTTATTTTATATCTATCTTTCTATTTGATTGATTAGTCTATTTATCTGTATATCTATAATTATGTCGAAGTATCTATCTATCTATCTATTTATCTAACTATCTATAAGACTATATGTATATCTATCTATATGTCTATATTTTTATAACTCTATGTATCTATACGTCTATCTTTCTATCTATCTATCTATCTATCTATATGTTTATCTGTCTATTTGTGTATCCATCACTATATATGAATATCTGTCTATATGTATATATGTCTTCTGTTTAATAATCTATCCGTCTATCTGTATATCTATCTATCTTTCTCTATATCTATATGTCTATATTTTAATCAATCTTTCAGTCTACCTTTCTTTTTGTCAATTTATTTATCTCTCTATATGTTTATGTGTCTATTTGTCTATCTATCTTTCTATAAATCTATCTATCGATATATGTATATGTCTATTTTCTATATGTCTATATGTCTATCTGTCTATCTTTCTATTTGTCTAACTATCTATATATCTATCTAACTATCTATCTATCTATCCATCTATGTATCTAATAATCAAAAATTCAATAAATAAATAAATAAATCAATCTATCTATATATATATTTAGCTATTTTCAATGTATCTATCTATCTTTCTATATATCTATGTATCTATCTAACTATTTAACTATCTTTCAATCTATCTATCCATCTTTCTATCAATCAATCAATCATTCAAACAATAAATAAATAAATAAATAAATAAATCAATATATATATATATATATATATATATATATATATATATATATATATATATATATTGATATATCTAACTGTCTATCTATCTCACTATCTACCTATCTATTTATCTATCTCTCTTTATATATATATTTCTATCTATCTATTCATCTATATGTCTATCTATCTATAAATCTATCTATAAGTATATCTGTCTATCTGTCAATCTATCTTTCTATCTTTTTATTTGTCTATCTGTCTCATTTTCTATCTATCTATCTTACTATTTATATATTGTCTATCTATTTGTTTATCTATCTATCTGTCTATCTATCTATATGTCTACCTACCTATCGTTTTATATATCTCTCTATCTATCTTCCTATCTACCTATCTATCTGTCATTCTATCTGTATATGTATCTATCAACAAATCTATATATATATATATATGTCTATATAATAATCTATGTATTTATCTTTATGTCTATTTGTTAACTATCTATCTATCAATATATCTATTATCTATCTATCTATCTATCAATCTATCAATCCTTCAATCAATAAATTAAACATTTAATCAATTTATCTATTTATTGATCTATCTATCTATCTATCTATCTATCTATCTATATATCTATCTTTCTATATATCTGTCTATTTATCTATCTACCTATTTGGCTATCTGGCTATATATCTATCTATCTCTATATCTATCTATCTGTTTATCTATCAATATATAAATCTATCTATTTATCTAACTCTTTATCTATCAATCAATCAATCTGTCTATCTATCAATCTATAAATCTATCTTTTTGTCTATTTATCTGGCTATCTGTCTTTATATCTATATGTCTATCTATTTTATATGTCTCTCTATCCACCTATATTTCTATCTATTTGTCTATTTTATATCTAACTATTTATCTATCTAACTATCTATATATCCATCAATCTATCTATCATTCAATCAATAAATCAATCAATCAATTTATCTCACTATATACCTATCAATTATCTATCTATCTATCTATCTTTCTATATATCGATCTATCTATCTATCTAACAATTTATATATCTTCCTATCTATCTATCCATCTATCTATCGATCATTCATTCATTCATACAATAAATCAATCAATTAATGAATCTATCTATCTATATATATTTATCTATTTATCTATCAATCTATCTTTATAAATATCTAAATATCTATCTATCTTTATAAATATCTAACTATCTATCAAAAAAATATATCTAACTGGCGATCTCGCTATGTGGCTATTTATCTATCTATCTATTTGTCTATCAATCTATCTGTTAAAAGATAAATCTATGTATCAATCTATCTATTTGTCTATCTATCTATCTATTTGTCTCTCTGTCTACCAGTCTATCTGTCTGTTTATTTATTTGTCTAACTGTTTATATTTCTATCTATCTATATATCTATTAATAAATCTGACTATATGTATATATGTCTCTATGTCTATCTATTTTATATTTATCTATGTGTCTATTTATCTTTCAGTCTATCTATGTATCTTTCTATCTATCTATTGTCTATCTATCTGTCTATCAATCTATATATCTATCTATATATCTATCTATCTTACTGTATATCTTTCTATCTATATATCTATCTATCTATTTATCTATGTACCCATCTACCTAAATGCCTATCAATCTATCATTCTATCTGTCTAGCTATATATTTATAAATCTATATATATGTCTATCTAACAATCTATGTATATATCTATATGTCTATTTTTCTAACTAACTATACTATCTATCTATCTAAATATCTATCTATCTATATATATCTATATATCTATCAATCAATCAATCAATCAATCAATCATTCAATCAATAAATTAATCATTTAATCTATTTATCTATTTGTGTATTTATTGTCTATCTATCTATATATCTATATATCTATCTATCAGCCTATTTAGCTATTTGGCTATCTATCTATGTATCTATCTATCTAAATATCTATTTGTCAATCTATTTTTATTTATAACTATTTATCTATCTATCTATCTATCTATCTATATATCTATATATCTATAATTAAGTTTATATGTCTATCTGTTTATCTTTCTATCAGTCTATCAATCTATTTGTCTATCTATATGTCTCTCTATATATGTCTAACTATGTATTTGTCAATCTACCTATCTATCTATTAATCTATATATTTTTCTATCTATTTGTATATCTGTCTATCAGTTATATATAAATAAGTCTTTATCTCTATATGTCTATCTATCTATCTATGTATATATCAATATGTGTTTCTATCTAACTATCTAATTATCTATCTATTTATCTGTCTATATATCTATATGTCTAATAATCTATCCATATATCTATCTATATATCTATCAAAACAATCTTGCAATCTATATATCTATCTGTCTATATGTCAATTTGTCTATCTGTATATCTACCTTTCTATCTATCTATCTATCTATTTGTCAATCTATCAATCAATCAATCAATCATTTTGTCTATGTGTCTACTTATCTATCAGTCTATTTGTGTATCTGTCTATTTGTCTATCTATCAATCGATCTTTCTATCTATCTGTTTATCTATCTATCAATCTGTCTATCTATCTATCTGTCTGTCTATCTCTCTATCTGTCTATCTATATAGTTGTATGTCAATCAATCAATCTATCTATCTATCTATCTATCTTTTTATAAGTATATATGTATTTATGTCTATCAGTCAATATGTCATTCTTTCTATTTGACTATCTATTTATAAGTCTATTTATATATCTGTCAATTTGTCTATCTGTCTATTTGTAAATCTATCTATCCATTTATTTGTCCATATATATATTTGTTTATCTATCTCTCTATTTGTATATCTATCTATCAATCAATCTATCAGTCTATCTTTGGTATCTATATATCTATCTATCTATCTACCTATCTAACTATTTGTCTATCTGTCTATCTTTCTAAGTATATTTCTCCATCTATCTATCTATCTATTTATCTATCTATTTGTCTATCTATTAATCTTTTTATGTGTCTATCTATTCATTTATCCATTTGTCTATCAATCTTTTTTCTATTTGTCTTTCTATTTATCTGTCTATCTATCTGTCTGTCTATCTATCTTTCTGTCTATATATCTATCTATCTTTCTGTATATCTGTCCATCTATTTATATGTATATCTATTTATTTGTATTTCTGTTTATCTGTCTATCTGTCTGTCTATATATCTACCTATCTTCTTATAATCTATAAGTTTATAAGTCTATATGTCTATTTGTCAATCTGCCAATCAATCAATCAATCTATCTGTTTGTCTGTCTTTTGTTTATATGTCTATCTCTCTAAATGTCTATCTTCTATCTATTTGCATGTTTATCTATTTATCTATCTATCTGTTTATTGTCTATCTGTCTAATTGTCTATCTATCTATCTATCTATTTGTCTCTCTATCTTTAAGTCTATCTAACTATTTGTCTATCTGTCTATCTGTCTGCTTGTCTATCCATCTATTTCTCTATCTATCTATTTGTATATCATATATATATATATATATACATACATATATCTGTCTTTCTATCTATCTATCTATCTATCTATCTATCTATCTATCTATCTCCTTATCTATCTATCTGTATATCTGACTATCTGTCTATCTATCTATTTGTTTATTTGTCTATCTATCTAAATATCTGACTATCTATCTATCTATTTGTCTATCTATTTATCTGTCTATCTATCAAACTATCTATCTGCCTATATGTCGATCTATATATCTATCTATCTCTCTATTTATCTATCTATGTATCTGTCTTTTTATCTATCTGTTTATCTGTCTATCTATCTTTCTGTATATATATTTATCTATCTGTCAATCTGTATATTGGTCTATCATCCATCTCTCTATCTATCTATCTATCTATCTATATATCTTTTTGTCTATCTATGTATTTATATGTCTAACTATCTATATGCCTATATACTTATCTGCCAATCTGCATATCTTCTTAACTGCTTATCAGTCTATCTATCTAATTGTCTATATTTCTATCAATCTGTTTATCTGACTATTTGTCTATCTGTCCATTTGTCTATTTATCTTTCTATCTACATGTCTATATGTCTATCTATATATTTGTCTATCTATATATTTGTCTATCTATCTATATGTCTATATGTCTATCTTTCTATATGTCTATATGTCTATCACTATAAGAAAATGTTCAATTAGCTATTTAATTTTAGCTAGGGATCAATCAATAGCTAAATTGTATGGGATTAGCTAGGGAATAGCAAGGGATTTCTAATTTTTCTTTGAAATAAAAATTTTAAACGGATTAGCGAGGGATTAAAGATGGAATAGCCACGTAAATTATGCACAATGGAAAGTGGAAAATTTAGCGACGAATTTAGTGACAGAACTTCCCTAGATAATTAAATCCGGAATATAGCGATGAAACTTTTCTTGCTAATTAAATCCAAAGTATAACGATGGATTTAGCGACCAAATATTTCTTAGCTAATTACATCCGGGATATTGTGATGGATTTAGTGATGGAATTTCTCTTGTATATTAAATCTAGAATATATCGATGGATTTAGCGACGAAGATTCCCTAGCAAATTAAATTTGGAATATAGCGACGAATTTAGCGACTGAAATTCCCTAGCTAATTACATCTAGAATATAGCGACAGATTTAGAGACATAATTTCCCTAGCTAATTTCATTCGGAATATAGCGACTAATTTAACGATGAAATTTTCCTAGCTAATTTAATCAAGAATATAGCGACTAATTTAGCGATAGAATTTTCCTAGCTAATTTAATCTGGAAAATAACGAGAGATTTAATGAAGGAATTTCTCTAGATAATAATATCTGAAATATTGCCACGGATTTAGCGACCAAATTTCCCTTGCTAATTACATCCTAAATATTATGATGGATTTAGCAAGGGAATTTCCCTTGCCAATCTTTAATTATTTAATTTTTTTAATTTATTATTTGCTTTAATATTTTATTTAATTTTGTTTATTAAATATATGTTATGGTCTATAGATGAGTAATCCTTGAAAGACACATTCTCCATGTAAAATTATAAAAAAAATTACAAATTAGCGATTTTAAAAATAAAAAAATACAAAAAAATTATATTAAATAAGGACTAAAATAAATATTTTAATTATTATAAATTTTCTAAAATTTTTAATTAATAAACTTTAAATTTTGTAATAAAGTAATATTAAATAATTAATTCTATAATTATAATAATTTTTTACGATATTTTAAAAATTAAATGAACGTATATTAAAATTTCTACTGATATAAATATAAAATAATTCAACATATGATTAAATAGAAAATATTTTTAAAAATATCTGAATTTACGAATAAACTTGTAAATATTAATATAATTATAAAAAAATTATGATTATAAGAAACTTTTTAAAAAATAATTAATACAAAATTTGAAAAATCTTGAATTATAATAAATATTAAAATTTTTTCATTAAATTTTAAAAAAATAAATTAATATTCAAAAAAAATACATAGATGGTTGCCCCTACTAAATTTTATAAGAATTAAACAATTGAGTAATATTTTTGCTATTATCTTTTGATAATCAGTCTTTATTAAAATAATAAATTTAAATTTTTTAAAATATCTTCTCACTTTAAGTAATTTTTAGTATTTTAAAAATTATAAATGATATCAAATAATATGAATTTTTATGCCTTTAAAATTTTTTCATATTATCTTCATAAAAATTAATATGAATTCTTAAAAATTTATAACCATAAAATATATATATTTATATATTTTTTTAACATAAAGAGCAATTTATAACTCTTAGAAGAGTGGCTAGAAGATATATCAACTTTTCATGGATGTCTTATTACATGAAGTTTGTAAATTTTGTCGCTATTTAATTTTTTTTTATTAAAGGCTAAACATTTATTTTTTGAAATTGTTTTTATATTTATTATTTAATTAATTTTATAATGAAAAATTGTAATGTGTTTGTTTTTCATGTGTACCTTGCTACACGCACATGAATTTTGTTGAAAATATTTTGATAATAAATAAAAAAATGTGTCTTTTTGTATTATATATTTTTATTGTTTATTTAATATTTTTATAATGAAAAACATTTTGGTAATTTTGGTAATTTTAGTAATTTTGGTAATTTTAGTTACTTGTTATCAAGACTCGAGAGACATCTCTAAGAAGCACCTAAGTACTCTGTAGTTGGCCTCTATTTCTCGACACCAATGCATCAAACCCTAATCAAAGAGTAAGTGGGAATTTCTTATTGATTTGAGGTATGTTTTCTTCCCTAATTCTTCATTGATTATCTTAATGCAAGAGTGTGTGTTTTGATTCTGTTATTTTTTATTTCGAAATTCTTATTCATTAATCAGGTATGCTTGGATTACTTATATAAACTAATTTGTATACATACTTCATGCATGTGTGATATAATGTGTTCTCATTGTATGGATGTTGATGGTGCACAGTAGGTATGCTGACTTGATTTCCATGTTTTTTCCACTCGACAGTTTTGTGATTTTCGATGTTAATCACAAAATGGGTGTTGGTGTTTGTGGTGAGCAGTGTCTATATAACAACATATCAATTATTTAAATAATAAATTATGTAAATATGATGATCACAAGAGTAATAACACATAAATATATAAGTGTATTTTACTATATCTATAACTATAAAAATAGTATACATAAACATAAATATATATAAATATAACAACATATATTTAATATACATATATATAGATATATAACTATATATAAATGTATTTAACAATATGTATATCAACATAAAACTATATATAATGTATTTATCTACATCAATACCTATACATAGCCATATGTCTAAATATATATAATTAAATGAAAAACTATATATAACTACATCTACAACATGTATAACTACATGCTTCAAAAACTTAATATCCATTAATATTATTCATCTCATTCATACATGTTTTTTTTGGATATTGTATAAATCTTTATGATTTTTCCATATATTTTTGGAACTTAATTTTAATTTTTTAACCTTATATGTATTTTATTGTATTTTTATATGTATGTATAAATCATTATGATTTAATATGTCTAGGGTTTTTATTTTGTTTCACTTAATATGATTTTACTAAAATTGATTTCTAATAAAATATTTATTTCTTAAAATTCATGTTCTAAATTTCAAAACAAATAACAATATGTTTATGTAATTAAATATTATAAAAAAATTTTTAAAAAATATGTGATGTAGTTTCAATTTACAAAGATAGAATTTTAGAAATAAAATTTATTTACAAAATAAAATTTGTACCTCATAATATGCAATATGTTATATTTATTATAAATAAACAATGCTTGTAATGTTTTTATTAATTACAAAAAAAACATTGTCAAGTATTCAATTTGAAAAAAAAATTTAAAAATAATTATTTAAAAAAACAAATTTATATATTTATATGGTCATTTATAGATTTTGAATAAAATAAAAAAGATAATTACTTGTAGAAAAATTTATCATATATCTATATGGTAATTTGTTTTGTTTAAACATAATTAAAGAAATAATTGATTTTTTACAAAACATTAAAGGCATGTATTTATATGTACTACATTATATTTGTTAGAATATTAAAGTTTCTAAAAATTTATTAATAACAATAAATAATAGGTAATTTATCATAAACATTAATATTTTATTAAAATAATTATATAGAAAAACAAAAACAATATTATCTATTTATGAATTATATTTTCATTTTTAACATAATTATAAAAACAAAATAATTTACAATTATGCCAACTTCATTTAAATGAGGATAATTATAGTTATTTTAATATAAATATTAAAAAAAACAACTATTTGACTAAAATAGAAGCTTATATATTAAATCATAATTTCATTTTATGCATTAATATGCATCACAAACACACACACACACACACACACATATAATAGTTTAATGTGTAACTTTAAAAATACATTATGTATATAGGTATATGTGTGTGTTTGTGTGGGTGTACAGTAGTATATGCATGCATACAAGTATATACACTCTACTTTGAAAATGTAGATACATGTGTGAATATATACAAAAGTACAAAAATGTGTATGTTGATATATTATGTATAGTAATGTATATGGATGTATAAATATGTGTGTGTGTTGGGTAATGTATATGCACATATATATTTATGCATATATACTTGTATGTATAGTTATACATACAAGTTTATACACACTTCACCTCAGAATTTGATCAGGATACTACATGAAATGATAAGGTTCATTCAATACTATACGTACCATGGAGTTACATTTTCATTCAATACTATAATTTGTTCAAATAAAAAAAAATATCTAATATCTTCTTCAACAACTCTTCTATCTTCTTTTTTTAGTCTTGATAAGCTATTTTCAATTTTGATTATATGTATATTTCTTATCTAATATCTCTAGTTCAAACTATTGTAATAGTAAAATTCATCAAATCAATCTAGATCTGACATCTTTCTTTTCTAATAGATATTTGATTATAGAATATTTAGTATATAATAGGACTTTGGTTCCCACTAAATATTATATTAACTTGCCAAAAAAAAGATTGTTGATACAAGTTCTTTCTCTATAGTGGTGTAATTCAATTGGGCATTTGAGAGTGTGTTTTTATCATTTTATATAATAACAACACAAAATTTTAAATTTGATAGTGTGTTGTTATTTAATTTTTTAATTCATAATTTTAAATTTTTTATATACTAGGTATGTATGTATATATTTTGTATTTACTTTATGTATATATGTATCTACACAAAAATTTCTATTTATATACAATGTGTATATTTATATATTCAATACGAGTGTATATACACATTGTATGTACATTCTATATAAATTATGTAGGTATTTTGTATATTATAATACACAATAATTATATTATGTGTATAAATAGATGCATATAACAATTAAAACATCTGTGTTATGTATAATATGTTGATATAATGTTTCCATCATGCTTAGCACTTGCCACCTGCATACACTGTCTAGGGGACATGGCACATAGGAGTCCATGGTCCAAGACCTGGGCCCTTGTGAGGTGAACCAATTGCCATGACCAAGCCATGACGAGGGCATGCCTTTATTTCATGGTTTAGAACCAGGCTATTCTAGGTTGGGCACGTGCCGGGCCAGGCAAAAACCATTCTCATCTTATCTATCTATCTGTAAATCTGTCTATCTATCTATTTATCTGTCTATCTTTCTATATGTCTATCTATAAATTTGTCTATATGTCTATCTATCTATGTATATGTCTATATGTCTATCAGTATAACAATCTATCTATCTATTTAACTTTCTGTATATCTATCTATCTATCATTCTATCTTTCTATCTGTCTATCTATCTGACTATATATATATATACATATATATATCTTTCTATCTATATTTCTGTCTATCTGCCTATCTATCTATCTGTCTATTTATCTATATATATATATATATATATATATATATATCTATCTATCATTATATCTATCTTTCATTCTTTATTTCTATTTGTTTTTCTGTGTATCTGTCTATATGTCTATCTGTCTATCTATGTATTTAACTATCTATCTATGTATTTATCTATATAAATATATATATATAGATCAATCTATCTATCTAATTGTCAATATATATATATCATTATATCTATCTATCTATTAATTTGTCTATCTATCTATATGACTATCTATCTATCTGTCAATCTTTCTATTTATATAGCTATCTATCAGTCAATCTATCTATTTGTCTATTTACCTATCTGGCCATCTGCTTATCTACCTATCTATCTATTTATCTATATTTCTATATATCTATCTGTCTATCTATCTATTTGTCTATCTATGTATATAACTATCTATCTATCTATTAATCTATTTGCCTATCTATCTATCGATATATTTGTCTATCTATATATATATCTGTCTATCTATCAATCTATTTGTATATCTGTCTATCTATAAATTTTTGTATATGTCTATTTAACGATCTATTTATATTTCTATATTTTTATCTATTTAATTATCTATTTATCTAACAATCTATTTGCATATCTATCTATCTATCTAACTATCTATCTATATATCTATCAATCTATCTATCTATCTGTTTGTCTATTTGTCTATTTGTTTATTTGTCTATCTATCTATCTATCTATCTGTCTATCTATATATATATGTCTATCTGTATATCTATCTATCTATATTACTATCTATCTATCTATCTATATATCTATCCCTCTATCTATCTATATTTCTATCTATCAATCTATCTATTATTCGATCTATTTATTTTTCTTTCTATCGAATTTTATATATACCAATCTGTCTATCTGTCTATCTGAACTATCTGTCTATCTATCTATATATGTATCTATCTATTTGACTATCTGCCTATTTGTCTATCTGTCTATCTATTTATCTACCCATTCGTCTATCTGTCAATCTGTGTATCTGTCTTTTTGTCTATCTATATAGATTTATCTGTCTACCTGTCTATTTATCTATCATCTATCTATTTAACTATCTATCTGTCTATATGTCTATCTATCTTTTGGTCATTAAACCTATCTATCTATCTTTTGGTCAATCTACCTATCTATTTATCTGTGTATCTTTCTATCTTTTTTTATGTCTATCGGTCTATTTATCTATCTGTCAAGCTCTCTATCTACCTAACTACATATCTGCCAATCTGCATATCTACCTATCTATCTATTTATCTAACTATCTTTCTATCTATCTGTATATCCAACTATCTGTCTATCTATTTATTTGTCTTTATATTTTTATGTCTACCTATATATATGTCATTATATCTATCTCTCTATCAATCTATATGTCTATATGTCTATCTATCTATTTATCTATCTTTATGTCTATCTATCTATTTGTCTATCTCTCTATCTTTCTTTCTATAAATTTGTCTATATGTCTATCTATCTATCTATCTATCTATGTATATGTCAATATGTTTATCATTATAATTGTCTATCTATCTATCTATCTAACTTTCTATGTATCTATCTATTTATCAATATATCAATATATCTGTCTATTTGTTTGACTATATATATATATATATATATATATATATATATGTATCTATGTATCTATCTATCTATGTTTCTATCTTTCTATCTACCTATCTATCTGTCTATCTGTTTAGCTGTCTATCTGTCTATCTATCTATCTATCATTCTATTTATCTATTTGTATATCTTTTTATATATCTATTATCTATTTGATTATCTATCTATCTATCTATCTACCAAATTGTCTATCTGTCTATCTATCAATCTTTTTATTTATCTATCTGTCTATCTATCAATCTTTGTATTTATCTATCTGTCTATCTTTCTTTCTATCTATAAATTTTTCTATATGTATATCTATCTATCTATGTATATGTTGGTATGTCTACCAGTATAACAATCTATCTATCTATTTAACTTTCTATATATCTGTCTATCTATCATTTTATCATTCTATCATTCTATCTATCTATCTATCTGTCTGACTATATATATATATATCTATGTATCTTTCTATCTATCTTTCTATCTAAATTTCTGTCTTTCTGCCTATCTGTCTATCTATCTATTTGTCTATATGTCTATCTATCTATCTATCATTATATCTAGTTATCTTTCTTTCTATATTTTTATGTGTATCTGTCTATATGTCTATCTATCTATCTATTTATCTATCTGTCTATCTATTTATCTATATATCTACCAATCTATCTATCTATCTATCTAATTGTCAATATATATATCTTTCTATTTGTCTATTTATCTATTTGTCTATTTGTCTATCTATCTATATGTCTATCTTTCTATCTATCAATCCTTATATTTATATATATATCTATCACTTAATCTATCTATTTGTTTATCTACCTATCTGGTTATCTGGCTATATACCTATCTATCTGTCTAAATGTTTATATATCTATCTGTCTATCTATCTATCTATTTTTCTATCTGTGTATCTAACAATCTATATATCTATTAATCTATTTACCTATCTATCTATCTATAAATCTGTCTATCTATCTATCTGTCTATCTATCTAACTATCTATTTGTATATCTGTCTATCTATATTTGTATATCTATCTATAAATTTTTATCTATTTAATATATTAATAGATAAAAATTTATAATATATTTAAATTTTTATCTATTTATTCTATATATCTATTAATATATTTGTATATCTATTTGTATATTTGTATATCTATCTATAAATTTTTGTATATGTCTATTGATAGATCTATTTATATTTCTATATTTCTATCTATATAATTATCTATATATCTAACACTCTATTTGTGTATCTATCTATCTATTTAACTATCTATCTATATATATATCTATCTATCTATCTATTTGTCTATTTGTCTATTTGTCTATCTATCTATCTGTCTATCTGTATATCTGTCTATCTATATATCTATCTATCTATCTATCTATCTATATGTCTAACTATCTATCTATCTATATATCTATCTCTCTATCTATCTATATGTCTATCTATCTATCTATTATTCTATCTATTTATTTTTTTTTCAATCTATTTTTATATCTATCAATCAATCTATCTATCTATCTGACTATCTATCTATTTATTTGTGTATCTATCTATATGTCTATCAGTCTATCTATCTATCTGTCTATCTGCATATCTGTCTATCTATCTATTTGTCTATCTATTTATCTGCCTATTTGTCTATTTGTCAATCTATGTATCTGTCTATTTATCTATTTGTCTGTTTGTCTTTCTGTTTATTTGTCTATCTATATATCTATCTAACTAACTAATTATCTATCTATCTGACTTTTGGTCAATCTGCCTATCTGCCTATCTGTATATCTTTCTATCTTTTTATCTGTCTATCAGTCTATCTACCTATCTGTCTAACTCTCTATCTACCGAACTACATATTTGCCAATCTGCATATCTGCATATCTGCCTATCGATCGATCTATCTAATTATCTAACTATTTCTCTATCTATTTGTCTATCTGACTATACGTCAATCTATCTATTTGTCTATTTATTTTTATGCCTACCTATCTATATGTCTTTATATCTATCTGTCTATCTATCTATATGTCAATCTATCTATATGTCAATCTATCTATTTATCTATCTATATGTCTATCTATCTATCTATTTGGCTATATCTCTATTTGTTTATCCATAAATTTGGCTATGTGTCTATCTTTCTATCTATTTATGTATATGTCAATATATCTATCAATATAACTGTCTATCTATCTATCTATCTAACTTTCTGTGTATCTGTCTATTTATCAATATATCTTTCTATCTGTCTATTTGTCTGAAAATAAATATATATATATATATATATATCTATGTATCTATTTATCTATCTATCTATCGATCTATCTATGTGTCTATCTTTCTATCTACCTATCTATCTGTCTATCTTTCTATCTACATATCTATCTGTCTATCCACCTAATTGTCTATCTATCTATCTTTCTGTTTATCTATCAGTCTATCAGTCAATATGTCTATATGGCTATCTATTTATCTGGTTATCTACCTATCAATCTATCTATATGTCTCTATCTATTTGTCTATCTATCAATCTGTCTATTTTTCTATCTGTGTATCTTTCTATCTATCTATGTATTTACCTGTCTATTTATCTATCTATTAACCTCTCTATCTATCTATCTAAATGATCTGTTTGTCTATCTATCTATCTATCTATTTGTCTATACTGCTAGACAAATAGATAGATAGATAGATAGACAGACAAACATATCATTTAGATAGATAGTTAGACAGTTAAATATGTTTATGTCTATATGTCTTTCTATCTATTTAAATATGTCTATATGTCTTTCTATCTATCTATTTAAATATCTATATTTTTTTCTATATAATTGTTTATATATCTCTTTCACTACTAAAATTTACTGAATTACTGACCAATTATTTTGTCGTTAATTAGTTATTTTTTGGACGAAAAATCTATTACAGACCATTTGCCGACCAAATTATTTAGTTGCAATTTTTCTCATCGGCAATTTTTTTGTTGACAAATAATAAGTTTGTCGGTAAATTACCGACTATTTATTGACCATTTACCAAAAAATAATTATCGACTATATTCTGACTTTTTTCTCACCAAAAGTATTAGATCCGCAAATGGTCTCCAAATGAAGAGTGATAACTGATGAAATTGTGACTAAAAACCGACCAAAATTTTTTAATATCATTTGTCGATAATTGGTCTCCATAAGTATTACCAATCATTTGGTGACCTTTTACTGATCTTTGATATTAAAGAATTTTGGTCGGTTTTTGGTGTCAATTTGGTCGGTAAATTAATTTTTAAATATATATTTTTTTAGTTTTATATCTTGCTTATATATATATATATATATAAAGATTACAAAACAAAAGAAATGTACAATTAAAACAAGCAAACTAATATATATACTACATATATATAGTAAATAAGTCAAGACAAAATAAAAACATGAATTCCAAAATCCATGTTTTAGACATAAAAAAAGTGTCTAATACACTCAATCATTCAATCTAGTTTCATAATCATTATGTTGAGATGTATCTGTTCCGCTTGGTTAGATGTCGGGTACTAGGGTAGAGCTGTCTACTACTGCTAACCCTAATGTGGTTGCTGCAAGTGCTGATGTAGTTCCTGGAGTAGATGTGCAGTTGGAGCATCAGTATATCATCAGTGTTGAACTGTAGATCTCCCTTCTGAAACTTCTTTGTAAGCCAACCAAAATGCAGATGAAACTCATTCTATGGTATATATGTACATATTCATATATACTGATATATATATGTACATGTATTCACATAAAATAGAGTGTAAATATCTATTATGTAGAATGAATATCAAACAATTAGATATTCTATCATAAGCATAAAAAAATACGAACAAACACCATAACCAGGGCTTCAAAAATCATCTTTGTTTGTTCAAAATTGCATTGAACCTGCAAACACAAGGTACAAGAAATTTGCAACTAGATTTTACAGAATAAAACTTCAATATATACATACATACATACATATTGTGCATAAAGTATAATCTATCAATTAAATTGACGTTGTTTTCTCTCCCCCAGCTCCTCTGGTCACCATCTTTCTGTTGCGACAAAGCTATCCTAGTCGCATGTGTTATGTCTAGTGAAAAATCCATTCTCTTATATAGCTTCGTATGGAAAACATTGCGGTACTATATCTCTATGAAAATTAAATAGTCAATCAAATCAAAATAAATAAATAAAAAAAGTTCTATTTTGATAAATATATAATACTACAATATATATGTATATATATACTGTAGTTTATACGTACATATATACAAGTATATACATATACACTATTGTATAGATGTACATGTATGCTACAGTGTATATGTACATATACTATAGTATATATATGTACATATACTATAGTGTATATGTACATATATACTGGTATATATGTACATATACATATATACTAGTATATATGTACATATTCATATATATTGGTATATATGTACAAGTATTTATATGTACATATACACTATAATGTATATGTACATATACACTACAATGTATATGTACATATATACCAGTGTATACATATACACTGTATATGTAGTGTACATGTACATCAGGACCCACAGTATCACAAACCATTCTATGGTATGTAGTATAATTCATATTATACATGTAGTTATGTATAGGTATAGATATAGTAAAATACTTTTTTATATACTCATATATACAAATATATAATATATATAAGTAGTAAATTTAATATTTAAATATAATTATGTATAAAACTTTTATAGTTAAACATATAGTAAAATACAATTATTTATAGTTATATAGTATTATACATATAATATATATAGTTATAAATAATTATATATAATTAAACTTATAGTTATATATAGATATATTTATACAAGTAGTTATAAGTTGTTATACATAAATATATACAACGTTATGAACAAATATTTTAATTTAATTATATGAATACATATATGGATATATAGTTACAAATATAGTTATATTTAATTATATAGAATGTTACATAGTTATACAAATATTTATATATAGTTATACACATAGATATAAATATGTATGTAGTTAAAGATATATTTATATATAACATTTATATAGTTATACATTTAGTAAAATACAATTATATATAGTTATATATTATTATGCATATAGTATATTGTTTTAAGAAATATAGTTATATAGAATTATACGTATAGTTATATATTATTATATAGTTAAAAATTAGTCATGTATAGTTATAAATATAGTTATAAAAATAGTTTACTTAATTATAAATATAGTTATAAATACTTTTATATATAATGACATATGATTATATAATTAAACAAGTGTTTATATATAATATTTGTGATTAAAATATTTTTATAAATGTTACTTAAATATACTTATATATGTGTAATACTTTTATAAATAATATATAGTATATATATCACATTTATATAAACATTATAAATATTATATATTTATAAAAAATTAATATATAATATAAATGTTTACAAAATTGTATAACCATTTAATGTTATATAATTGTTATATAAAAAATTATATAAATGGATAGTTTTATGTAAATATTTTATAGATATTTATAAACATTAACACATAAGTAATAATATTTATATATAACATTATATGTTAAAATAAACATATCGCTATTAATATATAATGTAATACATTTATATAAATTAAAGTATATACATTTATATATAATGTCATACGCTTATATAAATGTATAAACTTTATATATACTGTTAAATGTTTATAATTTACGTGGAGAAAACAAAAATATAACCCATTAACATAAAGTTTAATTTTTCTTAAGTTACAGAAGTAGAAAACATCAAGGAGAGAACAAAATGCAAATATTATAAATTTGAAATCAATAAAACCCTAAAAATTTAAACTATAGAAGAACAAAGATTATACTAATAATTTATAGTTTCATTAATAGTGTAGAGTGAAAAATCATATAGGTGAAATAAATATAGAAGCAAAAAGAAAGAAAAATAGCTGAGAATTAAAAAAAGCTAATGCCTGATTATTCTGAAAAATAAAATCTGATGGTGCTAATAAAATTCAGTGAGAAGGAGATATGTTTATAGCATTTTGAAGGAGAAGAACAATGAAAAAATTACCTGGTAACATAAGGGATATAATTCCTAGGTTGATCCCTTGTAGTCAATTTTCGCCTCTGTTAGAAATACAAAATAGGAAAATTTTGCTAAGTGCTGATGACTAAGCAAATTTTTATTAAATAAAAAAATTTAATCTAGGTATAAGCAAAAAAAATTTTGGTCGGTAAATGGTCAATAATTTGTTGGTAATTTTTTTTCAATAGTTCCCTCTTAATTTACAAATCAATTTCTGACCAAAACTATTTGGTTGATAAATATGGTCGGTATTTGGTCTAAAATTTAGTAGGAATTATTTTTTTTTGAAACCCATTTTTTGTCTCTAAATGGTCGTGATTTGGTGTGTAATAACCGACAAATTTTTTTGTTCGATAATTTGATCAGAATTCTCTTTATTTTTAGTAGTGACTATATATTGTGTATCTATCTATCTTCCTATCTATATTTCTAAATATCCATCTATCTATCTATTTTTCTATATGTCTATTTGTCTATTTGACCATGTCTATCTATATATCTATATATCTATAGATATGTCTATCAATCTATCTATCAATCTATCTTTATATCTATATATCTGTCTATGAATCTAATTGTCTATTTGCCTATCTATTTATTTTTCTATATGTCTATTTGTATATCTATCTATTTGTCTATCTATCTATCTATCTATTGATTTGACTATCTATCTATATGTCTATTTGTCTATCTTTCTATATGTCTATTTGTCTATCTAAATATCAGTCTATCTGCCTATATGTCTAGCTGTCTACGTATCTATCTATCAATCTATTTGTATATCTCTTCATGTCTCTATCTATCTTTCTATATATATATATATATATATATCTAACTGTCTATCTTTCAATATGACTATCTGAATATGTGTCTATCTGTGTGTCTATCTATCTGTTTGTCTGTCTGTCTATCTATCTATATGTCTATCTGTCTATCTATTTATCTAGCTATCTATCTGTCTATCTATCTATCTAGCTGTCTATCTGTCTATCTATATATGTATCTACCCGACTATCTATATATCTATCTATCTGTCTATCTATCTATTTATCTGTCTATCTATTAATATATTTATCTGACTATTTTTTTGACTATGTGTCTATCTATGAATTTGTCTATCTACCTATCTACATATCTATCTATCTAGATACCTATCTATGTACCTATATTACTGCCTATCTACCTATATACATATCTATCTATCTACCTACCTACCTACCTACCTATCTATATGTCTATTTATCTATATATGTATTTGTCTATATATCTATCTATTGAATTGTGTGTATATATATATATCTACATATCTATCTATATATCTATCTATTTATCTATATATCTATCTATTTATTTATCTATATGTCTGTCTGTTTATTTGTAGATCTACCTTTTTGTCTATCTATCTATCCTATCTATATGTCCTATGTGTCTCTCTATCCATCCTCTCGGTCTACTTGTCTATCTATCTATTTCCTCTCTATCTATCTATCTATCTAAATATAATATATATATATAGATATATTTATTGATTTATATTATATCAATATCGATATAGATATATCAATAAATCATACTATCTATCTGCCCAACGATCTATCTATCAAGCAAGCAATCAAAAAATAAAAACGAATCTATCATCAAAAAATAATAAATCAATCTTCTATAATATATAGATACGATCCATCTTTATATCTATCTATCTGATCATTCCATCACTCGATCAATTTAATCTATCTATATCTATCTATCTATATATCTAGTCTTTATCTCTATCGATCTATCTACACCCTATCTGTCTAGATATTTATCTATCTATCTATACAATGTGTCTACCTTTCTATTTGTTGTATCTATATATCTATCAAGCTAGCTGCCAATATGCCATCATGCTTATCTTTCTATCTGTTTAACTATATATTTGTATATTTGTCTACCTTTAAATCTATCTATAAGTCTATCTAACTATCTATATATATGTCTATCTAACTATCTATATATATGTCTATATGTGTATCTATCTAACTATCTATCTTTCTATCTATTTATTTGTTTATCTTTCTATCTATCTATATGTCTAACTATATATATATATATATATATATACATATCTATCTAACTATCCATCTTTCTATAAATCAATGGTTCAATCAATAAATCAATGAATAAATCTATCTATATATCTATATATCTATCTATTTATCGATTTATCTTTCTATATTTTTATCTTTCTATATATATATATCTATATATCTATCTATTTATCTATATATCTAACTATCTATTTATCTATCTATATGTCTATTTATTTGTATATCTATCTATCTATTTGTATGTCTATGTGTCTCTTTATCCATCTCTCTATCTATGTGTCTCCCATCAATCTCTCTATCTACTTGTCTACCTATCTTTCTCTCTCTCTATCTGTCTATCTATCTAACAATCTATATATATATATATATATATATATATATATATATCAATCAATCTATCTCTATATCTATTTATCTATCTATATATCAATGAATATATCTATCTATCTACCCAACTATCTATCTATATATCTATCAATCAAAAAATAAAAAAAATTAATCATCAATAAATCAATAAATAAATCAATCAATTATATAATCAATCAATCAATCTTTCTATATATATATATATATATATATATATATATATCTATCTATCTATATATATATATATATATATATCTATCTATCATTCAATTGCTCAATCACTAAATCTATCTATATTTATTTATCTATCTATATATATATATATCTTTATATCTATCAATCGATTTATCTACCTATCTGGCTAAGTATCTATCTGCTTGTCTGTCAATGTGTCTATCTTTTTATTTATTTATCTATATATTTATCTATCTATCTACCAATATGCCAATCTGCTTATCTTTCTATCTTTCTATTTGTTTAGCTATAATTTTCGATATTTGTCAACCTATAAATCTATCTATAAGTCTACCTAACTATCTATGTATATGTCTATATGTGTATCTATCTAACTATCTATCTTTCTATCTGTTTATCTGTCTATCTATCTATATGTCTAACTATATATATATATCTAACTATCCATCTTTCTATTAATCAATGATTCAATCAATAAATCAATCAATAAATTTTTGTATATATATATCCATTATTGATTTATCTATCTATCTTTCCATATATATATATATATATATATATATTTATCTATATAACAATTTAGATATCTAACTAGCTATCTATCTATATATCTATTAATATGTCTATCTGTGTATCTGTCAATTTATCTTTTTAACTATCTTTCTGTTTGTCTGTCTATCGATCAATCTATTGGTCTATCCGTCTCTCTGTCTATTTGTTTATCAATCTCTCTATCTTTCAATCTATCTATCTATGTGTCTATCTCTTTATCTCTATATCTGTCTATCTATCTACCTATTTATGTACCAATCTGAATACACACACACACACACATATACAAGTCTTTCTATCTGTATATCTATCTATATATTTTTTATCTCTTTATGTATTTATTTGAATATCTGGCTATCTAGCTATATGTCTATTTATCAATCAATCAATCAATCTGTCTGTCTATTTGTATGTCTATCTGTGTATTTATCTATCTATAAATTTATCTATAAGTCTATCTAACTATCTATGAATATGTCTATATGTGTATCTATCTAACTATCTATCTATCTATCTTTTTATCTGTCTATCTTTCTATCTATCTATATGTCTAACAATATATATATATCTAACTATCCATCTTTCTATAAATCAAAGATTCAATCAATAAATCAATCAATAAATCTATCTATATATCTATCTATTTATCGATGTATCATTCTATCTTTCTATATATATATATATATCTATATATTTATCTATCTACCTATTTAGATATCTAGCTATCTATCTATATATATATAAATATGCATATCTGTCTATTTGTTAATCTATCTTTTTAACTATCTATCTATCTCTCAATCTTTCAATCTAACTATGTGTCAATCTATTTATCTCTCTATCTATCTATATGTCTATATATCTATCTGTTTATGTACCATCTGACTATCTATTTATATATATATATATACCTATTTTTCAATATGTCTGTCTATCTATATGTCCATCTATCTATATTTTTTTTATCTATCTATGTATTTATTTGACTATCTGGCTATCTGGAAATCTAGCTATCTATCTATCAATTTATTTATCTATCAATCAATCAATCTATCTATCTATATATCGGTCTGTCTGTATGTTAATCTATTTATTTGTCTATTTATCTATCTATCTATCTATCTATCTATCAATCAATAGATTTGTCTATCGATATTTTGTCTCTTTGTCAATCAATCAATCAATCTATCTATCTATCTATCTTTTTCCTATCTATTCATCTATCTTCCTGTCTATCTGTATATCTATAAAACTGTCTATCGATCTATCTGTTTATTTAGATGTCTATCTATCTATCTCTCTATGTGTATATCTGACTATCTGTCTATATGGCTATCTATCTATCTGTCTATAAACTATATGTCTATATATCTATTTTCTATATGTCTAATATATATATATATATATATATGTCTATTCTATCTATTCTATTGTCTATATGTTTATCTATCTATCTATTTGTCTCTATGTCTATCTATCTATCTATTTATCTATCTATCTATTTATTTATATATATGTCTATTTTCCTATATATCTATTTGTCTATCTATCTATCTATCAGTCTATATGTCTATCTGTCAACCGCCTATATACCAATCTACCTATCTGTCTATCTATCTATTTGTCTATCTATCTATAAATCTATGTATATGTCTATATATATATATATAGTATGTCTATATGTTTATATGTCTAACTATTATTCTATATATATATATATAAATATATATATATATATAATATATATATATTATATATTTGTTTAACTATCTATATTTCTTTGTATCTATAAGTCTAACTATATATATATATATATATCTATCTATCTATCTATCTATTTTTCTTTTTATTTATCTGGCTATCTGTGTTTCTATCTATGTGGCTATTTGTGTATCTATCTATTTATTTGTTATCTGTCTATATGTTTATCTATCTATCTGCTATCGATCGTGTCTATCTATCTATCTGTCTATCTGTCTATATAACTATCTGTATATCTATCTATCTGTCTATCTAACTATCTGCATATATTCTATCTATCTATCTATTGGTCTGTCTATCTGTCAATCTGTCTATTTTTCTATCTGTCTATCTTTATATTTTCTATCTTTCTATCTACCTATTTGAATATTTATCTATCTATTTATGTATATATCAATGTGTCAATTTAGCTATCTAGATATCTATCTATTTTTGTGCCTGTCAATCTTTATATCTATATATTTGTCTATCTTTATATTTTTCTATCAATATTGTTGGCTATCTGCCTAGAGGTCTGTACTATCAATCTGTCTATCCTATTTGTCTACTATTTGCCTATTTCATATCTAATAATCTATCTATCTAACTATATAACTATCTTTGTATATGATTATATGTTTAATCTAACTATCTAATCTATTGATTACTTGCTATCTATCTTTATAGTCTATTTATGTCTTCTATATATATATATATATATAATATATATACCATTTTGTAAACTATCCATCTATCTATAAATCAATTATCATCAATCAACTACTATATCTATATATATATATGTATATGATATATATATATATATAT
>JAREIK010000588.1:0-2500 GCA_029783825.1 Sapria himalayana
GAGAAGAAGAAGGAGAAGAAGAAGGAGAAGAACAATGAGATGAACAAGGAGAAGAACGAGGAAATAAGGAGGAGGAGGAGGAGGAGAAGGAGGAGGAGGAGGAGGAGGAGGAGGAGGAAAAATAGGAGGAGGAGAAGTAGAAAAAAGAGAAGAAGAATAAGGAGAAGGATAAGGAGGAGGAGGTGGTGGTGGTGGAAAAAAAGAAGGAGAAGAAGGAGGAGGAGGAGGAGGAGGGAGGAGGATGAGGAGAAGAAGATGACGAAGAAGAAGAAGAAGGAGAATGAGAATAAGAAGGACAAGAAGTAGTAGTAGAAGAAAAAGGAGGTAGAAAAGAGGAGGAGGAGGAGGAGGAGGAGGAGGAGGAAGAGAAGAAAAATGAGAAGAAGAAGGATGAGGAGAAATAAGAGGAGGAGAAGGATGAGGAGAAGAAGGAGAAGAAGAAGTAGAAGAAGGAGGAGGAGGAGGAGATGAAAAAGGAGGAGAAGAAGAAGAAAAAGAAAAAGAAAAAAAAGAATGAGGAGAAGAAGGAGGAGGAAGAGAAGAAGAAGGAGAAAAATAAGAAGATAAAGAAAATAGAGAAAAAGAAGAAAAAAAAAAGAAAAAGAAAAAGAAAAAGAACAGGAGAAGAAGAAGGTAAATAAGAAGTAGGAAAATAAGAAGAATGAAGAGAAAAAGAAGGAGAAGAAGTAGTAGAAAAATAAGAAGGAGAAGTAGTAAAAAAATAAGAAAAAAGAAGATGAAAAAAAAGAAGAATGATAAAAAAATGTATAAAAGGAGAAGATGAAGGAGAAGATGAAGGAGAAGAAGAAGAGAAGAAAAACTAGAAGAAGAAGGAGAAGATGAATGAGAATAAGTAGGACAATAAGAAGAATGAGAATAATAAAAAGGAGAATAAGAATAATAATAATAATAATAATAATAATAATAAGCAAAAGAAGAAGAAGCAAGAGAAGAAGAAGGATATGAAGAAGGAGAATAAGTCGGAGAATGAGAAGGAGAAGAAGAATGAGAAGAACAAGGAGAAGAACAAGGAGAGAAGGAGGAGGAGAAAAAGAAGGAGATGAAAAAGAATAGAAGAAGGAGAATATGATGAATCAGAATAAGAAGGATAATAAGATGAAGGAGAAGTAGAAGAAGGATGAGGAGGAGAAGGAGGAAGAGGAGGAGGAGAATAAGATGATGAAGGAGAAGAAAAGGGAGAAAAAGAAGGAGAAGAAGAATGAGAAAGAGAATGAGAAGAATAAGGAGAAAAAGCAAGAGAATGAGAAGTAGAAGAATACGAATAAGCAAAGAAGAGAGAGAAAAAGAAGAATGTGAATAAAAAGAAGGATAAAAGATGAAGAAGAATAAGAAGAAAAAGAAGAAGGAGTAGAAGAAGAATAATTAATAGAATAATGATAATAAGAAGGAGAAGAAAAGAGGAGAAGATGAAGAAAAAGAAGGAGAAGAATGAGAAAAAGAAGGAGAAGAATGAGGAGAAGATGAAATAGAAAAAGAATGAGAAGAAGAATGAGAAGAAGGAGAATAGGAAGTAGAAGAAAAGAAGTAAGAGATGGAGAATAAGAAGGAGAAGAAAAGAAGCAATAGAATGAGAATAAGAATAAGAAGAATAAAAATATGGAGAAAAAGAACAAAGAAATCAATGAGAAGAAGAGGGAGAGGAAGGAGAAGGATTAGAATGAGAAGAGGAAGGAGAATAAGAATGAGAAGATGGAAGACAAGAAAAAGGAGAAGGAGAAGGATGAGCAGAAGGAGATGGAAAAAGAATAAGGAGGATAAGAAGGAGAATGAGAAGAATAGTAAAAGTAGGAGAAAAAGAATAAGTAGAAGGAGAAGCATGAGAATATGAAAAAGGAGAAAATTAAGAAGGAGAAGAAGAAGGAAAAAGAGAAGGAGAATGAGAAGGAGGAGAAGAAGGAGAAGGAGAATGAGAAGGAGAAGGAGAATGAGAAGGAGAAGAAGAAAGAGAAGAAGAATGAGAAAAAGAAAGAAAGCATAATGAGAAGAAGGAGAACAAGAATAAGAAGGAGGACAATCAGAAGGATATGTAGAACAAGAAGAAGAAGAAGAAGAAGAAGAGTGAGAAGGAGTTGAAGAAGAAGGAGAATAAGGAGTAGACAATGAAGGAGAAGAAGGAGTAGACAATGAAGGAGAAGAAGGATTAGACAAAGAAGGATAAGAAGAAGGTGAAGAAGAAGATGATGATGATGGAGAAGTAGAAGGAGAAGAAGAAGGAGCTATAGAAGCTGTGGTATGAAAGCTCCAGTATGAAAGCAACTAGTGAAAGCTGCTACTGAAGTGAATGTTGTGGTGAAAGTGCTGTGTTGTTGTGAAAGCTATCGTGAGGACATGAAAGCTGTTGTGCTAATGTTAAAACCACTGTGCTGCTATAAAAGGCTACTAGAATGAAGGCTAGTATGAAGGCTACTGGTAGGAGGGATGCTGGATTGAAAGCTGTTGGAATGAAGGGTGGTGGAAGGAATGCTGCCGAAAAAGCTGC
>JAREIK010000588.1:7500-304589 GCA_029783825.1 Sapria himalayana
ACATGTAAAAAGTAAAAAAAAATATTCTTCATAAGATGTATTACTCTTTATTGACTCCTCATTTAAAAAGATTATTTGCATCTAAAGTCACTACTAATTATATGAGTTGACATAAAGAGCATACTATTAAAGAAGGCATAATGTAGCATTGCTCAAATTCTCTATCTTGTAAACAATTTGATCATATTCATTTATCTTTTGTAGATAAAAGTTGAAATGTTAGGTTAGGGATGTGCACAAATGAATTTATTGATTTAGACAAATAGGATAAATATACTTTTCATGGCCAATGATTGTTACACATATAATTTACCTTCATTGATGTACATGAAAATGAGTACATATTTTTGTGTGTTATTATGCCTGGTCTGAGAAAACAAAATGACATGTTGGATATTTTTTTTGCAAACCCTTATTACTGAGCTAAATATTTTATGGGAGCATAGTTTGTAAACATATGATATATCTAGAAAACAAAACTTCCAGATGTGAATAGTACTTATGTGGACTATAAGTCATTTTCTAACATATTCAATATTATTATAATGGAGAACTATGAGAAAATTAGCTTGTCCTTACTGGATAGAAAACTCAGATGTATTTTTTCTGAAAAAAGGTGGATAAACTTCTTAGTTTGATAACCATCATAAGTTATTACATTGGAACATTAATTTCAGAGGAATATAAAGATATTTAAGAAGGGCCATATATTTTGAGGGCAACTCAAAATATTAAAGGTAACTAAAAGATATGGCTTCAAAAATTTTATAGAAATTGTCACTGTGATTTGAAGAAATGAAGTATCTTAGGGATTTGCCTTATTAAAAAACCAATAAACTAGGCACATCTTATATGTGATGCACATTGAGAAACACTTTTTAATAATATTTTTAATACTATCATAAATGTAGAAAGAAAAACAAAAGATATTGTTGAATCAATAGTGGATTATAAAAGAGTTATGTTCATGTTCAGTGTTAAATAGAAAAGAATCAACGAATAAATTCTCTAAGACTTATTACAATCTTGAAAGGAATCAAAGGAAAAATTATGTAAATAGTTGATATAGCTCGAGTTCCCTGACAAATATGCATCTAACATGGGAAGATTCTATTGATATGAAGAAGAATAAGTTATTTGGGATAAAAATTCATGACTGTCATGTATTTATGCAGAGGTTAATACCCATGATAGCAAACCCTATGCAACTTAGATGGATATATATATTTGAGAGGTTATATAATTTTCATTTCATCATCTAAAAATTTAAATGTATATGAAAAATAAATATTATTCCTATCAAGAAATTTTTTAAATATCTTAGAAAGATAAAAAACAATATTTGTATTGATGCCAAAGTTGGAGGAAATATATGCAATGCCTACTAGGTTAAAAAAGCATCGACATTTTATGTGTACTACTTTCAGCCACAATTGTGTACTTTGCATTACAAAATATCACCAAATAATGATTATGGTATGAAGGATAGATCAGAAAAAGATGATATGCTTTCCATTTTTACTCATGCGGGTTAATCATATGGTAGAGGAAAATCAAGATATTTTTTGGATAACCAAGAGTATCATACTGTACACACATATATCTTGTTGAACTATGAAAAAGTTAAAATTTATATTGAATAAGATTTATTATCATTTTACATTGTCATTTCTTTGTCATGGTATGTGATATACCTATTTTAATATTCAAAATAACTTCAATATTATTTTTATAGAATTTATGCTAAGGAATTAAGGAAAAGAGAAGCACATATTGATGATGATGCAATTAATGCCAAGCTTGATAAAGATTTCGCATATAGGTTTGAGAAATTTATCAGTATTTAGGTTATCATTTTTTCTTCTAATAAATAATGTGCCACAGTATATAAGTTTGATTTTATTATTTTTTCTTTTTTAGGGTACATTTTTCATCATCAAAAAAAATACATTATATAAAAATCTAGCCACAACCGACTTTCTTCACACATATAGTTCTTCTATATGTGGGTCTCTCACCTACATTAGACTTGTACCTAAAATAGGGTCCCACAATGGAGTGGGCAAAGCTCACCAGAGATAAACTATTACATGACTACTCCCAACCTAAATAGATGTAAAAAACTAAAACCACGCACATATATCAACACATATTTAAGTATAATATTTATATGAATGTAAATATAGATAAGATATTTTTGTGCTCATATTCTAAATCTCACTGATTTTCTTACAGATGCCTAAGCTAAGTGTGGCATATTATATATATTGGACATTCTTAGAAAAATATTGAACATTCTAAAAAATATTAAACATTCTCTAAGTATTGGACATTCTCTGAAAATTGAGTATTCTCTGTAAAACACAATGTAACTTAGTTTTTTAATTATCTCATTTTGAGCCCGCATAATTACTACCAAATATATTATTAAATAATAACTATGTGCACACCTATTTATTTGTGATGTCTCATGCATATGACATACAAGTATGATATTTTATGCTTTAACCATGTCACATGCACACTTATAACTATATGAACAAAAAATACAATGTAACATGTTATTTATCAAAACAAAGTAATATTTTTCTATTAACAGTTTACAATTTGGTCTCAAAACATTCCCAAACTAGATTATGTTCATCGCTATTTACAGCCCTTAAATAGAAAGAACTTAAATTAGGAGAAAACATCAACCTCTAAGAATATAAAGCACCGAAGTTCCTTGATTTTGATACTTGCACAAAATACTCGTCATGTGGAGCAATTTTAATTCTTAGACTATTCTATTCTGACCCCAAAATATCTAACTAAAATAGAAAATAATACTTTGACATTTTTTTCCACACTAGAGGAGAAGAACACACATATATTCTTGTTTTCCCATTTTTCTTCTAGTTTTCATATTTTTATTTTATTATTATTTTAATTAATAATAATAATCATGGCTGCTCATGCATGCGGACATGTTTTCACATTTCCCCCTCATTTTTTAAGTAATAAATGATGAGCCACACTCAACCTCAGTCTCTGGGCAGCCCCATCTAAGTGTTAACCAGTTTCCTAGCCCTCATCAGACATATTCTTATTATCCACTTTGCCCATTACAATGCATGGTTTTACACATGGGTCAGGACTTAATTCCTAGCTCCTGTATTTATGTTTGAATGTATGTAATTAATATGTGTATATATATGCATGTATATTTGTATGTTTATGTTTGTGTGTGTGTGTGTGTTTTTAATACAAATATATGTGTATGTATATATATATGTATGGAATAAATATGTGTATATATGTCTGTGTGTGTGTGTTTGTTTTTTTTATATGTATGTTTATTTGTATGTATGCAATTGATATATGTGTATATATGTGTGTGTGTGTTTGTTTGTGTGTGTGTGTGTGTGTGAAGATATGTATATATTTAATTATGTGTACACACACACATACATGTGTGTGTGTGTGTGTGTGTGAGTGTTTATGTGTAAACATAAAATATATACATATCTTTAAATAAATAAATATGTGTGTGTGTGTGTGTTTATGTGTACACACAAACACAAATATATATATATGTGTTTGTGTGTACACATAAATACACACACACACATATATTATATGTGTGTGTGTGTGCATACATACACACTTACATACATATATATTTATGTATGTATGTATGTATGTACACACACGCACGCATATGTGCGTGAGTGTGTGTGTGTTTATGTGTACACACAAACACACACACATGTGTGTGTGTGTGTGGTAATGTTTATATATATATGCATGCATATATCTTTATATATCTATATATAAGTTGTCTATGTTTATAAAATTTATTCATATGTATCATTGCATATATATATATATTCACCTATCTTAGTAATTGATGCCTACTCCTAGGTGGCTGAACTTGATGTTTAATGATGGAGGGCATTGGATAGATTGGTAATCTCATCGCCCATTAGTGGTTAGCATTATCTCTTTTTATATGCTGAAATTTAAAATTTTTTATTAATTTTTTTTTAAATCCACTAACATGTTATGTTGGATCCAAAATATAATTAATTTTTGTTTGATTGCATTTTTTTTATTTTGAAAAAAAATATATTTTATAAAATAATTTATGTTTGGTCTATTAAAACACAAATTCACTTAGGAGTTCATATGTTTTATTGCACTAGTTATAAAATATTTCAAAAAACATCCCCAAAATTTTACTAAAAAAAATGCACAAAAAATAAAATTCAATTACTTTTCTCAATCGAAAATTATAAATCCCATTTTTCCATGCCATGAAAAGTCAATATATTTAAAAAGATTTGTGATTTTTCTAAATGTTGTTTTACCAGAATGAAACACCTTGGATAGGAGACAATGTTGAACAAAGATGAGGTTTACATTTCTACAATTTTACCTTAATCATTCAACTGCAAGCTTCATATAATTTAATGAATGAATACACGCACACCCACACGCACACATGTATATATATATATATATATATATATATATATATATATGTATATATATATATATATTTATATTTATATTTATATATCTATAAACATATATAAATATTTATATATCAATAAACATATTTAAATATTTATATATGTATATAAACATATACATAAATAAATATTTAAATATGTTTATTGATATATAAATATTTATATATAAACATGTATAAATAAATACACACACACACACACACACACAAACTCATAAATATTTAAATATGTTTATAGATATATAAATATGTATATATTTTTATATAAATCTATAAATATTTAAATGTGTTTATAAATATATATTATATATATATATACACATACATATACATGTTTTCACACACACACACACACATATTTTCATTTATCAAACAATTAAATGCTTGTTGTTTGTTGTTTGCAATCACATTCAAGAGGATTTAAGTTTTGTGTTCAAACCGCACTTTCTTTCTAGAGGTGTAACATGGTTTTGCACCCCAAGTGAATTTTTTTTAATATTTTTTAAATAGTTGATGTATATAGTGAGGGAAAATCGAGTTTTTGATTTTCAATATACCAAATTCAGATAAAATAACTTAGAAAATAAGAGAGTAGTCAACATAAACCTCAATTCATGATGATGCCTACTCTGAGCTAGTCTTGCTAGGTAGATAAGTAACAACCATGTGCTGAAAATGCTAATTATTAATTGCTCATTAAAAAAATAATAATAATGAAAAATAATATATTGGGATTTTTTTTTTGGTGCCCTAAACTAAAAATAATACAAAAATATTTTTTTTTTCAAAATTAAAAAAAAGTGCACTAAAATATGAAAAAATTATATTTTGATTAACCAAAAATCAAAAACTCAATTTTATCTCCAACACCACATTTCAATGGATTTAAAAAAAAATATTAAAAAAATTTAAATTTTTAATTACAATGAATAAACTATGAAGAATCATGATACATGTGAAGCACATAACAAAATAATTTTTTTTGTTTATTTTAGCTATTGTCCAATTTGGCCAAGTTAGTTAAATAAAGAAAGATATATTTATTAAAAATTATTTTTATATTCAAAAATGATTTAGATATGGAACATGGTGAAGAATGATACTAAATTTGCTAGATTTGAAGTTATAGAGAAAAAGTAATGCTAGTATGAACCATAAGGGGTAATTTGTCATTTTACTATTAAATGAAAATTTAAAATTACATTTATTTCTTTTCTCTCTCCATTTTATGATTTTTTTTTATGTCTTTTCTTCTTTCTAAGATATCTTTGGTTCTTCCTTGTTTTTCACTAAAATTTTTGAAAGAAAACACAATATGCTTGATATTAGGTGAAAATTAATTTTATGAATTGATTATGCTCAATAAACCTTACTTTTAACCAAACACATTTGCATAAGGATTGTAATCATGACAAGGAAGGTTAAAACTTAGTTAATTTTTTTTTTCGTTTGATTTTATAAATAATGCTTAGAGTTACGTAAATTCTCAATCATATTTTTCTTTTGTTTTTGTTTGAGTTTGAATTATGGTAATAAATATTGGATTAAAATATCAGAGATATAGTTTGATGTTTAAGGTTTTGAAATGCTTGGTAAATAAAGGAAATCTATTGATTATCATATGAAAATTTTATATTTTATATTATAAGTTACATATACATATTTTTTTGATATGTTGTGTTATAAGTGTGTTTATGAAGCATTTTGATTTGGTTTCTTTGAAATGGATTTTATGAAATTTATATCATTTAATTGAGATATATGATTAATTAATGGAAAATCATGAATTAACAACATTCATTGATTCTTTGATAAATATAAAAAACCATTTACCCATGATTGATGGATTGTTTGACTACTTATGAAATAAGATTATCCTGATATACATGTGTAAAATCTTAAGAGAAATAATTTGATAATATATAAGCTATATAATATTCTGAATATAATTTTGAAAAAAAAACATGTTTTGGATTTGTGGTTTTGAGATAACTACAAGGACAAGGAGGGCTAAAATTACAAGAAATTCTACAATGGCAAGGATTACATGTGTACTTAGAAGAATGATCCTAAACCCTCTAGTGCACTTGTGGGGTAGAGTTCCACTATGTTGAGGTGGTGGTTGCTAAGTTGGAAATTGATAAATCTCTCACGTGTCTTTGGATCATGGGGGTGAGTGTTGTGTTCCACATAGGTGGTTGTAGCTAGGCTTGATCTAGCGGGTGAGGATTTTTCTCTACATGTCTCATTATGGCTTGATAGAGCCTTGATATGCATAAATTATGTATATTTATGAAAATGAGTTGGGGATTGAAAAATAATATTTTGATAACATACACACAAACACATTATGGTTTTAAGAATTTGTATAGCCATGTACATGTTACATGTGTGTGTGTGTGTGTGTGTGTGTGTAACATGCACATGGCTACACAAATTCTTAAAACCATAATGTGTTTGTGTGTAAGTTCTCAAAATATTTATTCTTGAACTTATTCTTAAACCATAATTCTTGAAACCATAAAGTATATATATATATATATATATTAAAACTTATTCTTTAACTGTTAAATTGCATATTGAAAAATATATGTGGATATAAATGTAAAACATGGATTTTATATGTTTTCTTGAGATTTTTTTTTCTAGACATTAGTTGCTAGCTCTTATTTTTCATAGATGGATGAAATACTGATGGCAGAACCTAATTTTGAAGCTTGTACATCTATGTGAGGGTTTTGGCGGAGCATTTAGATGAGTTTTTTTAACTTTATTTTGTATTTGGTCAAAGAGGACACTTTGCGTAAATGACTTTACTTTTTATGTGAATATTTAAACTTGATGGTTTAAGCATGTTCATAATGTTCCTTGGAATTCAATCTAGTTTAAATGGATAAATATGAGAGATCGTGACATATTTTTTAACTTGCTTCCACTAAAGTTTTGAGGTTAAGAGTAGTTTAGAATGAAACAAACATAAAAAATGAGAAGTGAAGAAGTTATTGTCAATTTGTATGCAGCTTTATATAGACAAGTGGTTGACTATAGGTAATACTATTCACAATACATTTTTTTATTAAATTTTCAATATAAATTCATGTATTTTTTATCTATATTTTTAATAAGCATCCTTTCCAATATTTTTGCATGTACTTTATAGCTAATTTACTTAATTTACAAAAGCCCACTTTTAAAGATACAAAAATTTCTCACATTGGATTTTAAAGTATTTTAAATCCTATAAAATTTAAATAATTAAACCAAGTATGTCGCAGCTCTCAAGTGGGAGTGCTCGTGGGTCATGACAACTTTTTCTTAGCTTAACTAGTATTTAGTTGTGAGAATGAAAAGATTGGAGTTCAAGTCATACGAATGCAACATATGTGGCAGGTGTAAACCCTTATACCTTAACGTGTAAAATAGACAATATTGATATACCCTATAGGGAGTCATGCATTTAGTTAATACTCAAGGATCATCGACGGATAAAAGTCGAGTGGGCCCTACTATTTGTCACGTATAAACGCTTTTTGTGTAACAAATAGTATGTCGTACTCGACCTTAGTAGCTAGGCTATCTCTAAGTATTAATCGATTGCTCAACTCCTCACCAGACATATCAATATTGTCCACTTTTCCCATTATGATGGATGCTCATATATATGCTTCACATGTCATGTCCATTAGGATTTAAACTCATGACCTACAAAAAATATAGTACCAAATTCTAGCAACTGAGTACCAGTTGAATATAAATGTATAATGTATGTCTAATACATTTATATGCTTATGTATACTATTTTGGATAATATACATAAGTAATATATTATTTTAGAAAATAATAAATTCCAAGTTTTGTTTTGTTTTTTGACTATTGATGTAAACAAATAAGGGTAATTTTGGGTTTCCAAAAATAAATATATAACCAATGCTTCATATGTTTATAGATGTATGATGTATGGCTAATATATTTATACGTCTATGTATACTATTTTTGAAAATAATATACATAAGATGTATATTTTTATGAAAATAATATACTTTAATTTTCTATTTTTTTTTTACTGTTTACATATAGTAATCAGGGTAATTTTGGGTTTCTCTTTATAAATATACCATAAATATTTTTTTTTGTATATTTTTTTCAAAATTTGAAAATTTGTGTTTTTTTTAAATATTTTTATTTCGCTTCCCTTTGAATATTTTTTCCTTTTTTTTTATTTTGATAAAAAAATCTATAAAGTTTTTTAAAAGTTTAATCAAAATCTATTAGGAATGACTGGAAAAAAAAAGAAAGATAACTATCAAAAATGTGATTGGATGGAATTATAGACAAAGCATACAATTAAATGGGAAAATTAGGTTTAAATACACCAAACTAAAATATTTATATTTTAAGTACCCTATATTTATAATTATAATTATATATAACACACACACACACACATATATATACACATACTTATGTGTGTATGTGTGTGTGTGTGTGTGTGTTTATATACATACATACATACATATATATAGTACATATACATAATTTTTATTTATTTATTTATTTATTTATTTATTTATACATATTATAAATATTTATATTTATTTAAATACATACATACTTTCATTTGTTAAAGAATGTGATGTTTGTTGCTTGTTGATTGTGCGCACTCTCTTTTTAGAGGTGTATCACAGTTTGGTTCCTAAATGGAAAACATTTTTAAATTTTTTTTGAAATCATTGACATGTATATAGTTCAAGCAAAACTGAATTTTTAATTTTTAGTGTTCTAACACTTAAATATTTTATGTCTTGGTGTACTTGTTTTTAAAATTTCTAGATGTTCTGCTTGAACTACACTTTCTAATATATTTACTCATAGAGGGGGAACCCCCAAAAATATGTCTCATGTTTCCTTTGGAGAAAATTATATAAAGAGATGTGTCAAACATGTTGTACCGTGCACGGCATGGTTAAAATCCCAATTCATGACAGGCGCGCATAATTTATGATCCATTTGCCCAACATGACACAATGGGCACGGTCGTGCCAAATGGACCGTTCGAAAAAAAAATACCACATAGATGATCAATTAAAATCAGCCACATGGTAATATTTTTTTAAAAAAAAAATTGATCACCCCTTGATGGGGAGGTCGAGTTTTAAAAAAAAAAACTTAAAATAGCCAGAATGATCACCCGTCATGCGGTCATCCGGACCGGTTTTCCATGTCATCGGGCCACGCACATGAGTCATACCTAGCCCGTCACGAGGCATGATTCTTGTCGGCCCAGCACGAAACAAATTATGCCAAGTGGCAGCCCGACCTGACCCAAGGCACAGTTCTAGACCATGTCGGACCAAACATTGCTGAACCAGGCAATACCCGAGCCGCTCATCCCATTTGACACCTTTAATTAAAGTGTATACAAAATAGAAAATATTTTTTAAAAACTCAAAATTTTTATCTTTATAAAAAATGTTTAAAATACACACACAGACACACACACACACACAGACACATGCACACATGTTTATATATATGTTTACACACACCCACACACACACACACACATTTATTTATTTATTTATATTTATTTATTTATTTATAAATATTTATACAATTATAAATATTTATATTAATTTATATTTATACATACTTTCATGTGTTAAAGAAATCAATGTTTGTGGTTAGTTGGTTGTGTGCACATTCATGAGTCTAGATGTTCGGCTTGAACCACACTCTTTTTAGAGGTGTATCACAGTTTAGTTTCTAATTGGAAAATATTTTTAAAGTTTTTTTTTTTTGAAATCATCGACATGTATAGTTGGGTCAAAATTGGGTTTCTAATTTTTAGTGTACCAATACATAATTATTTTGTATTGGTGCACTTATTTTTAAATATTAAACTTTTGGAGACCTTTCAAAATATTTTTTAATCAATGTACCAAAACATAAGTCTCCCTAAAATATTTACTCATAGAGGGGGAGCTCCCAAAAATTTGCCCCACGTTTCCTTTGTGGAAAATTATATAAAGTGTATGCAAAATATAAAATATTATAAAAAAACTCAAAATTTTTATATTTATAAAAAAAGTATGAAAATAAAAATTATTTACTTTTTGATATACTTAAAATCTAAACCACAAGATTATCCTTATTTATTCGATGTAAGAGCTATATATACTAAAAGTCATTTTATTGTTATTAATGTTTATTTTATTTTTCAATAAAATTTTATTATTTTATATCAATGATAATCTACATGAGTTATATTTTCATTTGAAATTATACATGTGTGCCTTTTATTTTACATTGTAGATGATTTAGTATGTAGTGTTCGGTATACGTATAGAAGATTAAATCATCAGTTGTTGTGGAATATAAGATATTTTTTCATTGTGTAAATGAGGTTTGACACAACTATTGGTAAGATTATAACATAATATTTTAATAGATTTGGCTTGAATACGAGGAATTATTAAGTTCGGACTTTTTGTGCTATTATACTTTTGTGTATTGAATGAGATACCCTAGATTATTTATTTTAAATTGGCACATAAAATATCTAATAAATCATCATTATTATGAATATTATTACTCTTAATCTTGAGATAATTAAAAAGCATGTATATTTATTATTGGTTATTTTGATAAATAGAGAGTGAGATTTTTATAGATCAATAATCTCAGTGAGTTAGATAACTGGATTAAATGAATGCTAAATATTATTTATTAATGAAATCTACATCCTATTAATTATGTTGCTGATATCCACTTATGGATACTTATTAGTTTTGATTATGTCAATCTTAGCTAGTAGATTTTTAATACATCATATGAAAAAGTTGATTATTTGATATTAATTGTGTAATATTATTATAATTTAATTTAATCAATTAATATCTATAATATTAATGTATAGAGATTAATAATTATTTAATAACATAGGGCATGAATTATAATTTCTAATAATTGAGAGAGTGTAATTATAATTTTTTAGAGGGATGAATTATAACTAATATTGATTTGTTCATACATTTACATTGTTAGCTTAGAATTAATTTTAGCTTTTATGTCTTTACCATAGTTGACTCATATACAATGATTGAAAGTCTCTTTTTGTTTATATTCATACCAATCACTTTGCAATTAGAGAAAAGAGATATGACCTTCAAAAGGGGTGAGGAAGAGGAGAGCCACCCACTCTTCTCTTATTCATACATGAAGAGGAATATGCTAGGGGGCTCGAAGTGTATAGCAACCAAAGACAAATCATTATAGATAGATTTCAATGTTTGGATTTGATTTATATCCTCGAAACTTCATGAGGGTTGTGTTTTAATTATGGTAAATTTGTATGTACTATCACTATTGTGGTTAGTTGAAAGAACAGCAAAAACCGCATCATCATTAAAAAAAACTTATTAATTATTATTTTTGAAAACATTTACATAAATGGATAAAGTATAAACATATTAGACATGCATTTAGGAATACACTATGCATATGTAAATATATGTGTATATAATTATTTCTTTCATTAACATGTATATATACACAACACATATAAATGTTTACATTGTGTATAAATATTATGCATTATATGTTATGAATAATATTTTGTGTGTGTGTGTGTGTAAACATTTATATTATTGATAAATGTTACACATAATGTTGATGCATATATAATTGTTTATGTATGCATGTACACACACATAAACACACACACACACACACACACACACACACACACACACACACACACACATATATATATATATATATATATATATATATATATATATATATATTATTTATTTATTTATTTATTTATATAAAGATATCTGATCATATATAAATACATATATATAACAACTGTTTGCCAATAGTATGGTTGTCCAACTGGCAAAGGGGAAAAACTACCCAACTGTGGGGACAAGGGTTCAATTCCTATGGACATCGAATATGTGACTCAGGTGCTTTGCCAAATGTTCCATGCATACTATTGGGATGAAAGCCTTGCACCAATCTCAAGTCTCAAGGTCCATATACGAACGATAGAGATAATATGAGATGAGTTTGGGAAGGGTTGAGGGATGCAAAAAAATATATTTCCTATGCTTGATATGTTTGTAGATGTATAATGTATGCCTGATACATTTATGTGTTTATGCATACTATTTTTGAAAACAATATCCATTTGTTGTAAATTATTTTCAAAATTAATAAATTCTAAGTTTTGTTTTTTTTTTTAATATTGACGTAAGTCGTAAACCAACAAAAATAATTTTGAGCTCCCCTATATAAATATATTACTTATGCTTCATATGTTTATATATGTATAAAGTAATCCTAATACAAATATATTCTTATGTATAGTATTTTTATAAAATAATATGCATATGTCGTATCTATTTTTTGAAAATAATAAATTTTAATTTTTTTTGTTTTTTTTACTGTTGTTATAAACAAATAAGGGTAATTTTGGGATTCCATTTATAAATAAAACAGAACATAAGTATTTTTTGTTTTGTATTTTTTATCTAAATTTAAAATATTAGGTTTTTAAAAAATATTTTTATTTTGATTCACTTTGAATAATCTTTCCTTTTTTAATTTCAATAAAAATCAAAAAAGTGCCATAAATTTTAATCAAAGTCTATCAGGAAAGATCATCAAAAAAAAAAAAAGATAACCATCAACCATGTGATTGGATAGAATTATACAACAAACATAAATGGGAAAATTACATTTCGTTACACTAAACAAAAATAGATATATTTTTACACTAAAATTATTTTTTTATAAATTATGCACAAATTCAAAATTGCTGAAGTTCTGGTGGACTATCAATTATAATGATATTTATACTCGCTTCCATCATTCAAAAAATTACACATCAACATTAGTAAAATAATAAAAAAAAAATCAAAAAAATAGTGTATCGTAATATCTATTAAAATATCAATCTTGATATTATATAATAGAACAAGTTATTTCTTCTTTTTTATAGAAATGGAGAAAATGAAACGTAAAAAGTAAGTAGGTAGGTATCATATGGTTATTGTGATTATATTTTCTAGAGGAGATGATGACAGTATATTTGAATAGCAGATACTAGAGGAAGGCTTACCAAAATATAAAAGTACATGTTGATGTTGGTGATGATGACCATTCTTTATATTCACACTAGACAAGTATCATTACCTTGCTAAGAAAAAACTAAAAAAATGAAAGTGGTAATCATAGTCATTGGCATCCTTTTACTTAAACATGCAATTTTATTTTTTCATATGTGATGTTTATTGCTTATATTCATCATAATGCTTAAATTGTTGTAGCTAAAATATAGCTATTACTTTCTAAGAGTTTTTTTATTTCAACTCAACAAGTTTATACATTTCAATAGAGTTGCATAAAGATGAAGAATAGTTTCATATTGATGTACATTTACATGTATGCACATACAATAGTATGTATGCCTAGATATAGATTATTATATGTATGTACAATACATGTATTTACATAGTAGTATGTACGCCTATATATAGATTCATAGACACTTATGTACAAATAAAAGATAATTATCATGTCACATTAAATCAATTTACATAAATCCTAAATCACATATTATTTTAGAAAAAATTTTGAATCTACCCTAAAGAGGAGAGGGTTTGAGAGATACACCCCCAACTCTAGAAATTATAATAAATCTTATATTCCTTACTTACTTGTTGAACCTATAGGGAGTACAAAATGAACTCCTAGGGTTTGGTAGTTGTGTTATGACTTTGTTTATTTCATGGAGGGAGTGAAAGAATGAGATTTTTTTTCTCGAATTTCTTTATATTTTACTTTTATACTCAAGAAATTCTATGTTACTCTAAGTAAAAAGTTGTATTTTTTAGAAGAAAGTTATAACTTTGGCCATCATCTCTTGAGCTTGAGGTCAAGACTCCAAAATGTATCTTAATATTTCTCTAATACAAAGCCATTGTGCTAGGAAATAACTATGACATGGGTCTAATATCTTTGTAACACAAAGTCATGATATTTCAAAATGGTCATAGTTTCATGTGCTCATCTTCTTGTTCTTCATAAGGGGCTGTAATGCTAGGAAAGATCATGGTATGTTGAAGGGTCTATCATATTATTATATGGCTTTGGCACTGTGAAATAGTCATGGCATTGGTTTTGATCTTTCTTGATCATTATATGTGCTATATATGTAATTTGTTTTTATTTAATAATCTATTTGTATAACCAAATGTCTTTTCTATTTTAATATTTTCATGTAAGTGTAGGAAAGAAAATATTAAGAGCCCGGGGGTACAGCAGTAGCCCAATAATGGAGGTCCCGATGTCCGGTCAACGGGCCAAAATTTTTTGGCACAGAGCCTAACCCATTCCATGATCCTACCCGCTGCAGTTAAATGAATCGAGATATTTTTTAATATAAATGATTTGTAATTTTATTTTCGGGTGGATGTTTTTGGACCCGTGGAACTGTTCATCATCTCTCTCTCTTCTCTCTGCGTGATTTTTTATGATTGCTCTCTGTGCTGCATACTGTAAGACATTTCTGTTTGGTTTTAATCTGTAACACATAAGCATTTTCTGGTGGATGTAGCTAGTCGTACTGAGCGACTAGCAAACCATGTTATTTTCGGTGTTGATTTCTCGTTTTTTTGATTCTGTCATGGATGCTTGCTAGATTGGGATATATATTGCTTGTTTTCTGTGTTTCTGTTGTTTTTGTATCTTAATCTAACTACCATTGAAGCGCAATTGTCCAACAATATGGCTATGACTCTAGAAAATATTTGTGGCATTGAGAATGTCTCACTTGTGAATCATGTGGCCATGATATTGAGAAATGATTGTTGCATAGAATTTACTGATGATATGTCTCAAGTTTTCATGATGCTATGAGTAGTCATGACAATGGCATCCACTTTTCTCATATATCATGTTGCCACAAGCTTGCAAAGATATCACAGCATTGAAAATTAGCCAATATATAAAAGTCACATATTTTCCATCCTTTGAGGCTAAGAGTTATGGCCTTGGAAAATAGTCATACTCTAGTAATATTATCTATACATTTAGTGTCCCAAAAGTCATGATACTAAATAATTAATGTGACTTTGACTTGAATATTTTTTGCTCTATAACTTTCTGTAGCCTATAAAAGTTGTAGCTTTATAAAAAGGTTATGGCGCTGATTTGAGACTACTAAAGCTTATTAAAAATTAAATTATGTTACTTCGACTTGGCAATGACCTTAAGCACCAATGAGATACTTGATTACTATGACATAGAATTAATATTGTTGTCATATAAATTTTATGAGATAAAATGGTTATAACTTTGAGATAATATCACAGCTATAAAGAAAATATTGCATGGTAGAAGAGTAGTACTAATAAGTTTGCAATGTCATGTTAGACAAAGATTTCATAACTATATATATATATAGTTTTGATCAAGAATGGATATTGAAACCATTCAAGACTCTATATTTTACCTCCTTAGTTAATCTTCTCCAAAAACCTATAAATTTCATGTCTTTTCATAAAAACTCGTCAAAACTCCTAAGTCATAAACTTATCCATAATTCCATAATTTTTTTTGCCCACGTATCATCATAAACCATTAAAATATATAAGAATGTTTTGTTGTTTGATCATTGAACAAACTATCACAGTAAAATAATTGTTCATCCTCGAGTAATAACTTCATCCTCCAAAAAATCTACAACATCTACAAAAATTCTATGAGTAGGTTTGAGTATCATAGGATCTAAAAATAATGGAGCAACTTCAAGTAGTCATATTGATAGTCATGGTAGGGTTTGAGTTCCATAACTATACTTATGAATTGTTAGATATATACATTTATTTATGTGATGAATATAAGCATTTATTACATCACAAAAAAGGAATAAAAATTCTTGGGTCGACTACCAAGAAATGCTATGTTTAATATCCTAAAAGTGTATCAAAACCTCTTTTTCTCCAACTTATTTTACCATATTAACTTCTCAATATCCATATCAACTTCTCAATATATTATTTTACCTCCTTGTTAGTTTCTTCTTTCAATCTTACTTCAGCTATACTTGTTCTTTTTGCCTTTTCTTCATTATATGCCATACTTTTTGTGAATGACATAGCTTCTTCTTCTATGTTTTCTTATCTGTTTTCTTTATTAAACCCCAAAGTTGTACTGCTAAGTACAATTGTGGATTTGCCTTATATCTTTTTTTTTTGCTCTTTTTTTTTTAAATCCCCAAAGTCATGACACTAAGTAAAGTCATGGTTTTGTCTTGAGCTCTTTCATACCCATTTTTTTTTGTAATTCAAAATTATTGGTATTGTACATAGTAACAACTTAATCTTTATACTTTTAATGGACTAATTCATTTTTGTATCTTCAAAGATGTGACAATGAGCACATCCATGACTTTAACTTTAAGCTTTCCTTGGTCATTTGCATTATGTAACACTAAAGTCATAGTGTTATTTATAGTTTTAGCTATGTCTTCAAGTTTTCCTTTGCTGTTTTTAATTTTTAATACCTAAGTTATGATCTTCTACATGGTCATGGCTATGTCTTCAATTGACTCCTATATGATTTTTGTCTCAGCCATGTAATGTTTTATCTATCATCCATTTATCTTAAATTCCCTTCCATTTTTTGACCTCACTATGACTACCCCAAAAGGCATCAAGATATTATTTTAAATAGACCATTTCATCTAGATTTCAACTTTCCTAAGAACATCATCTTTAACTAAAAATTTAAAACTAATACTTTTTCTCCAATTTTGAAATATCTCCTTTTGAAATTCTTGTCATGCCATGTTGTTGTATACTTCATTTCTCAAATTTTCTAATTCGCTCATTTGTAAAACCTTTTTATCATTTGCATCCTTAAAATCATAATTTGCTTTTTTGATATACTATCATGTTTTATATTCAAGTTCAACATACAATTAATAAGAGTTTACAAAAATGGGTCAAGAGGGAGACATTCCCAATGATCTCTTGAATCAAGTTTTATAGGTCCGTAGTACCTCCTCCAAACATTAAAACCAATCTTTATTAGATGGATTGATTGTCTTCTCCAAATTTTTTATCTCCCTATTAAAGATCTCTACTTGCTCATTAGTTTGAAAATGATATGCAAATCCTTTTTTATATTTAGTTCCATTTTTTTCAAAAATATTTCAGATATTCTATTTCATAAATATTTTCTACCATCAATTATGATACATCATAGTTCTGAATTGGGTGAAAAAGTTTTTTCTTAAGAATTCCAAAAGTATTTTCATGTCATTTTTCTACACAGTTAAATATTTCTACTTCTAAAATATTATTTAGTGGTTTTTCATGTCTTCTAGATATATTATTCAATCATTGGTATTTATCACATCATCATGCCATGCTTTGACAATAATGAAATAATATTTTCCAATAGAAATCAGATTACAATACTTTTTTAGTAGTGTTTTCCCCAGAATGGCCTTTGCATGGTCATATCTATTTATAAACTGGTCATATATATTCTAAATAATGATGGATCATTCCAAATATATTATTTCACATCATAAAAAAAATTAATATAACATGAAAATGAGGTAAGACACCATATGCTAAATAGTTAACAAAATCAATATATCATGCAAGTTAAGTCTACTATACGAATTTGTTTATAAAAGAAATTTCTGGAATTTTCTCCTTTATTGTTGTCATCTCCAAGTTCCAATCATGATAAATAGTTAGTTATCACATTATCATAACCCTTCTTATTTCTAATTTCAAGATCAAATTCTTGGAGAAGTAGTATCTACCTTATTAGTTTAGATAGCCTTTTTTTGTCATCAATTATTATATCATTGTGTGATCCATATAGATAATCACCATTTCTACAAGGATATATGGTCAAATTTTGTCATAAGAAGAACCACAATTAACATTTGTTTTTTTTTATCATTATATATTTCACTTAGGCTTCATTTAACATATCATTGGCATAAGAGATAACTCTAAAATTTTATCTCACTTTTATCCTAATATAACTCTCAAGGCATATGCATTTACATCATATATAATGAAAAATAGTTCTTCCCATTATGGCATGATTTACCATTTCATGATTGGAACTTGGGTCTCCATATCATAATCTTCTTTTTTATAATGACTTTCATAATCTCTTTTTTTACATGATTAAAAATTTCATGATTAACCATTTCAATCAATTTTGTTTTCAGCTCTACAAGGATATACATATATTTAGCCATTTCATAATCTCCTTTTTTACAATGACTTTCATAATTAGATTTAACTATTATAAGGTTTCAATAGTTAGCTTCACATCTTTCTCCATAAAAATCTTATGCATGCATGTTGATGGGTTGATCCCTTTGATATCATCTAATGACCATGTGAGAGCTGCATCAAAATTTTTTATGAGATTCACTACCTGGGTCTCCATATCCTCCATTAGTAATGCTGAAATAATAATTTGTTTTATCCTTTTTTCCACTATAAAAGTATAATAAAAATTATTGGGTAACACTTTAAATATCAACCCAATTGGGTTTTCACATTTTATCCGTAAATATCCTCCTAAAGTCATAGCTTCATCAAAAGTAATGATACTGTCTATTATATTGTCTTCTTTTCATTAACATGGTGTTGTATATAGTTTATTTTGATAAACTATTTAGTATAACCAAAATGAATTTTCTGTGACTGGGAAGCTCGTCGAGGAAAGAAAATATTGGAAGGTTGGGAATGTAGCAATAGCACAATAATCGGAGGTCCTGCTACCCATTCTGTGGGCCGAATAAACTCTTGGAGTAGAACCTAACCCATCCAAGTGATTCGACCCGCTCTGTTAAAAAATACTGAGAAACTGTTAATATAAATATTTTTTTTGTTTCTATTTTTTGCTGCTGCTATTTTTCTGTGAGACTATTTTTTCGTCTCTCTTCTCTGTGTGATTTTCTTTACGATTACTGCTTGTGTAAGATACTAAGTTTGGTTATAATATGTAAATGCATAGGCATTTTTCTGAGAGACTATTTTTTCATCTCTCTTCTCTGTGTGATTTTCTTCTCGATTGTTGCTTCTATAAGTTACTAAGTTTGGTTATAATTTATAAATTCATAAATATTTTTCTGGTGGATGTAGCTAGTCATACGGAATGACTAGTGAACCACATTATTTTCTATGTTTCTGTTGTGGTTTGTTTTTTGATGTGGTTTTGGATCATGGTTTGATATACATATATATACTGTGGTTGTGGATATATCATTTGCTGCTTTCTTTTTCTTCTGAATCTATAAAATTATAAACTTTGAAAGCGGAATTCCTAACAGTATTCAAGTTGACAATGGTTTTCATTTCATTAGTCATAGCTTTGTTCTAGAATCCATAAAAATCATCTCATTTAGATTTTCTTGTCTCTACCTTTTGCTATCATCAAGGTTTCTCCTATAGATTCCTTTTGATCTTTCTCACTCGTTCTCCTTAAATTGTCATCATTTATTTTGTTCTTTAATTTTATAGTTCCAAATGAGTTAGGACAGTCTTATAGCTTTGGCTAATAAAAAAAGTAATAAAGAGGACTTAAAAATTGAAAGGATACAAATAAAACCCAAATTATAACTATCTATTTTTCAAATAAGTTAACAAGGCTTTGTATTTAGATTCCAAAAAATTAACCAAGCACGATTATATCTAAATTACTAAAATAATTATTTTTTTATAAGGATAATTATGTCAACTCATGTTAATTAACCAAACTAAATAATTCTCAGATCTCATCAATAAATATTTACAAGTACATTGGTTATATAAGTAGTAAAGACAATTTTCATCCAGGTATTAATCCCAAATGGATTGTATCAATAATTCAGTTATCCAATAATGAAATAACTCATATCTAGTAAAATGACTATCCAGATTGTAGATAATCTTCAGTCCATGAGTTTATTCATTTAATTTATATGATGTGTATTTAAATTAGCTCGATTTATATTTTTTCTTGACACATAATAAAAGTTGGAGTTTTGTGGAATGACTTCTTGTGCCAATATCATACATGATGGTTATCAATATTGAGTCGGTCCAAATGATGGTATTCTAATAGATGCCCCCTGGTACTTCTTTAATATGATAACAAACCATCTTATACTAGAGTCATTCACAATCTCATATGTTTTAGGAAACTTCATCATATATCATATACACACTCTAATTCTTCCGCCTCATATATCATAAAGACTAAGAATTAGCATAGTTTGTAAGCATTTATGCTTTCAGCTTCTTAAGTATCAAACTCACACAATTAACGGATGTTTCTCGCAAGTTTTATTAGTATGAACTATATGAGTGAAACTGTGAAAGTAACTCACAAAGATCATCACTACTTTTTGAGTCAAAATATACTTGCACACGCCCTGAGGATTGCTTATCGTCATCTTCCTTGGTGTTAATATGACTCTCATAATAAAGGTGAAACCCTTAAAAAAATATTCAATGTATCATCCATCCTAATCAAAAACTAGTTCTTATAAGATATTTAAAATAGATTGTCATGTAAAAGTATTCACACATTAAATTTCATAAGCCTCATACTCATAATGATTAATATATCCAAATTTTAGTTTTGATATATTGGTTTATTTCAGCATCACATTTAAAAGGAATATCACTTCCTTCCAATCATATGTGTGAATGAGATTTGTGATTTACCTATTAGCATCCACCATGATAATCTCTCACAAATCCACCAATAGTCAAAACCATAGTTAAAATTATATTAATCATTCATTTATTAATATCCATGAAAAAATATTAATCATTTTACACAAATACTAAACCATATGCAATTTTAGTAAAAATTTTTGAATCTACCCTTGAATTTGAGAGACACACAACCAACACCCCCCCACCCCCCAACTCTAGGGATTACATTAAATATTTAATTTCTTGCTTGCTTGTGTAATCCCTAGGGAGTGATAAATTTTCTTTTAGGATTTAGTAGTTGCACTACAATTTTGCTTGTTGCATGGAGGGAGAGGAAGAAGATTTTTTTTGAATTTTTTTTTAGTTTTATACTTGAGTGATTCTGCATTATTTAAAGTAGGAAGTCATAAATTTAAAAAGAAAACTATAACTTTTGTATTCATCTATTGAGCTTGAGGTCATGACTTTAAGAAATAATAATGTCTATGGAATACATCCCAATTTTTCTATAACACAAGGTTATGTCATTGAGGAATGACCATAACTTTGGTTTAATATCTCTATAACACAAAATTGTAGTATAGTAAAGTGGTCATGGCTTTGTGTACCTGTCTTCTTGTTCTTCGTTAGAGGATATAGTGATAGGAAAGGTAGTGGCATAATAAAGGGCCTCTCATATTACTATATGGCCAAGGTAATATGAAATAGTCATGATATTGGTTATGATCTTTCTTGATTATTATATGATCATGGCTCTGAAAAATAGTTGGGCCTTTGATAAGGTCGCTCATGTTTATACTATGTCCATGGTTTTGAAAAATAATCACTGTAAATGTTTACCTTCCATATGTCTAAAGTGCATAGAGTGTTGTGAGTGATCGTGGCACTAGTTTCACTTCTCTCATTTATTATGTCGTTATGGCACTACATGGATACAACAACACTAAAAATTATGTAATAGTCAAGGATTTGCCTTCGTTTAAGGATAAGGGTAATGGCCTTGAAAAATAGTAATGCTTGAGTGATGTCCTATATAACATTTAATATCTTAAAAATCATGGTACTGAATAATTATTACAACTTTGGCTTGAGAACATTTTGCTTCTTAACTTCTTGTATCTCAAATTTGTGGCTTTGTAAAAAGTTCATACATATGACTTAAGCCAATTGAGCCATATAGTGTCAATTGTGCCGGACAGCCTAGGCACAACATGATGCATGAACTGACTGAGCAATGCCTGGCTCGGCATGGCAAAGTCTAGAACCATGCCTAGATCTGGGTCGGGCTAGCCCGAGACACGGCTCCAGCCATGATGCATGCAAAGTTACCGTTCCTCATGCTGAATCGAGCATGTCCCACGTGCATAGCCCATTGGCGTGGTCCAATGGCGCACATAGAGTAACCCAATAGGTTACAGGTAATTGAGAATCTGGCACCCGACCTATCCACTTTCTAGTAATGGTCAAGTTTTAATTATGGCAGAGTGGGGAGGGTTTTATTAATGAACATGACCCACCCCGCCATGTGGGTATGGGTGTATTATTATTTAAAGGTTTTAAAAATTTTATTTATTAATGGATCGCGATGAACTCCTGACAGAACCGATTCAACACAACCCCTCACCCCCAACCCTGACCACAATGCCGTTGAATTCAGCATCGGACCAACCGGAGCTAGCATTGGACAACACTTCCATGTGATAGGGTCGAGCAAAGCTTACCGTGAGCTTAGCCTGACCCCATCGCATGTCAGCTTGAGGCTTTGCTGAAATGGTGGGCACTCCGCCTACTCACACTGCATAACCAACATCACACTACACCCACACTCGCACCGCACCCCACCCTCACTTGAGAGGTCGAGACCTACCCCTCTCATATGGAGCTTAGCTGGTGAAGACTCTCAGGCAATGACCGGGAGCGCACGAGTTCAAGTCTTACCGGTGGGGGGTACTGGGGATATCTCCTTACCTGCTCGGTTCTCCGGGGGCCCAAGGGGATGTAAGGGTCCACATAAGTGGGCCCTGAAGCCCTTAGTGTTCAAAAAAAAATTGAGAGGTCGAGACCTGAGAGCCGATTAGTTGAATGCCCAAATCCAAAGTCCCAAACTCGACTCGCATTTAAAACCCTAATTGTAAAAATCTAAAAAAAAAATTAATTTTTTTATATATTTTTTCAAAGCACACTCTGACCGTTAGATTTCATACCAATGGTTATGGTAGAAACTTGATGACTGTTGGATTTCTATCCAATTATAAATCAAAAAAAAAGTAATTAAAATTTTAGAAGAGTAAATTATGGATATACAAAAAATTCATATGGAGGACCAACCGAGCTAATATATTCACAGAGTCATTAAAGAGAGATAAGTTCATATGATATTAGTTTTCTATTGACCTAGTAGAAATATAAGTAGTATGTGAAAGGTGAACATCAAGTGGAAGAATGTAATATCAAATGTGGGTAGTTGAATTCACTTTTCCCACAATGGAAATCCCTTGTGGATTTTCAATTTTTATTTATAAAGAAGGATTTCTCCTTATTTGTTATTATCCCCAATCCCAAGTGTATTAAGCTTTTATTTCATTTTATTGTCTTGTTTATATTTTATTTTGTTGATGTAGAATTTTCTATTTCATTTTTTGTGGGGTTTTTTTAATAACGTAATTAATAAGATACATAAGTGCACCAATAGCACTAATATATGATACTTTGGACCAAATAATTCACTATAATACTAGTAAGTAGTATAGATTAATATTCTTTAGTTCTAATAATAGAAGTAAATCTATCTTATACATGATTTATTTTGATATTTTAGAAGTATCATTTATATCACTAGAGGTGGTGCAAGATACTTTATATTTTTTATTAATGATTACTCCAAAAGATATTTGGTGTATCAAATCAAAATGAAGGAAAATGAGTTTTTATTTTTAAATAATTTTTAAAGCACGAGTAGAACTTGAATGTGAAAAACAAATATCAAGTTTCTAAGAACAAATAATGAGAGAGAGTATATTAGTATCGATTTTAAAATATTTTTTCAATAAGAAATCATCAAGAAGTAATAATTAGTGACATATACTCTACAAGAAAATGGAGGTGCATATTGGATGAATAAAATCTTGTTAGAAAGAGCAACAATCATGTTAATAACTATGGTGATGACCAAATTATTATGGGTAGAAGTAATCAAGATAGTCTATTTTGTGATCAATTGATCCCTATCAACTAGATTAACTTGAATACTTTGATGGAAATATGGACTAGTAAGCTAGCTGGATATTCTCACCTATATTTATTTGGAAGTTCTATGTATGTTTTATACAATACCTAAAAAATATCAAAACTGAATTCAAAATGTAGTAAATGCATATTCTTGGGAAAATTCTTATCGGTGACCATCTCCTCGTTTATAATCCTCTTCAATCTCAAGTGGTATTAGCTTATATTTTATTTTATTGTCTAGTTTATTATACTATTATTAGAATTTATTATCTCTTGATAGTGATTATGCAAAACTATTGAATTTCTTAACGTGGTTCGATAGCCATTCAACATGACTAACTACGTTCACCAGAAAAGTACTTAGTGCTTACAGATTAATAACCAAATATTATAATACAAATTCACAGAGAGAGAGAGAGAGATGAAGAATAGAGAGTCCTAAAGAAATTATGCATACAATGAATTTATAGGAAAAACAAATAGAGTTCAATAAATGGAACAAGTTGGATTTAATAGTGGACCGGGTCATGCTCCAAAAATTTCTCAAGCCTACTGACCGAGCAGTAGGACCCCCTTTATTATCCCAATGTTGCCTGACCAATCTCTCAACATATCAGTACCTACACCTTTAAATAAAATAGATTAAACAAAAAAACAGATGGTTAAATAGATAACAAAACAAATTATATACAACAATCTTAACCTTAAGTTATTTTGTATGCAGATAAAGCGACACTCTCTATAATAAATAGTCCAAATAGAACTATAGCAGATTTGATATGTTTAGAAAGTCAAGATAGTGTCTTAACTTATCTAGAGTAATATGTTTGGTAAACATGTTAGCTGGATTATCAGAGATTATGATTTTCTTCACTTGCACTCTCTTCTTAGATCGAAAGAAATGATACCGCACATCATTGTGCTTTGTCCTCTCATGGTGTACTTGGTATTTTGCTAAACAAATAGCACCGAGATTGTCATAGAATACTATTGCAACCTCTTAGTAAAGACCAAATTCCTTGAAAAAATCCTTCATTAAGATCGCTTCCTTCGTAGCTTCAATTAGAGCCATATACTCAACTTTAGTGGATGATAGAGTGACAGAAGATTGAAGAATAGATTTCCAGCTAACTATAGAGCCATAGATAGTGAAGACATAGCCAATCAAAGACCATCTATTGTCAACATCTCCTGCATAGTTAGAATCAGAATATCCAGCCATGAGTTCATATTCATTACCAAATATAAAACCTACATTGGATGTCCCCTTGAGGTACCTTAGTTTCTTCTTGATGGCTTTCTAATACTCTTGACTAGGGTTTATCAAAAACCTAATCACTGCACTGACTACATAAGAAATATTAGGTAAAGTGCACACCATGAGATACATGAGGCGCTCTCGACACCACTGGAATAAGGAACCTTGGACATCTATTCATTATCGGATTTAGATTGAGGATAGAATTTCAATGATAAATAAAGGTCTGAGGCATATGATGTGGACAGAGACTTATAAGAAGCCATTCCAAATCTAAATAGGATTTTATGAATATATTATTTATGTGATAGAAATAATTTTTTTAATTATATCATTTAAAATTTCTTTGCCCAGAATTTTTTTTGCCCCTCTAAGATCTTTTATATCAAATTCAGAACTGATGAGATTTTTTAGTTCCTAAATATCAAATTTATTTCTTTATCTAATATCTCAAAACTCGCATGCTTGCTCATGTAAATTTCTTCATCTAGATCTCTATGAAGGAAAATAGTTTTGACAAATCTATTTACTCAAGTTCAAGATTCTAATGTACCACTAATGCTATAAGCATCCTATTTTGAGGTATGCCTGCCTATAGAAGAGAATATCTCACTATAATCAACACCCTCTTTTTGACTAAACCCTTTTGCAACTAGATGTTCCTTGAATTTTACCCCACCTACAACTGATGTATCTTATTTCTTCTTGAGAACTCATTTGCAAGAAACTATCTTTCTTCCCTTTGGTTTAGGTACAAGCACCCAAGTATCATTCTTATGAAGAAATTCAATCTCTTCATTCATGAAAACAAATCATGACTCAGATTTAGGACATTTGCATCCCTGAAGGAGGATGGTTCAGGAATGTCAATTTCTTCTGCAACTTATAGGGGAAACCTTACATATTCATAAAAACCAAATCTCAGAGGAGAACATACATTTATCCTCCTTGGTCTATCCCTATAAATACTATAGGGAATAGACAATTCATGTGCAGATTTAGGATCAGGTTTAGAAATAGACTCAAGATCATGTTCATGATTAGCTGTTGATTGTCTAATTCAGACATCCTTCCTAGAGCCACAGAATCAAATTTTAGCTCCACCTTAAGTTTAAATTAAGGAACTTCAGATGACTGGACAAGACTAGGTAATTGTATTAGGATGATACTTTTATCAAAGGTAACACTCCTAGAGAGGATCATTCTCTTTTTAGATGGTGACAAGATAGGAAATCTATTGACTCCATCACCATATCCTACAAATATTTCTTTTCTTGCTTGTAGTTCAAGCTTACCATTATTTACATGATAGTAGGTAACACAACTAAACACTTTTATACTAGAATAATCTACAGGTTTACTTGACCATACCTCAAATGGAATTTTGGAATCATTTCCACTATGTAGTGATCTATTTATCAAATGACATGTTGTATTAATAGCTTCAGCTCAAAACTCTTTGCCTAAGCCTGATTGAGAGAGCATACATCTAGTTCTCTCCTAAAGAGTTTGGTTTATTCTTTTAGCAATGTCATTTTTCCGAGGAGTGTCCCTGACTATTTTATGTTTAGTTATACATTTGTCCTTATAGAATTCCTAAAATTTAGACGAACATAATTCTAGACCATTATATGTTCGTAACAATTTAACCTTTTTTAGTGTTTGGTTTTCTACTAAGCTAACTCACTGCCTAAACTTTCCAAAAGTTCCAAATTTATGTTTCATCATAAATACCAAGGACATCCTGGAGTAGTCATCCATTAAACATAAATAGAATTAGACACCACCAAAAGATGAGACCCTGGAAGGGCCTCAACAGTCAGCATGGATATAATCTAAGGTGTCTTTTGTGTAATGTATAGCTTTACAAATTATATGAACAGCAAGAAGGGTTAAGATTAGAAAGAATTTTTATACCTTTCTCACCCATATGTGTGAGCTGCATATGCCATAATCTGGTAAGATCAGCTTCAGCTTTAGATGCAGGCTCTTTGGATGTGACAACAATAACCCCTATCACCGTGGAATCCATTAGTGTGTATAGTGTTCCTTTCTTATGTCCCTTCAATATGATGTCGTCTCATTAGTAAATATTTAGTATTTTCTTGCCACCACTAAAGAACATCCCTGATCATCCAATATGCTAAGGAAAATCAGATTCATAGTCATCTCCAGAACATGCCTTACATCTGATAGAAAGATGATCTAGTCATCATATGTTCTCAGCCCATCTATGCAAACTCCATCAACTTTACATGGTTGTCTATTGCCCACAATAGCATGACCAGCTTCCTTCATATCGTATCTACTAAATCATTCCAAATGTGTATTGATGTGAAAAGAAGCACCACTATCCAAGATCTAGGAATCAGACTTTGTAACATTAGTAAAGATGACCAGCACGAGGTCATCTTTATCCATGTCATCACATGCTACAGTAGCAGTAGGTGGGGGAATAGGCTAACTAGGATGATCAGTTCTTATCTTCTTCCTTGGGCATTTAGTTTTCTAGTATCCTTTCTGTTTGCAGTAGTGACAAGTGTCACCTTCCTTGGACCTTTTCTAAAATTTGTTCCCCATTTTCTTGGGTGAGGCAGCCAGGGGCCTTCTATTCATTACCACCAATCCAGTAGCCTACTGCTTAGGCCATTCGATACCCACCTTCTGCCTCTCTCTAGAGTGTAGGGCATATCAAATATCCTCCAAAGTAATTTCATCTTTCCCCACTATCAAAGATTCCACAAAGTTTTCATATGGAGCAAAAAGTGAGACCAACATCAGACGTGTAGCATCCTCATCTTCCACCTTGGCATCTACATGCTTCAGGTCCATAAAGATACTATTCAAATCATCCAAATACTTCTTCAATGGAGTCTTTTCTTGTATCCTAAGTGTGAAGAGTCACCTTTTTAATAGAAGCTTATTCATGAGTAACTTTGCCATATAAAGTGACTCTAGTTTGAGGCATAAGCCTACAGTAGTCTCTTCATCTGCTACCTCCTCTATCACCTATTCAGCCAAGCTTAGGAGAATAATAGAGTGGGCCTTCTCTTCATGCCTTTGTGCCTCACCCTCTATTATTCCAACAACAGCAAGATCATCACAGCCTTCGACTAGAGGGCTCCATATATCAAAGTTCTTCAAATATGCTCACATATTTATTTTACACATACTAAATGCATTCCTACCATTGAACTTATCAATAGTAGTATTCAATGTTCCAAATATTTCAACAAAAAATCACCGAATGCAAAATCATAATAATAGAACTAGAAATTCATCAACAAAACAAAAAATATCAATAACCAAACCCTATGATACCAATTATTAAAATTTCTTATCTCTTGATAGTGATTATGCAAAACTAATGGATTGAGCAGAAATATAAACAATGCATACTAAAATAATAAAATGTCAATTTTAACGTGGTTTGCTAGCCATTCAACATGACTAACTACGTCCATCAGAAAATTGCTCAGCACTTATGATTAATAACCAAATATTATAGTTCAAATTCTTAGAGAGAGAGATATATATGAAGAATAGGACATGCAAAACAAATTATACATACAACAAATTTATAGAAAAAATAAATAGGGTTCTACAAATGGAATGATTCAAATAAATTGAGTGGACTCGGTCATGCTCCAAAAATTTTTCTAGCTTGTTGACTGGGTAACGAGACCCCCATTATTATCCTAGTGTCACATGACCAATCTCTCAACATATTTATACTTGCACCTTTAAATAATTTAGATAAAACAAGAAAATAAATGGTTAAATAGATAACAAAACAAATTATATACTATAACTATTGTGGTAGAATTTTTTTTTCAAGTTATTTGTGTTGATTTTATATTAATAAAAGTTCTTAGTATTTTTAGAAAGTGAAAGATACAAGAATTTACTTCATGTGATTAGGTATTCTTTATTTTTTATGTCAAAATAAATAATTATTTATTTTTCCTTTGTCGTTTTAATAAATAATAAATATGATATAAAATATAATGTTAGTCATAAAATATGTTGGATGTATAAATTGTAAGTGTGCTATTAGCGACATGTATGATTATAACAAGCACAATAATGAAAACAAATTAAAAAATTAGATCAAACATACCCTATTAACATCCTAGGAACCTGATACAATTCTTTCTCTTTATAAATTAGTTTCCCCCACCTCTACACTCATGGAAGCTCTTTATCTTCCCATTTGCACCTTCTCTCTTCTCTCTCACTCATCCTCTTCTCTCCCCCAAAAAGATTTAGTCTAAACTAATTAGAATTTCATCATCTACCAACTAGTTAGAGGTTGATGGCTATTTTTTCTTGTTTTTGTATTGAATTGTACTCCATTTTTGTATTGAAATATTATAATGATTAAATTATGTTCATTTTTGGTGAATAATGAATATCTAAGATCATGTATGTGTGATATTAGTATTAAATATATAAAAAACTATGTGATGTGAAATTAGGAATTTTGGAAAATTGGATACAATTAAAGATTCTGTGTATTTTAATGAATTGAGACATAATAAATATTTTTTTTTAAGAATAAACATCTGATTTAATTGTTATACTATGAAATTGTATGTTATTTTCAATATAAGTATTTGAACATACTAACTTTTGTGTGTGTGTGTGTGTGTGTGTGTGTGTGTGTGTGTATGCATATTTTGTGATGTAGTACATGTGAATGCAAATCTACATATTTTGTGATTGAGAGAGAGAGTTAAAGAAAGAGTGAGTGTGCATGGACAAGTATGCATAGTGAAAAAATGATAGGTGAGACAATATCTACTATTCAATAAAATGACACTATTATTATAATGCAATAGAAGATTTTGGTTATCATATATATATATATATTGTGATATGTTGCTAGTAATCTCAAAAAATATTAATGATTGATAATACTAAGTATTAGGATATTAATTCATGATATGAAAATATGTACATATATTTTGTAATGGATGTTGGGAGTTGTTGCTCAATTACTAAGCCGGGATCCATTACTGCTACTCCCACATGGGCAACATCAAATATTACACATGCAACAATACCATTCAATACTTGCTTTGTGTGTTTGTATGTGCATGTGTGTGAGAGCACACAAGTATGCACAAAAGAAATTTTACAATTAAGGTACCAATGACTACCCAATAGAATGAAACTATTATTGTAATGCAATAATATGTGGTAATTGACATAAATAAACTTTGTGATGCGTAGTTGGTAATCTAAAAAAAAAATTAGTATTGAGATTGATATGTGATAAGATATTAGTTCATGATGAGCAGAGATGTACATATATTTTGTGATGGTTGTAGGGAGTTGTTAGTTGATTGGTGAGTAGGGACACATTACTGGTTGTTAGTTCAAAATTTAGCGTTATTAATTCACATCACTTTCAAATATCAAGTTTCTTAATATATGTGAGTTGAAACAAACTATGAAAGTATAATGCTTATTACCAAATTAAGATGATTTGTGAAATGTGAGATGTCATATTATAGGCATGAAAGAAATATTTTTATGTCATGTCGCTTGTTATTACATGTGGATGGATGTCTCAAACACAAATAGGACAAGCTACTAATAGAGGTGCCACCTAATGAAAGGGGTGCTAATATTTAGTATGCCAAATATAAAATAATACTAGATATTTTGTTGATTATATACAATACGTTCCTATGAAAAATGGATTTAAATAGAACTATTTCACTAAATTATATTGTTAATAGATTATGATAAATAATAGTGAAATTAAGTGGTTTTTGTTTAAAATATGAGACTTGGTAGATTTGTTGAGAAGCATGAGAGCAGAAAGTATGGTAAAGTCATAACATTTTTTGTGTTATGACTTTGTTACACCTTATTAAGCTTATATGATAGTTTCGACATCCATTCTTAGGAAAAGCTCAACATAAATAATCATAATAATCTTTATACATCATAACTCTACTACCTCATTGATATAATTATTTCACTATGTAATATATTCTTTTTGGTTACAAAACTTTCTTAAAGTCATAGTCATACTAGCTCATAATTATTTTTATGAATGTGATATTTATTTTATGTCGTAGTAACCAAGTACCCCATTGGTGCTAAAAGCCACAATATCCTCCAGTGTTATGATATTTTCATTACAAAGTCACCGAGACTAAAAAAAAGCCACAACACTTCACCAGTGTCATGCCTTTTAGCCAAAAAGAGTTCTAAAAAGTATTTACTAGAGTCATAGTCATTTCTAGATTCATACTTTTTTCTTTTGAGATATGACTAAATCTATAGCTCATTCCCTATGCTATTACTTTGGGTTATAGAAATAGAATACATAAGACATAGTTATTCCTAATATCATGACTTAGTATTATAAAGATGAAATACACAACCATGATCATTCCTAGTTCCATGAAAATCTGATACAAGAGAGAGACCCAAGCTATAGCTTATTCCTAGTACCACAATTTTGTGTTAAAAAGATGAAATATATAGTTATAGTCAGTCATTAGTATCACTATAATCTAAAGCAAGAAATAGACTAAAGTTATGACTCATTCTCAATACTATGACTTTGTGTTATAGTAACAAAAGAATAAAGTCATGATATGTTTTAAAGTCATGACTTTACACTTATAATTCACACCTAGCCATTCAAGTATAAAAGTATAAAATGAGAAATTTTTAGAAAGATTTCTAGGGAATAGAAAAGTGATGAAAATATTGGGTTTGAGGAGCACAATTTCACCCAAACCTAGAAGAGATCCATGAGAAAAAAGATAACACAAAACATAAGTATAAACTCTAAGGGGGGCCATAAATTTTAAATCATACCTTGGAGAAATCTAAGGCACATAAATAATATGTATGGAATCTAGGTTAGATTCCTAGACATTTCTAAGGGATATCATTGGGAACCTAAACTTTGATGAAATATATCTCAAATTATCTTGTATAAATTTCCTCTCAATTTTATTCTAAATTGACATTTAAGGTTGATGTATTTTATTTTGGGTGATGGATGCTTAAATTAATTGATTTTAATGTTTGGATTTTACTATGGTCTAGTTATTAATGAATATGGTATTTACGTAGAATCAAAATTATGATTTTATTATTGGTGGGTTTGTGAATGCTATTGTAATGAATAATGATAGATAAACTACAAGGCACACTCACACATGATGGTAGGAATGATATAATAGCCCTTATGATCATGATGCATGAGACAAACCTATACATTAAAACCTGACATTAAGGTAAGTTTAAGCATGTGAGTATGGTGCTATGTAGCTAAATATACAAATACTTGTATAAGTCAATCCATTATGCATGTCTTAGAAGAACTAGCCCTTAATTGATGTTGGTATTTTATATAATATTATCCTAAGGGTTTCACCTTTAGTATGAGAGTTACATGTCATCATGATAGATGGTTATAAATAGCTACTAGACACACATGAGTGGAGGTGACTCATAATGTGGTAATAGTCATGTGAATTACTTTTTGTCATATAACTCCTATTAGTAAGATTTAAGGGAATGTATGTTAATTGTGTTAGTATGACCCTTACGAAGCTAAAAGTATATTAATTTTAAAAACATACCAGTTCGCATCTTTATGATACATGAGATTAGTGAATAAGAATATATATATGAAGTAACTATCAAAAAAAGGTAACTAGTTGCATAAAAAGTATGACTTGTGAATGTCTCTTAGGCAGGAATGATTTATTATTTTGATGGTTAAGTATTGAGGGGACAGCTATGAGAAGAATATTATTGGGGAAAGCCCACTAGTTAAAAACTACCTTGTATGCCACTATGGCACTAGGTTATTTTTATAATAGTCTAATATTTGTTCTATTACCAAGCACAAAAACATCCAATCTATTTAGATAGGTCATCAAGCATAATAAAATGGATCAAACTTAGAATCTAAGAGTCTTACCAAAAACTTAGCCTTATCCTTTTAATTAGAGCAGTTGTTGACTCATCATTGGTTGATCTAACTACTTACACAATCTATGTGAGATCGATATCTAGACAAAACTCAACTTTACTACTTATATAATCCATATACTTGAAGAACTATTTGGATGAACAACTATCATTCAATGAAATTTTGGGACATTGCCTATTTCTAAAAACCAGGCAACATAACAATATCACAATGGTTAACCTTTTGTTTATATATATATATATATATATATATATATATAAGAAAGATACAAGGATTGTCAATGGAGATTTATGCTAACGAAGGGATCACAAACCTCATGTACTCTTTTCCAAAACATAAACTCACCCCATTCAATGATCAAGAAAAAGAAGATAATGACTATCAATTGGTATTTTAAATATTTCTTAGCATGTAAATGATTCAAATAAAAATTCACAACTAATATGAGGGATATCCTTCCCTCACGTCAAATAATTTAATAGGACAATATTTTTCTGAGAGCAATTGTAAATGCACAACTATTAAGGTCACTTCCAAATTTACAATATATATATATTTATGAAACTAACACCATGTATACTTCTAACAAGTCATAAATATATTAAAATATACAATCAAGAGCTCATAAAATTATTTCAAATAGTTTTATAATATTTGGCCTTCCAAGCCCAATCAATAATATCCAAACTTGCTAACATCATTCATTAAGTGGCCCAATCTTTCCAAAACAATTATTATCACCCCGCTTCATTGAGATTTTCTACAATTACCTACACCTAGGAAAAATATAGGTGTGGAGAAGTACTAAATAGGAAAAGCTCAAAATGTGAGAACATCAATATTTTATAGCCATAGCCACACATTTTCAAATACATATTCTAAAAGTTAGAGAATATATTTTGAAACATTCGTATATATATACATATGCATGTACATGTCTATACAAATTTATAAAACTATGATGTATGTATGTGTAAGTTCTCAAAATAGTTATTTTTAATGTCAACTCATTTTCACAAATATGTATAGTTTATGCATATTGAGGCTTTATTAGGCCATAATGAGACATAAAGAGAAAAAATTAACATGATAGCTTTTAGCCTTGCTGCTACCCCCACTGAGGATTACATACATGACTCTTATGATCTGAAGACCCATGAAAGATACCAACTTCTAGCTTAATGATCACCATCTACATATGGTAGAATCCACCACGTGTATGCAAGAGGGTTCAAGGCCATTCTTCTTAGGTAACCTCGTGCCCATCCTATGTGAATGTTCATGTAGTCATAGACCTCCATTTCTTGGGCATGGCTAATAGTCATGACAAAACTCATTATCTAAAATGTATATTTTTTAAAAAAATTATTCATGTAGGGTCCAAAGTGTCATATAGTCTCAGTACATAGGGTTTTATACATGTGTCAGCACAAAAAGTACTGAGTTTTTTGAATGTTCTTGACTTATTTCATGTGATGTTTATATTGAAATTGGGAATAAAAGAAACGGATTGATTTAATGAAAATAGATTTTTGATGAGTTTTGGTAAAAACTCATCAAATCAACTATAAATTGAGTACAATACATAGACTTGGTGGAATATATAATTGAATTGCAAAAGAGTGAAGTGGAGCTATGACATTTTCATTGTTGCTTCATCATTAATACTAACGCAAACATTTTAAGTAGTCACGACTAGTCTTTCTTGATTTTAATTTTATATATTGGTCATGATATTCATTATATCACATAATTATACCCCAAAAGTATTATATTTTTCTACATTACAGCACACCTTTCATGATCACAATAATATTTTTAAGTCATGGTCATATTTGCTTTTATCACATTTTTAGTAATGATATTATTTTCATATCATGACTGCCATAGCATCGAATCTCAGTCATGAAATTGAAATAAAATTGTAGCAATACTTAGGTGATAATCTAAAGTCATGGCAATACTTTTCAAGGTCACAACATTATTATTATAGACCAAAAATCACAATATTTTAGGATTATGAAATAATATTTTGTCATGATATTCTTTTGATGTCACAACATCAGTCTCAAAGGCATGATTAACTTTAGTTATGACATTTTTTTTATTTTGTGACATCTTCCTCACACATGCATAACAATACCATGATATTATCCATGATATTCGAGGGCATGATGTTATAGACGTGATTCAACTCAGTTTTCTATCCATTTAAAGATCCTTGTAATAGATAGGATCTAATAATATAAAAATTATACTTAACAAAAATCAAAAAAAAAAGAAACAATGAGAAAAATATAGTAAAAGAAAAAGACGAGGCATGATAAATGCGACTCTGAGTAGAGAAACAAAAATAGAGCTAGAAGCACAATAGATTGGATTGGGAAATGGAACTGAATCCTAGATCCTAATTGCCTATTTTTTTAGGGATACTCAATTCATTGTGATAATTTCTAAATTATCTCTTTGAGTTCGTCCCCAATGTTAGGTTAATTTAAGAATTTAGGGTTGATTTATGTAATAGTGTATGATTAATATAGTTTGTAACAAATGATTTATGCTTTGTGTTATATTGAATGTTGATGGATATAAAAGTATCTTAGAATATTGAATCTATGGTTTCACAAGCTGGTTGATGATTTGTGTTGATTATGGTATATGGTGATACATAAGTCATATGACACATGCTAAAAGATATGCATCAATAAGAAGTGACAACCCTTTACCCATCTTTTTTTTGTGATGACTTCTGATGGTAGAATTATATTGTTGACATAAGTTAATTAATGTGAGTATGATATTAATGAAGCCAAAAGAATAAATTCTATTATGACCATATCATTGTGTATTTTCTATAAATACTAGCAAGAGAATAGAGATATATACAACGAAGCCACCAACATGAGGAGTTGATGAATTGCATAAAGGGTATAGGAATTATTGGGTTGCTAATTATTAAGTAAATGTGCAGCTTTGATAGATGGTGACATGTATTCCAAAAGTACAATCACAATGGAATCATCCATTATAGCGTCAGCCCATAGTTGATTGACTCTTAAAGGCTAACAAGGTAATTAGATATCCAACATCATCTTATCCTTCATCCAAAAAATATGTATTGCATTATCATAGCACACATAAAAAAATATTATCATATTTGAGATAATAAACCAATCATAAAGTCTAAGTATCTTTTTGAGACCTAGTCTTATCTTATCAACTTAAGTAGTTAAGTCAAATCACTAAAACTCAATCAAAATCAATACCAATCAAAGTGAGATTTATATCTTGATTTATGTTCACTTTATTACTTGTACGACCTGTATACATACAAAATATAGTTAGCACACATAAAATATGCATAATGATCTTTTTGGTGTCATTATTGAGAACTATTAAAATTTTGGCATCATCAGCTTGGTCATAATAAGTTTTTGGCATTGCTCTCAAGAAATGATTTTATTTTAATTTGATAACATTGAGTTAACCCAACAACATGGAAGGAAAGTAGTTCTTGTTTTAGTTGATTAAATAGTTTTTGTTTTGTTTTGTATTTGTTTATCATTTTTTTTATTTTGTATAGAAATTAGTATGAACAGAAGATCTTGGACTTAACCAATACCTCTATACCTAGAAATAGAAAGGGCTAGGAGATATTTATTGAGACATAAAGCTGAGAGAGTGACTATGGAGGAAAATGCATAATAGAGACAACAAAAGAGGTGTTGAACAAGCTATCCAACAGCTTATTCCCACTAAATCCTAGGAATTATTGGAGTCCAGTATTGATGGACAACTACTCTGGGATGTGGATACAATCTATTCAAGCAAATCAATTTGAATTGAAGTTGAGTCTCATAGCCATGATGCAACAATATTAGTATGAACAATCTATTTTAAAAGATCAAAACAACTATATTGCAATATTTCTAGAGTTGTGCAATATAGTAAAAATAAATCAAGTTAATTAGGATTTAATAAAATTGAGATTATTTCTATTTTCTTTTAAGGACAAAGTAAGTGACTAGTTTGGGTGCTTATCATATGGATTATTTGATAGTTGAGATGAGTTGGTTCAAATATTTTTTTAACCAAGTTCTTTACACATCAAATCACATCATAACTAAGGCTAGAGATCAATTAATTCAAACAAGAAGAGAAATGAGACTTTCTATGAATCTTGAGACTAATTTAAAGATCCACTAATGAGATACCCATAACATATATTTGAGTGATTATCATATAGATTATTTGAGAGTTGAGATGAGTTGGTTCAAGTATTTTTAACCAATTTCTTCACACATCAAATCACATCACAACTAAGGCTAGAGATCAATTAATTCAAATAAGAAGAGCATGAGACATTCTATGAATCTTGAGACTAATTTAAAGATCTACTAATGAGGTACCCTTAACATATATTTAGGATAGAGGTGTCAAATAGGTTGTGTCATACTAGGTCATGCCACGGTAGTGATGAGCCATGTTAGGTCATGGTTGGCCATGCCAGCTATGCTGGTTTATGCCATTTCCTATTAGTTTTGGTTTTGGGTAGAAAATAAAAATTAAAATAAAATATACAATATTTTTAAATTTTAACTTTTTTATTGAATTATTTATTAAAAATAATACACTTTAAAAATTAAAATGGAATATATAATTTAAAAAATTGACATTCACAATTATAATAATTTAAAATAAAAAAATATCCATTCTTTTTCATATTCAAAAGTATAATTTATGCATATACTGATAAATATTTATAATATACAATAAAATGAAGCTTAACTTATAAGATAATAAGTGTAATAGTGCAAAAATCATAATGACATAAACAAATGGTAGAAACAAAAACATAATGATAATATAGTATCATATAAAAAAATTAAATATTACACATGTCATCAATTGGTGTTTGTGATTTGGTATTATGGATGGAGATGCTGATCATCATTATCATGTATATGTAATAAGGTTTTGCTAGTAGTTGCCTCAATAATGTTGATCTTCATGTCTCATGAATCAACATCCACCAATATCTCTTGTACCTTATCTTGAATGTCCAAAACCTAATCTTTGTAGTCCTTCATGCATGCAAGTACCTCTATGATATCTAGTCACAATCTTTATCTCTCATCTAAAATAATCTTAGTTTACATAGAAAAAGTAGGCTCCGATGCTATGATATACACTAGAAGGGTCAATATATTATATATCATCTTAGATAACATGGGATAAATATATTCAAATGATTTCTATCAAAGAAAATGCTTATTATCTTATTATTTTCATATGATAAGATGAAGTAGTAATCAATATATAAGTATTGAGATAGCTCACTCCTATTCAATGAACTACTCCATTTTTTTCCTAGCTAACTGAATGGAGAAGTTATCATCTCTAAATATGGTGTCCATATCTGTACTCATAGCCTAGCTATAACTACCATACCTAGTGTCCTCATATGTAAACAAGTCAGTTAATTTTTAATGAATGAAAATTTCAAGTTTGTGTTCCTAGTTCATGCACATGGATATAAATGTCAAGATATTTTATACCCCTTCTTCCTTAACCATAGGATTTATAAAGTCAATTAAGCAATATAGAGTTGAAATGGATTACTAGTATTTTAAATACTTTGTTCCATCTCAATTGTCATGACACTAAATATTGGGTGACCTTCAAACTTGCTAAACATACTACTAATGTTACATATGTAATTAATTATATTGCACGTGATTAAAGCATATATAGGCATACACAAATTTGTCATATAATAAAAAATCTTCAGAAATCTCATAAAAGAAATTCTTGTATCACGGTTTGAATTATCAATAATAAGTTTGTCATTCTTATAGTGTATCGGACAATAATAAGTTTGTCGATACATCAATAATAAAAGAAATATTGGGTCCGATACATTATTGATGTATCGGACATCATGTGTTGGCAGCCAATACATGACTCCAACATAAAGTAGGTGTAATTCTAATAGTGTCTCACGTTCATTTAAATTTTTTTCTTTTTTATGCCTATCGACAAATAAAGACTACTAAACTTTTGTTATCTACTAGGCATCCTAAGTTATTTTAATATTTTTTTTATTTTTTCTAATATGGGATGAACAACTTTAATTCTCACCTATATTATCAGGTTAATTACGTGACACATACATATAACATGAAAAATCTCACCAATAACTTATATTTAATAGTTCTAATAAATATACTAATAGTTACTCCATTAATAGATAAATTATCGAAAGTATTATAAAATATTTTATTCTAAATATCATATCCACTAAAAAGTATTATCATACATTCATATATTGTAGAATCATCATAAGGATGAAGGATCTTAGAAAATCTAAAAATTTTTTATATGTTTTCAATTTGAATCTACATAGTGGGCAGTAAGGAATGTAAATGATGTATCATTGTGACTAGTCCAGATATTAGATGTAATAAATACAACTACACTATATTTCCTCTATTTATTAATTAATAATTATTTTTCTAACTTATAATATTTTATTATGCTTTTCTTACTTGTTGACTAAGTAATCATATGATAAGTAGGCTAGAAGTAGGTTTGTATACTACTGACTAGCCTAGGATCATCTGAAAATATAATCAGAAGACTAATGATCATAATTTATTTGGTCAAACATTCCCTCTCAAAATTATTATGATATATGAAGGGGATCATTGAAGTTGAACTAGATCTAACTCAAAAGACCCTATTGCTCAGTTGGGTTTTTTCTTGGATCTAGTGCACCATATTTTTGGTGTATTGATCGATAAGTTTATTAAGGTAGCTATTGTCACGCGCACTCCTATGTGTATAAATTTTTTTGATAATATATATATTATGCTGATTCTTCTTTGATACTCCTAAAATTTTTATTTTTTATTATTTTAAAGTAAGTTGATACTATTGAAGTTTGCCTAGTTTTTTATTTTTTAAGTATAAAAATGAGTTTGGGTCGAGATATTTGGAGAAAAAAACTTGTTATAGCCTCGGATCTTTAGATAGGGTTGTCATTATTATCTATATTTATGTCAATTTCAAATTCATTATTATTATATTCACTATTTGTCATTTTTAAAAATTTTTCTATTTTATAAATAAAACTAATAAAAAATATACAAAAAATAAAAAAAATGTATTGAAATTGTAACCACTTGATAAAAAATTTTTTTATTTGCACCAGTTTTGATCTCAACTAAAATTTCCAATTGCAACTTGCACCAAGTATACCATATGCATATTTTAAATATAAAAATTTTAAAAATATTACAAATACAAAATATTAGAGGAGGAGAAAGGAAAGAGAGCCATGGGAGAGGAGAGAGAGATTCAGAGAAATAAGAATAAAATTCATAGATTTTCTAATTTCTATTTATAGTGATTTTTTAAAATTAAAATATATATAGTTTTTTTTTGTTTTTTTTAGAAAATAGAAACATCCAACAACCATCATATTTCTAGCATGGCTGTGTTTTTTTAAAATAATTGTTTTTTAGGCAACGACAGTGATAGATCTCTTTTATTGATATCACTATCATTGTTAGCACCCATTATGTAAAAATATAATGGGCTAACCACGTAAGCCAACCCTAGCTTACATGGCGGAGTTTTTTTAAAAACCTCGGCTCGATCGGGTAGTTATTTGATGGGGCATGACTTGTGACCCACTTGTACCTAGTCATGGATCACCATACTGGTGGATCATGCCATTAAGCCAGGCACATGAGTCATATTTAGTCTGACATGAGGCACAACTAGCTCTAGCACAACATTTTATGAGCCATGCCTCAAACCAGCACGTCTACATCCAGGCATGGTTCTAGGCAATGTCATGCTAAGCTTAGCATGGCTAATTAGGTCATGCCTTATGTCATGTCCTAGCTATCCGCCTTATTTAGAGGTGTCAAACAAGCCGTGTCATACTGACATGACTCATTTTTGGGTGACTTGGTCAAGACACATGCCATGCTTGACATGATCCAACATGGAAGTTGTGTTGTGCTAGGCATGATGCGACATAGAAGTCATGCCTTGCTCATCACAACATGACTGATTATTTGCTCGACCCGACATGACATTATCGGTACAATTCTAAGTAGACTTGTGCCTAACATGATAGGTCATCTCAAGTTATGCTAGATCATGCTAGTTTTGCATGTAGTGCTACACCACCACAAAGACAAATATCAACTGCCGCCACCACCACCACAACCAATAAGTGGTCACCAAAGAAACATAAAAAAAAATAAAAAATAAAAAAAACAGAAAAAAAAACTAATTACATGTGTAAGAGCATCTCCAACCACACTCAACAAAATAGCGACTCAAAATATATTTAAATATTAAATTTATTATTTTAGCTAGCAATTTTTCAGAATATACTTCAACCACACTCTCTATTTTATACCTAACTTTCAAGATTTTTTAAAAAGTCAAATATGTATATAGAGAGAGATAGAGAGAAAAAAGGAAGAGAGAAAATTTAGAGAGCTCAAATGGCTCTCCATATTTGTTGAGCCATTTGAGTAAACAGGAAATAGAAAGTGGAATAGAGAGTGGGTTGGAGAGGAATTTTTTGTATTTGGCTATCTAAAATAGCTAAAAGTGAAAAATAGAGAGTGGGTTGGAGATGCTCTAACCCACATCAAACATAACGTAAATGATGCATAAGTAAAAACTAAAAATGTATAAACTATAACTATAAGTATAGTAAAAAAATAAAATAGAAATTTTATTTCAAACCAAGACCCAAGAGACATACATTAAATAAAAATGATGAACAACAATAATAGTAAAAAAATATAATTATAAATTATAATTATAGTATCAAATATAAATCATATCGTATGAAAATAAAAATCATAAAATAAATACAATATTAAATAATAATCAATATCAATTTCAATCGTTGTCTATATGCAAATTTTCATTATCATGTAAATATCTAATGGTATTGGCAGTGGTGGCTTCAATATCATTCAAGTCCCATGAGTTATCAATTGCCAGAAACTCTTGTGCTCTTGTTATATTCTAAATATCCAACCTCTAATCTTCCTAGTCCTTCATGCACACAAGTACCTCAATGATATATTACCATAGTCTTGATCTTCTATTTAAAGCAACATTAGCTTCAATAGAAAAAGTAGACTCTGATGTTATGCTAGACACTAAAGAAGTTAGTATATCTCATGTCATCTTATACAATATTGGATAGGTAGATTCATATGATTTTCACAATAGTAAAATATCAAGGTTCTTATTATCATTATGTGATTGGATTGAGTAGTGATAGGTATCTAAGTATTGAGAGTGCTCACTTTTATTCGACGAACCATCTCATCATTTCCTCCTTGCTAACTAGATAGAGAAGTCATCATCTCCGAATATGGTATCTATGACATTACTTGGAGCCTAGCTACAACTATTACCATACGTAGTATCATAATATATAAATAAGTTGGTTAATTTTTTGTGAATGAAACCTTCAGGTTGGTGTCCCTAGTTCATGCACGTAAATATGTATGTCAAAATACTTTTTACCTCTTCTACTTTAACCCTAGGATCAATGTTTCAACCAAATAATAAAGAGATTAAATGGTGGACTAGTACTTTAAACAATTAGTTTCCATCTTAATTAATATGACACTAAATGTAGGGTGACCTATAAACTTTCTATGCATAGTACTAATTTTTTACATGTACACGAGTCAAATACAAGTGGTGGGAGTATACACAAACGAACACATATTCATTTTGTCATAAAAAATCTTTAAAAATTTTATATAAAAAAATTTTAGTATCTCGATTAAAGTCATCAATAATTAATTTATCAATCTTACTATTGACATTGTCAGATATCACATATTCTTATCTAAAACATGAATACAACACCATATAAGTATAATTCCAATAGTATCTCATATTCGTTTAAAATTTCTTCTTTAGATACGTAGACAAATAGAGACTACCAAACTTTTATTATCTACGAGGCATTCTAAATATATTTTAATAAATTTATTTTTTTTTCTAATATGAGAAAAATAACCTTCATTCTTACTTATACTATCAGGTTAATAATGTGACATATGTACCTAATGTGAAAATCTTTCCTAATGGTACATCTCTAATGGTCATAACAAATATACTAATAATAATCTTTTATTAGATACATTATCAAATGTGATATTAAATATTTTATTATAAATGTCATAAGATCTTCATCATGAACTCATATATTGTAGGACCATCATAAGATCTTCATCATGCACTCATATATGATAGGGCCATCATAAGGATAGAAAATCTTAAGAAATCCCAGATTTTTTATATTAAGTTTCTATATAAAATCTATATTGTGAGTGGTAATGCGTGCAAATGATATATCATCATGACTAATCTATTTATCAGATGTTATAGACACCACTCCACTATATTTCCTAAATTTATTAAATATTTATTATTTTTCTAATTTATAATAATTTATTATATCATTCCTATTAGTGAACTAAGGAATCCTATAATTAGTTGGATGAAAGTAGGTATGCATGATATTGACTACACTAGAATTTTCCAAAAATCTAATCGGAAGACTCATGATTATAATCAGTCTGCCATACATTCACTCCCTAAATCATTGTAATATATGAAAAGGGTCAAAAAAATTGAACTAGATCCAACTTCAAAGACCCTACCACTCAGTTGGGTTTGCCTAGGATCTAATGCATTATATTTTTTTAGTACATTAATTAGCATGCCTCTCTAAGTGGCCCATGATACTCATACTCATACATCTATATATTTTTTTAAAATATATACATTTATTTTTTAATATCCGAGATAAAAATATATACATTGCGTTGATTATTTATCAATATCCCTAGAATTTTTATTTTTTAATATTTTAAAGTGAGTCCAAATTACTGAAGTTCTTCTGATTTTTTATTTTTTAGGCATTTAAGTTTGGGTCGAAACCATGAAAGAATATTATTTCTATCTCAAATATTTTTGTATGGTTATCATTATTATCTATTTATAAATAAATGTTAATTTTATTATTATTATATTTACTATTAGCTATTAGTTATTTTTTTAGTTTTTGTTTAAAAAATTAATTTATATTTATAAACAAACAAAAAAATATATGAATTCTAGTACCGTTAGGCATAAGCATAACTGCAAATAGAACAAGTACTTGTGAGTTGTAATTTACTTTGTTGTATAAAAATATTTTACCATTATTTCCAACTTCCAAAGGAGAGCCATAAAAAGAGAGAAAATTAGAAAAAGAAAACTCTAAATTAAGAATGAGGGAGAAAGATAATACAAGAGAGTGGAGCAGAGGAGAGAGATATAAAATTTAGAATGAAAAACTCTAAATACTTAATTTATATTTATATATATTTTTAATGAAAAAATTATATCTTTTTATTTTTTTTTATTTTTTTAATATTTAAAATGTCAGAAACCAGGTAGTCATCAAATTTCTGCCCCTAGTCATTAAAATTAATTCCAACTACCAGAATTTAACCAGATTTTTAAATTTTTTTACGAGAACATGGACTCACGTGCTCGACAGCAAAAGAGACTACTATAACTATCAAAAAAATGTGCACATTTGCCTCATGTTAGGTATAGGTCGTGCACCCATGCCCTATAGCCATAGCCATTGGGACTTCTATCCAAATGGCATCTACCACGTCAAAGTGGCTGGTATGGGTTTCATTAAAAAAACCTGCCATATAGATGTGGCGGATACATTTAAATAAAAAATGAAAAAAAAATCTAGTTTTTTTAAATGGGTCTGGGTGTGGATGTGTCACATAAAATCGGTTACCTAATTTTATCTGACCCACGATTCATTCCTAGTCCTGGATCACGGTCACCATGCTGATGAGCTATGCAAACATGCTTGGCACATAAGTTGTTCCTGGCCTAGCACGAGGCACGACAACCTCTAGCTCAGCATGACATGAACCATGCATCATGCCGAAATAACCCAAGTCTAGGCACAATTCTAGATCATGCCATGCTTGGCTATGTACGACTCATTCAGGTCATGTCTCGGCCACACATGGGTTGCCCGGCCTAATTGACACCTCTAGCCCCACTTGGCATTTCTAATTTGAGCTATAGTTTCATGTCCCAACTATTCTATAATGGGCCAAACTATATGATAAGATACATGATAAATGTAGCAATGAATAATTCTATAATAAACAAATCACTTGTGAGATATATTTTCTATTTGAGGAGTTGACCAAAAACAACTACAAAACTCTAAATAAAAGTACAAATAGAAAGAAATATGCTAACATTTTGGATTTGGATAGATTATCATCTTTGGAGGCTAAGATTGATGCATTCTATTGCCAATTTTTAGCATAACATTAGATGAGAGAAAGCACAAGAGAAATTGAAACCTTGTAGCATTAGCAGGTAAGTAGATTCAACTTGATTTATCATGTGGAAGAAGTGAATGTATGGTAGAATAGAGGGTACCTTTTTAGACCAAACAAAGACAACCCTATACACAATTTTCTAAATACGAGATATCATAAAAATATTTCATATGGAAAACCAAAAAATCTATTGCAGAACTATAACTATAGTCTATATCAGCATAATAATGAAACTAACTTGATGAGGTACCAAATTAAAAGAACTTGAAGCACCACTTATAACCAATAGAAGATAGTAGCCAAGCCATATTTTTTATGATAATATTCGTGTGATACTGACGAGGATAAGGATGATAAATAATATGAAAGAAGATTGAGTGGGATAGATAGAAATGAAGCCAGATCATATGAATGTGACTAGGAAAATCATTGAGAAACAAATTGGAAAATTGGATAGTTTGCATTAATAATGAAGGAGAAGATTGTCAATGCATTTCCTAGAGATAGTGAGATGAACCTGAAGTAATGTATATCCATAATATTGAGAAATGATCACGAAGTAGAATGGCATAAAATGGAAACAAAATAAATGGAAGAACCTGATACATAGAAGTATATTGTAGCAGATGATGTTGAAACATTCAAAGTTGCCACATTCAATGTGGTGACATCTAATTTCTCAACATAGACTGAACATACTACCTAATGTATTCTACCATAAGTAACTCATAATGAAGTGACAATGAAGAATGAGATAGCAATGAAATATCACAACAAATAGAAAGATGATGTAGAGAACAATGAATATAGAGACAATGTTCATTCTCTTCACTTAATTTTTCCCTTTCCACGATGATTTAGAAAAGAAAAACTGGATGAATAATTCGAGAAGTCACTTAATATTTTTAGAAGACTAGATATCAATATATCATTCCACATAAGCTATATCTCAGATGTCATACTATGTGAAATTCATGATTGATATTATGAGTAGTAAAAAGAAGTTGGAGACTTATGGAATAGTGAATATGATTGAGAATTATAGTGCAATATTTCAAAGAAAACTTATAAAATAATTTAAAGATCTAAGAATTTTTACTATTTTGTGCATTATTACAAAACATGCCTTCTAAAAGGCCTTATGTGACCTAGGAGAAAGTATGATCTTGATGTTGTTGTCAATAGTATGAAGGCTGAACCTAGGTGAGATTACTCAATCTTCTCTTTCTTTATAAATAACCAATATATTTTTTTAAAAAAATGGGATAATTAAAGATGTGCTAGTCTAAGTTAGGAAATATATCTTCCCTACAAACTTTGTGATTTTGAATATGAAAGAAAACATTTATGTACCACTAATCTTGGGAAGATTATTGTTTGTGACTAGGCAAGTGTTGATTGATATCAAGAAGGGTGAATTTACTCTTTGAGTGGGCAAAGAATACGTGAAATTTAACCAATATAAATACCTATAATTTCTAGATAAAGATGAGAAAACTAATAAAGAATAGATTGTCTCATCCGCACAGTCAAAAACTAGAATAATGAGTTTAAAAAAGAAAGATTTTCTAGAAGGTTGCTGGCTTGAAGAAATAGAAGAAGTTATGAAGTTTAAAGAAATTATGGACTAAAGTGAAATCTTAACACAACTTGAAAAAGACACATGTTATAATATTGTAATATTTTTTAAAGTCATGATAGTAGGAAAAATCTAATATGATGACGTTGTAACTCGCATTACTGAAGCCATGACATTCCTATGTCAAGAAAAGGGAGAAACATATGCTAGGACTCCTTAATATGTAGACATGACAAGATTGGAAATACTTCCACCACAACTTCATGAAGTCCATGATGAGAAAATAAATAAAATTTTGATGAATATTGATGAAGACATGAAGGAAATAGAGGTCAAGAAAAAAGATGAATTGGTAATGAAAAAGGCTAAGGTTGAAGTACATAAGAAAGTTGTGATGTCTAAAAAAATCCCAACTACAATAATGAGATTAATAAAGAAAAAGTTATGACAGAATTTTAAAGAGTCATGACATTGACATAACAAAAGATAAAGGAAGAATAAGTCTTGACATGCTTCAATGTCACGACATAATTAAAAAAAAGGTAACAAAAAGTGATATTGCCATATTTCAAGGCCATGACTACATTTATAGCAGAGATAAAAAATAATGATGTCACAACAATTAATAAATGAAAACCAAAGATATGCATCCAGGAGGAAAGAAGTTGATAAATTGTTAAATTTTGAAGGAGATACTTGAGGAGTAAGCTAGCTCAGAAAAGAAGGGAATGAATATTATCTACCAACTAGAATTATTGATTGAAGATATAGAGAACATGAGATGAGAGGAGAACAAATACTATAAAGAAAAGATTCTATGGTCGGCTGAAATTGATAACAATGGAGACCAAATATGAAAATTAGTCGAGCTAAAGATATTAAATATAGTGTTTCTTAGGAGGCAACCCAAATATTTATTTTTTCTTGTGTTATTGTATTATTTTTTTCAAACACCCCATCAATTCATACACAAAAAAAAAAATTACAGACTAAAGAATGTTGGACATAAAACCAAGTTGCAAAAATATACATGACTTCTCATCCATTAAAAGAGGTCATGATGCTCATACCTTATCATGACAATTTCTACTTGAAATGACCATACATATTTTAGAGAATTTGCTAGATTGTAACAAGCTATACACATTATGACATCATTCTGGAAGTCGCCATAAAATTTTTGTTTTCACCTCCCAACAATCCCCCCTTAGCAACCCTATGGTAGATGCATACGACAAACTTCTACGCTGATCAATCATATTATTAATGATCATAACCAAACATATTTAAATTTGATGTTTTTATGAGATTCAATGTATTAGTGATGGTTTAAATACATCTCTAGAAGTTTCCATAAAATATCTAACCTTATATGCTTTTATTTTCTTCATCCTCATCTGATCAAAAAAGCAACCAAATGAAAGGGAGATCTACTCTAGAATGAAAAAAATGTTTTGAAGCATTGAGTTTTGTTTGTCATTAAAATTACCAAATTGTATGAATATTTTTGGCATGTTTCATGTGATGTTTGTATGAGAATTTGGACATAAAAGATATAAATTTCACAAAAAAATGGATTTTTGTTGAGTTTTGATGAAAAGTAATAAAATTAACTATAAATTGAGCATAAAAGGTATAATTGGTAGATCACATGACTTATGTGAAGAAAAGTGAGATGAAGTAATAATGACAAGCATTTCTTGGTTGATATTACATATTAATCATGATATTCATTATATGTCATGACTCTACTATATGGTTATAATAACTTTTTACTTTGCAACATCTTCTTCATGATAGCAATAATATGGTTTGAGTCACGACCACATTATCTCTAAAATATATTTTTAGTTGTGATATTTTTACTTCCCTATATTAAAATATTGAATCTTAAGCACGATATTAAAATGAAGTCATTACAATGCTAGAATGATAATATGAAGTCACGATATATTTTTCAAGGTCACAACATTGCTATTATAAAACTATATTCATAATATTTTAAGATTATGAAACTATTTTTAGTTGTGAAAATCTATAAACATCACAACATTAGACTCGAGCATGACTAACTTTAGTCATGACAATGTTTCATGCCATGACATTATCCTCACACTTTCATGATGATGTTGTGACATTTTCTATGACATGTTAGGGTATGATGTTACATATGTAATTCACCTCAATCCCCACTCATAACATCAACTTAACATCTTGACATGGAATTAATTAAAGATGCTAGAATTCTAGTTACAGATCCTTGCAAAAGATAGGATCCAATGATATAAAATTTGAACTTAAGAAAAATCAAAAAAAAAAGTAAAAGAATTGGAATGAAAATGAAAGAAAAGGATGAAGAGGAGGTGTGCACCAACAACCCCAAGTAGGGAAATACAAATAGAGCCAAATGCAAAATGGATTAGATTGGGAACCAAAAATTAAACCTTGATCCTAAATGTTTGTTGCCTTCAAGGATATCCAATTCTACGATATAATTTTCAAATTGTCTTGCTTGGATCTCTCTCTAATGTCAGACTAATTTATGAATCTCCGATTGATTTGTGTAATAGTATATGAAGAATGTGGGTTGTAATGAATGATTTGTGGTTTTGTGATATGCTGAATATTGATGGATATGAGAGTGTCTTAGAATTTATAATCTAGGGTATCACGAGTTGATGGATGATTTTGTTGGCCATAGTAGACATTGACAAGTAAGACACATGAGGAAATGCATTAATAGAAAGTGACAACCCTCCAACTGACTTCCACTTGCGATGACTTCCATGGGTAGAATTGTTAGGTTTACATAGATTAATTGATATTAGTATAAATCTAACAAAGCCTAAAAAATAAATACTATTATGACCATATCATTATATGTTATCTAGAAGTATTGGTTAGAAAATACAGATATTCATAGTCGAAACAACTATCAAGGACAGTTAATGAATTGCCTAAAATGAATAGGAAATATGATGTTACTATTTGGTAAATGTTTAGCTTCAATGGATGGTGATAGTTATACCAAAGGCACGACTACAAAAGGATCATCTATATTAGTGGTAGCTTATAGTTGATTAACTATTGAAGGCTAACATAGTGATTGGAGATCCCATATCTTCTTACCCTTTGTCTAACAAATATGTATTGCATTGCCATAATACTCTCAAAGAAAATAACATCATACATAATAAATTTAACTAACTCTAGAGTTTAAGTATCTTTCTAAGACCTAATTTTATCTTATAAACTAAACTAGCTAAGTCAAATCATTAAAACTAGGTCAAAAACCAATATCAATCCCTATGAGATTACTATTTGGACTTACATCCATGTTATTTTGTGTATGACCAATATAATTGTGGAATATAGTTAGTACGCATAGAATACACATAATGAGCATTTGGTGTCATAGTCAAGAAGCATCAAGTTTTTGTAATTGGCAGCATGATTACAATAACATATATATCAATATATTTCTATTTCAAAATTAGTCATATGATTTATCAAATATAGTTAGTACTCATAGAATACACATAAGGAGCATTTGGTGCCTTTGTCAAGAACCATCAAGTTTTTGGAATTGGCAGCATGATTACAATAACATATATATCAATATATTTTTATTTCAAAATTAGTCATATAATTTATCAAATATGACTTTGGTACTATTTATACATACCGAAGCACTATTTTTTCTATTTTTGATAAAATATCTCTTTCATAAAAATACATGAGTAAATGAGTTTATAAATTTATCAAAAAGTTTCATGGTGCCAAATTCATGAGTTTGAATCAATTCATTATATATCTTAATTAAATCATGTAAACATTATAAAATTCATTTCAAACAAATCTACACAATGATTTATAACAAAATAAATAATACTACATATCATAAAGTAAATATATGTAATTAATAATATATATCATGAAAAATTTACATGAATTTCTAGATATTTCTTATATCAACCATACTTTTTCAAGCCTTAACTTTAAAAATATAGTTCTACAATACCAAAAAAAAAAGCTTTATAACCTCAATCAAACCTCAACCTAAAAGAAAAAGGAAATAGAGATGATAAATTAAGCAAACTCAAACCTAATTTGATAAATGAAGTGCGAAAATGAAAATACAACAACTCACCTCAATCTCTAACCTTTTTTTTATCAAGATTACATCTTCCCTTTTTTTGTTGAGATTTTGAAGTTATTGAGCTTGATTACTTTCTAGAAGATATTTTAATTTAAAAACATGAATTTATGGCTTAATTTGATAGATTTTGGTAATGATATAAAAAATAGAGAGAAGAATTGAGATAAAATAAAAAATAATCATGATAGAGAAAAGGAAATGAAAGAGATACAAATTTTATCATTCATTTAAGGACAAAAACACCAAATTTCTTTTCTGTTCTGAACTAGCATATCTTTGTCTCTAAAACTTTAAATTTAACAAATTTAGTTTTGTTCTTCATCATTTTTTATCCTAAATTTATTTGTAATATAAAAAAGAATTACCAATTCTACTATCCCTTAATTAGGAAAAACAAGATTTATATGGGTCAAATATTTAAAATAGAAAGAAAAAAATTCTAAGGCCTCAGAATATGAAGCTCAAACCAAATAAATGGACAATCTAGGCCATAAGAAAATTGAATGCAAAAAAATGGACTATTAATGGAGTCATATGTGATGGGGCAATTTATCTAGTTTGGAAATTTTACCAAGGTTAGCCACATGATGCCACACACCCAAAACCCTGAAAATTCAATTTTGGTATCATCATGCTGGCTTTTATGCATGCAAACAAGTGAGTGTGTGACTAGATTTTATGCAGTTGAATTAAAAAAAATGTATAATTAACTATATTTTGAAGGAGAAGTGAAAAAATATTCAATTCATAGAAAATATATAATTATTGTATAATATATGCATATATAACATGCATATTGAATATTATGTACTCATTTTTATTTATGATGCATACTCTAATTAAGGTCTTCACGGCTTGATACTTTTCCATAAATGGTGTAGGGAATGTGACTTTTGAATTATTTATTAAAGTTTCACTATAATCATGCTATAATGTAATGCAATTTTGAAATAAATGATGAAAATCTTCTTTTGAACAACATTTAAATTCATGAGTAATTCTCTATTTATATGGACAAAATTAAGAAATAAAATTTGGTTGAATTATGATTTTTAAGTTGATGATATTTGCATTTCATTTCCAATGTGAAAGTCAAAAATTTTTCCTTCAATGGAGTTATACATGCAATGGAGAGCACGTTCGTTGACTTGATTCCTATATGATTATTTGTAATTGTAATTAATAGATGTCTTATATTTACTTTTATATTGACATTAATATATGTGCTAGATTGAAGTCATTCTATAAGTTGCCTATATACCAAGCTATTAATTATTTCATGTGGAATAAATTATACAAATTTGTAAACATATGCACATAAACTTAACTAGAACTATTATAACATAATTATAAATTAGAATTTATGCATGTGTGTGTGTGTGTGTGTGTTATAAGAACAAGATTATTTTATTCATCTCGCATGTTGACTTTAAAGATGTAGACAATAATTAGGATTCATAAAAATATTATTATATTAGATTTTAGAAAAACCATTCCCCATAAAGAAAGCAATTAAATATTAATAAACTAGCATCAAAAACTCTATATTTCTATTCTCAACAACAAAGATTTTAATGGATATTGATTAAAAAAAACTCAATGAAAAGTTGAAACATATTTCAATGACCAAAGTAAATTGAGCCATTCCTCCTTTGGATCTAATTAATAATTTGGTGATCTTAGCAAAGTTAAATTGGTTAATATATTAGAAATGATTGAATTGTGAGAGAATCACAACTTGTCTCATAAAAAAATGGCTAGATTTGTAAAAGTCAGTTTCAAAATTAATTGCCTCTTTAGATGGGAATAATAAATTATAATAGAGGTTTGCATCATAAAGAATTAATCCCATTTTTATATGAAACTTTTAGAAATAAAGGAGTGAGTTGTTGTGAAACAAATAAAATATTAGCATGCATTCATTGTACTAAGATATTTTCTTTATATTATATTAATAAAAAAAAACAAAGATCAATTTGTTGATCATATTTAAAAACATTGAAATCTCTTCAAATGCTAGTATTTTTATTCCATTTATCCTCTTATTTAAATTCTAACTTTACCTCTCTACAAGGCATTGATGTTAGTGGTTTGCGAATAAATCCAAATATTGGAATTAAATTTATTTTCATAATTATATTTTTATCCTTCTTATTGCAAAGTTATGTTTCCAAACTTTTTATTGTCTATAACATTCCAAATATTAACATCTTCTTAATGATTAGCTTTTGTGTTGTTTTTTGAAAAAGCAACTATTTTCATGTTCCTTCATGTCAAGTGTAAAAAAACCTATTTCCCTTTCTCTTAGTAATCTAGAAAAATGTTTGATTGTTCATTATATGTGTAGTCAAAATAATGTATAAACATAAACTTTTTGTCTTGGGTTGTTGATGCAAAATTAGTATTTAACCACATGTACTATCATAGTATGGTGATTTAGGATGATTCACTAGAATGGTGTTTCTGGTGTAAGTTAAGGGAAAGGGAAGGTAAAGTAAAACTAGCTTGAACAAAAATTAGCAAAATTAAACAACATTTTGCAAAAATATAAAATACAAATTAATTCTTAGCATCTTATAAAATTTTCTGGATAATAAAAATGATAAAGAAAATAAATTTAAAAGAATCCTTGGTGTTGAACTTCAATAGATAGTATTTTATTGTCAATATAGATATTAAATTCCTATCTTTGTGTTTAGGATAGATATTCCTAAAATTGATATACAAATCCAATATATCATGTCCACCAATTGCACATCATCTTCTCAATTTATATTAACATATATAATAGAAAATATTTTTGGAAAAAATAAGGATTTAATGGTATGGATCCACATTTCCTTAATCAGATTATATCTATCCAAGACAATTCATGTTGAAAGATTTAAAATTTAGAGAATAAAGCATGTGAAATCAAATACATTGAAATTGTAACAAATACCCTAATAATGATAAATATTGTGAAGTATTCTATTTGCCAAATAAAATATAAGACCTAGCTACATATTCTTTGGATTGCCATTCACAAAGATTGTCTACTGGGAAAGAAAATGAGTGCAAAGGAGAAACTGGATAAAATGGAAAATGTGATTATCTTTTTGTGCAAAATGTTGCAAAAATATTTAAATGATTGATTTGAGCCACATTTTTACAACTCATATACTAAAAATAAAAATAAAAATATATACAAGTTAGGCTGATGGAATAAAAATCTTATCCTTTTCAGTGTCCTAAGCATTTTGCAAAATGTCGAGAATTACCAAATCATTTAGCTTCAGCTTCTGATCAATTCATCAATGATCCAATTGATTTCATAAAATGTTGCAAAAACTAATGCACAATTACTTTAGTTTAATTGATGAACAATTTTGAAACTCCTTTCTAAATTTCACAAGTTATTGAGAAATCATTATTATACTTAAGTTTCTAAGATTTTCTTATTCATTTTGCTCGATTGGTAATTTTGAGTGTTCCTTCAATTTATTTTAAGGGCTACAACACTCCAAAAATATCAAAGAATGATGCAAAAAAAAATACAATTCATTGCTGTTAACATGGTAATTAGGTGAATTATAATTAATTAATGTTAAATAGTGACTGAGAGAAATAGAATTCCATAAATATAAACTATTTGACAAGCATTCAACAATTTTTTTTTAAAAAGTTGCCTATAAGTTTTGATGACAAACTATTCATTTCTAATTTTGGCATTGCTAAATTCTAGCATATTATCATATCTCAGAAAAATTGATAAAACTTGCACAATTGCACTTGATTTTATAATCATGAGGCATACTCATTTAATTATTTTCTTTCCAAATTTCTAATTCAATCCATAGCACAATAGTTTTACTAATTTCATTTGTTCTTGATTTTTGAAACTTTAAAAGACATGAAAATAAGAAATCTAATTCCATTTCATTAAAAAAACAATTTTTCTTTTTTTTAATAAAATATTAAAACCATAAAATCATTTGGAACATACTATATATTTGTAATCAGTCCACTCTACTACATAGATGATACAATACAAATTATAGAATGGAAAAAATATATTTAATTAAAATGGACAAAAGAAATTAAATATTTATATTTCACATAACATAGTTGTCATCACATTAAAAATTAAACTCACTTTTCTCCAAAAAATGTGTTTCTTTGATTCGTAATTACATATAACATGCCATAATTGCCTAGTTGTGTGCTCTTAAGCTCTATGATATTTAAAATACATTGGTCATGTTTCTTTGTCAATGATAATCATTGCTTATTTATAATTTTCTTTTCTATACAAAATATGACCTCCCAATGAAATGGTAGACATGAAACTTTCACTAAGGCAAGTTATTAATTTCTTCCACAAAGAGCTTATGGATCAAATAAAACTTTGAATCTTAAATACTTATTAAATTTGGTGTATTGATTTGAAGAACTCGAAATAGAATCAATACTAGAACTTTAATTGAAAGCTAAATGATCAATTTCTCCTAAATTCTCTTTTATGAGATCAATGTTTATTTTAAATATATTTTGGAATATTTTATATATTGTTTGTATTATTCTTATATAAGAAAAATAAACAAATATTTTTATTCATGCGATAGTATAATACAAACAATGATCCACATTAATCAACAAACCAAATGAATATTACATCTATTTAAGATTTTCTAATTTTATTTGAGATCTAAAAAATTAAAATAATGAAGTAAAAGAATTTCAACATGATTTTTTGTTAGCTTTTTTGCATATAGTCTACTATCATTTTTAGATCTAAATCAAAAACTTTCATATTCATGCAATATTTTTGTTAATTTAAAAATTATCTCATTTTTAGCCATTAAAAATCATATATGTGATGTGAATCATATTTATATAATAAAAAATTATATTTTATATGATAAAATATTTTTCAATACCAAATATGTAGAAATAAGGAATTTGAAAAATTAAAAATATAATTCATAAGAAGGGACTCAATAATTGATGCTAAAATATAATTCATGAGAATAAAAAATTAAATACAAAATGTGATAATCTCAACATGTGTAAGAAAAAAATGGATCTCAACATGGGTAAGATATTCAACTATTTTTTTAAATGAACATAATGTACAACCATATGGTCAAATAGAAATCATTGGTATTATTTATTTAAAAGAATTCATTAAATGAGAAATAGAATGGCCACAAATTGGAATTAAATAGGTAAAGAGAACCCCAAAGTAACTATTGGTGCCTAATTTTAGTTTAGTAAAAATTACAACATTTTTACAAAACCCTTTTGAAAAATACATACTAGATTAATATACTATTTTTTTTCAGAAGCTTATTTGTCCTTATACCTGGAAAGAAAGTTTTGAAATTATATGTGATTAAAAGAACTTCAATTATATTTGATGTTTGAAAATTTATTTTTCAATTTAAAAGTAAAAGTTTTTAGATTTTTTCAAACTTATAAGAAACACAAAAATGGGAATGCCGAGAATGTCTAAAAAATGAGTAGAGGCCAAAATTTGAGTACTGACAAAGCCATTAATAAAAATGGTCTATAAATATTAAATACCAAAATAGACTGAAAAGAGAGTGCTTGTATGTTTATTGATACACGTGTGATATAGCATACGTGTCTGAATATGGGTGTCAATGAGGCATGTAGTTTTCAAGACATAGAAGAAAAAGAGGGTGCTCTTAATGCCATTACCATAACAAAAAAAAAGTTTTCTATGATATTAAATGTTTAGAAAACTATGAAATTAATTGAAAATATGTGCACTTCTTTAGACTTTTTGTTGGTTTCTAAAATTATTTATACTATATATTTTATGAAAAAAAAGTTTTTCGAAAATATTTTTGAATTTCATAAGCAATTTTACAAATAGTGATTCATGATATCTTATAAGAACACTCAAATTAAATGTATTTAAGCAAGAATAGTACTAAAATAATTGATCACCTAAAAAGTCATTGTGTTGCATGTACATATTAGAGGTCATGTCTTGGTGTGATGATAAGTATATTTATTCAAATTGAGATTTTATTCTTTTACAGACCTCACACCAAAGTGAGAATTATATGCACTAGGTATGACTTCTATATATGTATGCATATGAAACATTGCTTATTGGGCTATATACGTATATAATACTAGTTATACAGATAAACATAATAAAAAGAGTTTTAAAAGGTGAAAATATTGATGGAATACAAGATAGAATGAGAGATTTCAGAAATTGTCAAAATATATGTACATATGGTTAGATTGGGATTATAATTCAGAATCCTAGTTATGTATGTGTGTATTATGTATTGTTTATATTGTGGAAAACAATTAGCATAATAAATTATAATAAATAGATAATCCAGTCTTATATATTGGAATGTGTGATTTTTAATGTTAGAAGAAATGATGAAAATAAATATAAATGATGAATTTTCATTAAATCATGAATTTGGTATTATTCATGTAGAAATTAAATTTTGTGTTTGGAAAGCATGACACTAATATTTCTTAGGGATATGAAAAATGTCCACCTAAAAAAAGTATTTTTATGGGAAGTGCACAATGAGTTATGTTCATTGTTTTAGCATGACATAGTAATAGTGTTATGGGTCATGATAATGTGTTTGGATTAAATTGTTTGTATTTAGGGTTGAGTTTTTATGAAAAAAATTTTGCAAGCATACCTTAAAATTTTTTTTTATTTGCAACCTAGATTCATCTCACATATGCCTGCTTCACCACGATTTGCAAGGAAAAAAAAGTGAAGGCTTTCTTCCTCATTTGATAATTAATTTGATTTTAATTTAAATCATTTAATCCAGTTTTAATAAAATCAATTAATATAATTTAAATCAAATCAATTACTCTGATTTCATATACATATATACTCTAATAAAATTGATAATATCTTTAATTATAATTTTAAAAGCTATTTCTTATTGTACTAGATAAAACTACAGAAGGAATCCTAGCTAGAATAAGATTTCAAACTCCTAATATAAATTATATTGTAGCATTTAAATTAATTTTAATTCATTCTACTATAGAATTATAATTACATCTTCTCACTTATTTGAAATAATTTGAGTATTGTTATTATTTAACACTTATAAAACTCCTCTTGTTAAGAATATAGATATCGATCTATTATATTAAATTATTAACAATTTAATTAAATCAATCTCTTATTATTTGATATAACAGATTAAAATATACTTACATGGTTTGACAATATCAAAATTTATATGTATCCTCAAAAAGATATCATTAATGCTTTTGATAGGATATGGATTCCATCAATAATTAATATTTACCATATACCTGATAAAATTATCAAACTCACTGAGTTTATTAACTTATTTTTAGAGATATTACTCTTTATGAATCAAAATAACTATTAATAGGTATATGTGTTTATTAATTATTTCAAGATTAAAAGTAATACCATTTACAATAACAATAGGGCATGTTTTCTTTTATATGTTAGTATAAAATAATCATATCATGGTAGTCCCATTCAATACATACAAGTGTACTAGTACAAAAAAAAATAGAATTTTATCATTTTCAGTAGTCAAGAAAAACCTATTAAAATATTATGCTACAATCTTACTAATAGTATGTCTAGCTCCATCTAAATTGTAAATATTAGACTTATATTTTATGAGAAATGGTGATTTGATCATTTATACATAAGTCAAATTCTATATGACCAAATCATCTACTACATATGATAAAAGATACACACATATCATTCTTAAAGATAAATTTAGCTCATTGCAAATTTATTTATATTTGAAATAAAAAAATATATTCAAACAAAGATTCACAACAATAAAACACCTTTTAGTATAATTACAGCTCCAACTAATAGAGCAAATTGGAAGCTGAAATTAATATTTTTGGAAAATAGACTTATAAACTTTTCATTATTCTAGACTTTATAAAATTATATTTTTAAATGGGATATTTTATAGGCATTGGAAAATAGTTTATGAGAATTTGATATATTGTGTATATGAATTAAAAAATTTAACTTATTCTTTCATTCTTAACTTATATAAATTATGAATTGGAGTTTGAAATTACATGAGATTCTAAAAAACTAGTTAATCTTCTTTTTTACCTTGGATATAAATAGAATCTCCATGGAATGAAAATATATGGTTAATAAACTCAACCAATGGATTCTGAATTTTATTGTTAAATTACCTTTAATGATATATTGACATCATGCCATCATCTTTATATGACCCACAATTTGGGAAAATTATTAATTAGTCCATGTGGGTTTTGAATTTAAACTTTGGAAAATAAAATCTTTATAGTATTTATGTTATGGTTGATTGTCTATTTCCTATGACCATGAGTAAAATTTTCTTAGTGAATATGAAATATGAATGATTTTTGGAACTATGACAAAAAAATTGTATGTATCCACTAATAGAGTAGAAAGTGCTAGTCTAAATTTAAAAACTTGTGTTAGGGGCTATAAAATATCTCAAATTGAGTTTTGTAGCTTTATTTGAAGAGGATAAGGGTTTAGGATTGATTCCTTTTACACTAGTTGACTTGCTTCTAACTAGAGATGGAATTTAGAGTTGAAAAATCTTAGCCTTTGATTTTTCATGTCATTGGGTTGGGCTAAGAAAGAGTAAAAAAATCTAGTAGCTTAATTTAGCCGAGTTGATGAAATAGAAAAATTGTATAAGTAAGAAACTATGTCAAGCAATTTAAATCTAATCCATGCCCACATTTATTTTTGGCATAGAAGTTAACTAGAAGATTAACTTCCTATGCAATGATCCAATCAACCATTACTGAATGTACAATGGTACATTGCAATTTCAATCAACCATTACTGAATGTACAATGGTACATTGCAATTTCAATCAACCATTACAGAATCTACCATGATACATTGCAATGACTTCCCCCTCCCCTCTCTCTCTTCCCATAACTTGTATTCCTTATATATGTTAGCAAATCACTTGAAAATTTACTTTTTTTTCTCTTTTCTGCATCTACCAACTCAAAATTATTATTTCTTTAACTATAATATCGTGGTAAATTTAATTTTTGAAGTAGAGTTTACTTTTTAATTTGATGATCATGAAAGTGACTTTGTTCGTATTAATTTGATTGGAGAGAAGTTGAGATGAATGATAAAGATGTTCAAGAATTATAGAAAATAATGCTTATTTTCATCTCGTTGTTTAGTAACAACATTTTTTTATGAAAGCACATTTCTAATATCATTGTATCAATCAATTTAAATTTTATTTTTCAACTAATGTGCTCCCCTCACAAACTGTCAAACAAACCAATAATTATTTAGCAATAATAGTTAAGAAAAAACATATAGAGGTATATAACTTTCATGCTTGAGAATCTTTTTGATTCAGAATTTGAAGTAAATGAAAAAAGGTATGCTAAAAAATTGCCAAATAAACATATTATTTTTAACTTTTAATCATAATATATTGGTAAGGGAGACGCAGACTTTGTTAACTTATAATTAAAAAATATGCTAGAAACTTGAGAGGTATGATGCCAAACAAAAATAATTGTAAATTAAAAATTATAGGCTGGTTTGTATGTTTTATTATTGATTCACCCATATTTATTAATTTTCATTAATTTTCATTGAAAATTAACAAAATGTGTTGTTCAATATGTTTTATTATGATTCATTTATAGGAAGGGAATCATTTTGACAATTAACAAGTGAAACTAATTCATTTACGAGTATAAAAGAGTTTTGCTATTAAAGAATCATATAGTATGCATAATATCTTCAATTTAAAAAGCTTTATAAAAATAATATTAGAGGCAATTACATAAAGTTATGTAGTAATATGTGTATAATTCTCATTAAAGAAATAAATCGTATATTTGTTTCATCGCTCTAACAAATGATATTTGGAAAGATGATGCACAAAAATAGTTTTCAAGTGTGATTATGCATCATCTAGATTTAAAATGATTAATTTAAGAAATAATCATTAGTTTTAAAAATTTTTAACTTTAACAAAAAAAATTAAAATCTATTTTTGAACATATTGATAGTGCCTTATATAAGTATGATATTAATGAATGTGTTATATCAATTACTCTACAATATATAAGATCTAATATGAGATATATGAATTTGTATATCAAATTCTCATGTTGACATGTTAATAATACTATCTTACATCAATGTTCTATGAATTATTTTGTATATTCCATAGTAAAATTAGTTAGCAAGTTAGAAAATATTATGATAATATATATGCTCCTCCATTTTTTCACCAAGTCTAAGTAAATGGAATCTTTCTCTTTCAGACAAAGCTAAGTATGCCATGTCTCTCTCACGCTAATATGGTCGTCCGGTGAACCTTCAGCCACAAGCCGGCTTTATAGACTTGATAGACTTGGAGGCACTACAAATCTACATCTTATTGTCACACCTGCTGATGTACCTCCTAGTTGAGCTGTACCTTCCGTAAGGAGCAAATACAACATGTTGGATTCATCATTTGGACCAAAGATTTTTCAGCATGAACAAATATTGCAAAGTGAATTTTAAAAACTTATAAAATCTAATCATGACATATAAAACAAATAGGATTTTATATGCATGATAGTGACACTCTACATCTTCCAACTCTCATAAAATTAATCCAAGTTTTATGATAATGGTCTCATCAATTCACATCAGAAATTATCTATTTTCACTCTCATAAGAATCATGAGAATTCGTATGGTCAACAAATTTTAAAAACATTCTCAAGAACAAGTGAACGACATTATTAACTACACAATTCTTTTGACCCATAAAGCCAAATGCTAAATTATGCATCATTATGGTTCAGTATAAACTTGTGCTTATATATCACTAATTATAACATTTCTTAGATAATATGAGATAACTCTTTATGTATAATCCGACTCCTTGACTAAAGTTTATATGCTACTTTTATGACTACACCCATTTTTGGACAATTATATGTTGTTTGTAAAATGTAAAGTAAGTTACACTCATGTATAATATTATGGAATGTGGTGGGTGGGGTGTCCTGTACTTTCTAAATTTCATTATTGGTTATTCTGAATTCATGAAAACTAGCCCCTATAGTATTGTTTCTAATATGAAATAAAAGTTGAGAAATAAGATGTGTTTTGAGTGACATCTAGTGTCCATAACCAATTTTATGGTAAAAAGAAAATAAATTATTTATTATTTGGCCTTTTGATCAACAATGCAAGATTGGTCTAAGAATAAGTTGATTCTTGTTGTTGTCCTTGTTAAGTATATCGAGTGAGTTGGAGACCTTATTTATTTTTCCATCATGTGCACCTTGTTACCATGTTTGTAATGTTGTAGATTTTTTTATTCTTCTTAATAATATTGACTTCCTACATTTACTTGGTTAATGATTCAATTCAATAAAACTTTTAATATAGAGATATATCCTCATTTGATGGTGAGAAAAAGATAGAAACTTGTTAGGAGGTCCTTTGTATATAATCAATGTTATTACTAAAAACTAATATTTTCATTCTAACACTTAACACATTATGTCCTTTAAATTCAACTATCATCCAATACAACTTGAGGTATTACTAATGATATTCATTGATAATTAAATGAATATTTCATTGATATCAAATATATATTTTTAACAATAATAACTTTTAAAACAATATTAGTGCCAATTATAGGTGGAAAATGTTTTTATTACCTTGACTTTAGAAAATTTGAGTCAAATAAAAATCTACCCAGCCAATGCTAGACCATTATGTCGAGCTCGATATGAGAAAAGTATAATATGGATATCTCATCTAGCATTATAAGAAAAAATTCTCAACTTAGTCTTCACACATGTAAAAAATGATCTATTGGCCATCTGTTTTTTACCCAATTATAACTTCACCATTATTGTATAAGTAATGGTTTACTAACTATGATTGGTTGTTACTTACCATTATCACAACCAATTAATGCCAAGGTTTTGGATAGCTATAGGAAGGTCCAAGAAGTTCTTTAATTTAGAAGGATCCATATAGAACATAAGCATGCCATAATTCTAAAATATACTTAGCAAATAGGATCATGACGAATTCCAATATCACATCCATCCAATATGTGAGCTCTCCCTATAAAAGTAGGCTCTCCTTTCATTTATGATCATTATGAAGTATCATTATTAGTGTAACTTTTTCATCTGTCTTTCTTTCTCTAATTTGTGATTATTTACATAACTTAATAGATTTAATTATAAGAGATAATGACCATGTTGGCCTAAGAATTTTGATGGAGCATAATTTCAATCCCAAAGTTGCATGAAGTAATTCTTAAGCTTGTGTTTCATGACAAGTAGTAACAAAAAAAATGTTAATATCACATCAATTTTGACTATCAAGCTTATCCAAGATATGTGTAATATAAAGGAAAAAAAAAATAAGTTTTTATTTCAAAAGGATGCTACATCTTCAATGGAAATCCACCTAGAAAACTTGTATATAGCTGAAGTAGAAATGCAAGCTAAATTTTAAATTGCAAATGATGTCATTCAAGAATATGTATTTATGAAAAAGAGACTCAAACGAAGACACAAGTTCCCCTCAATGTTACTATGGACATGTTTACCAACAGAATTTTATCTTAGAAGCTATGGTGATAACTATCAAACAAACATCATAAATACTAAATAGAGGGCCCACAAAGTTTTGGAAAATTTTAGAAGGTGATGTGCTTTCTACAATATTCATGCATCAAGTGGATGTTCCCAAGTAAAAATAGTTTAAGGGCACATGATTGGTGAGACATGTGATATATATTTTTTGGATGATGGAAAAAAATTTGAGTGATAGGCATCACAATTAATGCAATCATGATTAGTACCATATCAATGTATCTTGTTGTTATTATCCTTCTTTGGTAGTATCATAGATGTGATAATGTGAGGCATAAAAGTACTTTTATTAATATCCATGAGAAGTTTCAAAGAGAGTTTGACTAAGAATTTTACCTAAATAATTCAAAAAAAGAGGTGAGAGAAACTTAAAAGACTTACTTAACGTGGGTAAGTGTGAGAATATGTGCATGTGTTCTTTGAACTAATGCTATAAATTTTTGATTCTAGAGACAATGAGTTATATTCTTCTTTTATGGGTTGCCCAAGGCCTTAGACAAAACAAGAGTAAAATATTAGAGATATCCAAGTCTTAACTCAAGCTATGCTTGATAGAGATTAATAAAAGTGATAGACCATACTTATCCAATACCAAAGAAAAGCAGGTGTAACAAACATAAATATCTTAAGGGTAGTAGCATTACATTTTAAATGAAAAAATATATATTTAAGGGATTGAAATAAGTAGGACACATCACCTATTTTATATGTGATGTGTCAATCAAATGTATGATCATCTTAGTCATGGTAAAACTTTTTCCATAACATTAGAGTATTATAAGTCAAACAAAGATGTTCACTAATATGATGGTTTCCATTCAAAAAATCACAATCCTTGTTGATGTAAGCATATCAAATCTTTTTGTTTCTCTATAGATATCAAAAGTCTAGAATTTTGTATTAGTGATAATGAGTAAATAAAAATAATCAATTCAAAAGAAATTTCAACTATTAGGGTTTGACATGAGGTGGAAGTTCAACTTGCATATAAGATGAGAAGATAAATTATATAAGTTATCTTCTTTGATGATTATGAATTGTAGTCATCCTAGACTACAATTCAATGTGTTATATAGTCAAGATGAGAAAATAAATTATAAATCCTTGTTGATGATTATTAAAGCTGATATCTTAGTGTTAATTATTAATTGCTTGTGTATCTTTGATCCTTAATTTCAATGTGTTATATAGTCAAGATGAGATGCCAGTTAATACACCAAAACTCTATCTAGGGAATAGGCAAACTAAAATTACTTATTTGATGACATTGAGTATAATGAAGGCACAGAAGAACAAATGAAAATTTTCTAAAGGTAATTGAGATTATGCATTTTTTCATAGTTGTCCACAAAGAAGTTGTCATGCCCTGAAAATTTACAAAGAAGCTGTCCACAAAGAAAAAAATTAATCAAAAAAAAAAAAAAATTGAGTCTAATGCTCATCCACTAGACAAGGCCATATACTATATGACATCACTAGAACTTGAAGAGTTGAGAAAGTAACTTGAGAAGTTGATAGATGCATGATTTATTCATCGACTAATGTCAATTCAATAGAAGCATGATTAATCTTTAATATTGTATTAATTCTCAATTATTCAACAAATTCAAGATAAAAAACAAATATTACATTCTTCTTTTTGTGAATTTTTTTGATAAACTTGGAGATGCAATATGGTTGACCATGTTGGGAAAGATAAAAAAATTAAAACAAAATAAAATAGCTTGTGTCATTCACTATGGTTGACATAAATTTCTAGTAATTTCATTTGGATTCACCAACTTGCCAACATCTAGTTTCATCCAAACAAGTTATTTCAGATAATTTTTGATTTTTTTTTCATGTTAGATGATATAATTGTCCATCATTGTGCATTAGAAGAATATAATGACTTCCTAAGATAACTACTCCAAGTCCAACTAGGTAACAAGTTGTCTATAAACAAAAATAAATATTAATGTGCTCAACATGAAATTTCATTTATTGGAAATAATGAGTTGAGATCATTCATTGAGTTAAAAAAAATTATTATAAGTATTTTATTCAAGGATGTTCATTAATGCATTGACAAATCGAACCAAGAAGGATAAAGGTTAGGAATGAAGCTATCATAAAGGAGCCAATTCTATTCCTAGATTGTACCAAATGATATGCAAACGGATGCATCATACTTTGTTATGAAAGAGATATTACTACAATAAAATCAACTTATCACATTTAAGAATAGAAAAATCCACAATATGAAGCAATGATATACAATCAAAGAGAAAAAAAGGTTGCCATTAGTCCATATCTACATGTATGGAGATATTATCTCCTAGGTTCCCAGTTATAGTGAAGACACGCATGTACTCACAAGTTATTTCTAGATTCAAAAGAAGCTTTCTTCTAAACAAGCATGTTCTTGTTGAGTTTGATTTTTTTTGTTGGAGTATTAGCTAGGAAAGGTCATCTTAGTAGCTGATACAAAGTCAAAAGATAATCATTAGTATAATCATTAGAATAATGCATCATGGAAGTGCTCTCTATTAATCAAATTGCTAAATTTCTAATAGAGTATGCTATAAAGGAATGACTAAAGAATTTTGGGTTAATATGACTCACTCTTTACTAAGAATCATCAATTATATGTGCCAACATATAGCATGTTGTGAAAAGAAGCCATGCTAGAATTCCATGCATCTAGATGATCTTACTCATGAGAAATGAAATTGAGATAAATGTGAAGACATGTTTTCTATTTTGGCAAAACATAGTGGAGTAGAAGAGCCATATTGGTCTTTTACAACCATTATTAATTTTATATCATCCAAGAGGATGGGCAAGTTCCTTCATGGATTTTATTCTAGTGCTACATAAATAATTAGTTTTGAAAGTTTTTTTGTTATAGTATACTAATTTTATAAATATGAAATTGGCATACTAGCACCCAAGCTATGTTGTCCAGCTACGGAGACAACTATATTATTTCTAAAAAAAGTGGTCAAGTAGTGGTGCATCCCAAAGTTGATTATTAGTATCCATCAATATATCAATTTGACAAGGAATTGAAAAAAATAAATAGACTAGTTTTAATATTTTATTTACTAGACGGGAGTCTTAGTGCTCATAATGTTGCATTGGTTCTATGAAAATGTGGCATGAGTGACCTTGTCAAATCTTTAAAAAGTAGAGAAGTTTTTTTACCAGCTTGAGTTGCCACCAAACCTACATAGCACTTATGGTCATTAATGTGAGCATTATAGTGCCATTTCACAAAAACACAGTATGAACTAACTCAGGGAAAATAACATAAAGTACCCATAGGAATGAAGATTTATGATAAAACTTTGGGATACATGCTAAAATATTCATTAGCTCGATGGAAGTTTTACATACCAAGATAGGAATAATTGGTGAAATAAAAATGATGACTTGGTAGCTATGAAAGTTAGGAAACAATCAAATCACTATGGTAATTTTAATAGGAAATAACTAAATTCAACAATGCAAAAGTGATGCAGACATCATTGAATTAGGTGGGAGAGAATATGATAGACCATCTTTGCTTAAGTTCCAATTTATTTAAAAAAAGCCTGGGAACCAATAGAATTATAGAAGGTGTCAAACTAACCTAAAGTCAAGTTATAATTATAAAATACTCTAGTGAAATTAAAATGTATTTGACATCTAGGATCATGACAAGGGGCATATTCATATCTTTTACTATAAGAGAGCTCTCCATGTAAAATGACCACCCCCCCCCCCCCCCCCCCCCCTCCCCTTATCTGTTTGAGAGAGTCACATTCTTATGAAGATCATATGAGAAGATTATGTTATTCTCAAAATAATTTTTCTTTGAAATATGCCTATAAGTAATTTTATTAATTTATATAATAAAATATAGATCAATCTAAAAAAATTTGAGTAATTAAAAGTTTTCCTTTGGTGTAATTTCTAATATTTTGAGAGGTGAGATACAAAAATATTTATGTATATTTTATATTAAATAAAATATATTTAATTCAAAAAATATTAATTAATTTTTTATAACTAATTATAAACATAATAAAATAATAATTATATATGTATTTATGGTATATAATATAAGTATTACAGTAGTAATCACATTATATCAATTACTCTACATAATATGATATTTCGCATAAGACTTATGCAATTGTTCTGAAAATTATTTTTTATTTATATATTGATGAATGTTTTTGTACCTATAATGTGCCTATCATATGCTATTTTAATTATAAATTTGAGAATTTAAATAGATAATTGATGACTACAAAATATTATGAATGTGACATGTTAGGTTAATCTTTAGGCAAAAGTATTGTTGAATTTCAATCATTAATTCTAATGAAGTTTAGGCAAATACGTTCACATCATAACCTTGTGAAATTCAATATTGCAAAGAGAATCCTAGGCGAGTAAAACTATCATTAATGATTGAGGAGGAGATAGTTTTTCATTCCTCAAATATTAAATGGTATGGCAAAGTGATTATAGAGTAAGAGGGCTTTGAGTATTCTGTTTTTGTAATAAAATGCAATTGATTTTTTAGAGGGATACAAAATAAGAATAGGGATACGTCAAACCAGACCAAATATGCTCCAGCACTATTCATGTAGGACAAAGAAAAATTGAAAGTTTGGCATTTTAGTCAAGTTGAATTGTAATGTAAAGGACAAGCCATCAGGTTAAGCTCGCATACTTTTTCATCAATGTAATAAATATGACATGAAAAAAAACAAAATACTTTAAAAAAATATAATAATAATTATTTTGAAAATAATAATTGAATAAATAAGTTATAAAGCATAAGATAGACTTAAATTGTAAAAAAATTACATAGGATTTTTAATTGCAATCAAGTATGATAACAATTTTATAAATGTTGCATGCAAAATTAAAACAATGAAAATAATTTAGTATGCACCATGATAAAATGAAAATTAAATAAATATTACATAAACCAAATTTATCACTATATATTATTCAACCTTTCAATTAAATAAACAAAACTAAGTCATATTTTCAAAAATATGAAACATTTAAATATCATTATAAGCTAATCATTCTACAAATGATTATCTTAATGATATTTCATTATAAAAAATTCAATCATAGCAATCATCATTTAGTTTTATAATATGTAATTTCATTGACTACTACACAAAAGTGTGTTAATGAGATAACTTTTCATTAACTTAACCACTTCAGAGTAATAATTATGCATAACTGACTCAATCTTCATCCTAAGGATCATGCATGGTATTATTTCTATATTTATATGAGTTTTTGCTCTTTTTTGAGCAATTTAGCTTTTAATTTTCTCAAAGGATTGTATAGATACATTGATAGCAAAAAGTACTATAAAAGCATAGAAATTAATCTAAGATATAAGTTTGCATTCACTTGTAAAAGTTTACAAGGTGTTGCAAGGATGTGTAGCATAAGATAGAGTTTATGCTCTCAAACTTTTTCAACAATGTAATAAATATTATATGCAAAATTCAAAATTTTAAAAAAATATAAAAAAAATCATTTTGGAAATAATAATTCAATAAATCTGAAATAAAGCATATGATAGCCTTTAAATTGTAAAAAATATAATAAATGTTGCATGCAAAATTAAAACTATGAAAAATAATTTAGTAAGCACTATGATGAAAATGAAAATTAAATAAATATTACATAAAATACATTTATCATTGAATACTAATCAAATTTTCAATTAAATAAACAAAACTTAGTCATAATTTCAAAAATATAAAATATAGAAATATCATTACAGGCTAATCATTCTACAAATAAATGATAATAACAAATTTATTCATAATAATCATCATTTATTTTTCAATATATGTAATTTCATTGACTACACAAAAGTAGAGGTGTCAAATGGGTTGGGCCAGGCTGGCCCTGCCCATTTTTTCGGGCCCAACCGGGGCTGGCATGCCTTGCCAGGCACGGCATGCTATAGTACCATGTCGTGTTCACATGCCAGGCACCTGTGACGTGCTTGGCATGGTACACGAGCCGAAAACCCTCCGCATGGCACATAACGATTCGTACTGAGGGTCCGCCTAGCACAGGCCCTGGCACAAGACTGTAGCGTGACGTGACAGGCTTCGGGCCGGGCCCAGGCCACCCTACCCATTTGACACAATGTGCACAAAAGTATATTTATGAGATAACTTTTCATTAATTTAGCCACTTTCAAGTAATAATTATGCATATTTGACTTAATTTTCATCCTAAGGATCATGCATGGTAATATTTCTATATTTGTATGAGTTTTTACTTTTTTTGAGTATTTCAGCTCTTGTTTTTTCTCAAAGGATTGTATAGGTGCACTAGCAACAAAAAGTACTAGGGGGCAATAGAAATTGAGTTAAGAAAGACGTTTGCATTCACTTATAAAAGTTTACAAGGTGTTATAAGGATGTGTAGCATAAGATTGACTTTACTCTTGCATACTTTTTCTACAAAGTAATAAATATTATGGCCATGCCATCAGGTTATGCATACTCTTTCAACAATGTAATAAAGATTACAAGCAAAAATCAACTTTTTAAAAAAAATATAATAATAATCATTTTGAAAATAATAATTGAATAAATATGATATAAAGCATAAGATAGACTTTAAATTGTAAAAAATTAGATAGGATTTTTAATTGCAATCAAGTATGATAACAATTTGATAAATGTTGCATGCAAAATTAAAACTATGAAAATAATTTAGTAAGCACCATGATAAAAATGAAAATTAAATAAATATTACATAAAACACATTTATCAATAAATACTATTCAGCTTTTCAATTAACTAAACAAAACTTTTTCATCTATTGAAAAATATGAAACATAAAAATATCATTATAAGCTAACCATTATACAAAAAAAATTAATAACATATTTAATCATAACAATAATCATTTAGTTTTAAAATATATAATTTCATTGACTACTACACAAAAGTGTATTTATAAGATAACTTTTCATTAACTTAGCCACTTTCAAGTAATAATTATGCATAATTGACTCAATCTTCATCCTAAGGATCATGCATGGTAATCTTATTTTCCTCAAAGATTGCATGCCTGCATTGGCAGCAAAAAGCACTAGAAAAGCATAGAAATTGAGCTAATAAAGAAGTTTGCAATCACATGACACTATGATACAAAATTTCATAACTTACGAAAACTCTAGGATTGCACTTGTATTGATAGAGTATAAAGCCCATCGAATATGACAATCCAAACGATGGATGACTAAACATAGCATTTTACCTCTAAGAAAGAATCAATTAGGTACAAGTTCACTTGCAATTAATATTGTAAATTTTAGTTTACAAAATTTGTGATTTTGCATGGTTATTCTTCAACTCTTATACCTCTTTCATGCTGCATTGAATATATGTTATTTGATATTTTATTAGGATAGCATCAATCCTTATTGCTAGATTTATCATTTTCTCAAAGGTATCATCTTTCATCCATGGTTAGGTAAACCAATATGGGAATGTGTGGTTTGTGAAGTTAATTTATGAAAATCACTCATCTATTTTTGGAAAACTAGGTAAAATGAGATTCATGATTATAAATGTGACTCCCATATATCTTCTTTCCAAGTATGAAGTTAAATAAAAAATATCAAGTCTTTATCATCCACAAACTAGTCGGCAAGTTGAATTTGTTAATCATTAACAAAGGATATCCTTATGAAGATTATAGATGTCACCTAAAATGATTTGTCAAAAAAGCTAGTTGACTTTTTATAGGCTTATTGAATAATTTGTAAAATGGTATGATGATGTAACTTTCTTACTTATGCATATAAAATCTTTTCAAATATTCATGGTGTTAAAATATAAAGCTTAGTGGTTTATAAAAAGTTCAACTTTAATTTAAGGGGGTTGAAATATTAAGGTTTATGGATTTTAATAAGATGGTATAGTTACAAAATTATGAATATTTTAATGCAGAGACTACTAAGAAAAAAAATTTTAAATGACATTAATTAGTAATGATGAAAAAGATAATTTAAGGTAAAGTAATAAATTATATTGTATGATGTAATACTACATATTTTTTTTGGTAAACTTTAATGTAGATGGTATGATCTATACTTTGTCCAACAAGTATACCTAAATCAAGTTGTGGAAATATCTTATCCAAATTGTAAAAAAAAAAATTCAAGCAAATGGACATTGGTTATAGGCATATAGATTGCACTTCACTTAAGACATGAAGGAGTTACCCCACATTGAATCACTTGAAGTAGATTGATTTTGTATTGAAGGACAAAACCTTTATGGCAATGAATCAGACATCTTTTTGTTACTTAAAATTATTGTGTATGTAAAAATTAAAAAAAAAATTAAAGAGCAAAAAGAGAAAAAAAAAACATAAAGTAAAAAAATATAAAAAATGAGGGGCAAAAAATGATATAAAATAGGAGAAAATAAAAAAATTATAGATGAAAGTTATGTTTGATATGGATTTTCTTGGTGGTAGAAAAAATAAAGGGGTTAATGGTATTTGCATTATCAAATTTTAGGAGCTTTATAATATTTGGTATTGCACTACCAAAATTTGCTAGATTGTGTGAAAATGAAGGGGCTAGTTGTCATTATGTTATTTACTCCGGATTGTTCTACAAGCTATACAAAATTTCACATAGTGTTGGGAATAAAGTTTAGTCATAAAAAAGTTTCAATAATTGTTTTGAATATTTGTAGGAGTGAAGTGAACTACTTAAGATTTTTTTTATAATCTTTATTTCAATTTGCATCACCCTACAAAAAACAAAAAATCCTAAAGAATCAACTTTGTATCTTCTTATTAAATCTCTAGCATTTTTTTCTATCTATCACCATCATCAAAATGCAATGAATTCCATCAAAAGAACCCTACAAATCAGTCTTCACCAATATTTTGAGTGTAGAATCACAAGAACCATCATTTGTACCAAAATCAAAAGAATTATTGAAGTACTAGTTGCCGATTCAACTAGGCTATAAAGAATGAAGAAGGAACATCGATACAATAATATGGTGTAACATTCACCTAAATGAATTGAGTCATCCTATTGAATGGAGACATAGAAATCTATAATTAAAATTTCAAATTCCCTTCTACATATTCACCTTCTCCACAAAACAAACACAATAATCAATCATAACTCTTGCAGCTAAATAGATTGTGCCCTTCTATGATTCATCCATTGAAAGTATTCTAAGGTATATCACTATGGAATAAGACCCCACAACATTGATTGACATAGTGAATATGAAAAGAGATGTATCGAACCCCTTAACCAAAAATGTTGATTATTGTTTGTGGAACTCCGAAAAGAATTTTTTTTTTTGTGATTCTAAAGTTTTTCAAACAAACCTTGAAACTTTGATGATTCGTAGAATTATTTACTTCCATTGAATAGTTAATGATTTTTTTTTTAGATGGTAACCACATATGAGGTTGCTTAGACTACATGTGTTTACTTTAATGCAAATGGCAAAGAAAGTAGAACTTGTGGTAGCCATAATGAAGTTTCCTTTGGATCCACCACATCCACATGAATTCAAACACCTACAAGTGACTTTAGTTGCTTCTATGATGATGAAGAAGCTATCTGGCGATGCTGTAAATTCCAACGCCATTTTTAGGTAAAAGATACCACAATTTCTTAGTTTGTGAACCATCATCTACCTCTACCAGCAATCAACCTAGTGGGATGATGATATCTTAGATCCACTTTTCTGGATGGTTATAGGCTATTTGTATTTCCCTTCTAACTTTTCATGACTGCCTTATTTTGTTTTGAGAAAAATGTTATTTGAAGAAATTTTAGTGGATTGCTACATATTTACTACTACTTTCTTGAGGTAATTTAGTACTATTGTTAGGTTCCATGAATTTCCAATTGTACTAAAGTGCTAGTAGAAAATTATTTGTAAGAGAGACTTCAATTTTGAATGGTAAAAATATGTATTAGTGATAAATGAGACTACTTCTAGTTGTGGGCACTTTTTTCTGGATCTATATAACATGCCTATGTACCTCTACCAAGTTTCTAGTATGAGTTAATCTATACGATTCATTATATTTGTTATTATAACATTGGGAATAATGTTGATTTTGCTGGGTGCGAATAAGACATAAAGATAATTATGTGATCAAGAAATGTGTTAAGTAATGTGCATTATATTTATGTGTCAATGTTTGTATTATTAGTGAAAAAAGAAAAAAAATTAAAATGGGAAAACAAAAGAAACAAATAAAGGAAGAAACTAAAAAAAACATAAAAGAAAAAAGAAAATAATAAATTAGAAAAAAGAAAAAACACCTCTTTCTTTTCTTCTTCATTGTTATGGATTTGCAAAGTGTCTATTGGTGGAGTGATTATTGCTTGAATTATATATTTACCATGTGATGTTCCCTTACTTATCCACTTTCAACTAGTAATTATACATAATTAAATTAATATGTAAACTAGGGACTTTGAATTGTATTATTTCTATTTTTTGTATGAGTTTTATATTTTTTGGAGTGTTTTAGATTTTATGTTGATAAAGGGATTGTTGAAATACTATAGCAAAAGAAAGGACAAAAAAGCACGAGAATTGAGATGATAAAGAGGGGTCATGTGTGCTATGAGCCTAGGTAACAAAATTACTGCATAACATAGTGGTGCATGTTTTTTCAATGCCTTGTGACGACTCCATGATCATGTTTATATGGGAAAAGTCCGAAGTTGAAGAAAGATTTTATAACATACTATAAAAATTCACGAGCACCTCACAAACTACACAAGCGCATAAATTATGGGATTCTCAAACTACTTCATACCTTTTTTTAACCTTCCTTTTTGAAGAATGAGTAATATGTATAATTATGCTTGTATTATAAAAAAAGTGTCAGGCCTTTTGCCTAGGATTTTTTGGCCACGTTTTTTATAGAAAAGTTTTTTTTCATTTTCATTATAGTCATCATCTTCATTCGCTATCTCTCTCTCTCTCTCTCTCTCTCTCTCTCTCTCTCTCGGTCTCGCTCTCGCTCTCCCTCCCTCACCACTATATCTTTCATCCACCCTAATCAACACACTTTAGAGATGATAATATATTGAATGCGTGGCTATAACTTAAATTTTATTTTGAGAATAAAAGAGTTAGGAATGAAATCTATGTTAATTTATGTTATGAACTTATGTTTGCATTGTTACTTCTCACCTCTTCAAATCTTTTTTATGTTGCCTCAAATATATGTTATTTGATATTCTATTAGGAAACCAAAGTTGCTTATCAATAAAATTATCTTTTTTCTAAAAGATGTTATTTTACATCCATGGTTAGGTAATCCAAGATGAGAATGTTATCAAAGTTTATTTCTAAAAATCACTCAAATATTTTAAAAATGTTATTCCTATTTGCAAAACTAGATATTTTGTACCTTAATTAATCATGAACATTATGTTTACTGAATTCCCACTCATAGAGTTTCATTAGCTTGTTTAGTATGAAATTTTATTATCTAATTAATTTTGCATAAATCTTGAAAATTTATTTCACCTACTGCATTACCAACCAATCTCTTGTACATTTTATCCCACTTAACTGCTACACCATTAAAATATATCTTAGTTGAGGACTATAAACCATAGGGTTATGGTATTCATGTTGGGTGATTCTTGATTGTGCATGAATTTTCGTTGAGGAGAGATTAAGTATATATATTATTTTTTATCACACCTAGTGAAGTGATCAATAATTATTATTTTCATAATTAGTAGAATTTTTTTGTACATTTCTTTTATAATAAATCAATTTTTTCTTCATTATCATTTATTAATGAATAAAAAACATACACGCAAACATATGCTCACCTACATTTTGTTTCTTTAATTAAATGTGATGAAAATTTAATGAATTCTAAATGAAAAAATTAAATTTTAAAAACTAGAATAATAGTTTTCCTTTGAAAATAATAATTTGATGAATATTACAAGTATAATACATTAAAATAATGCACAAATATATAATGAATATTTATACATTCTTTAATGTTTAAAGCATATAAGATACATATAAAGTTGGTATCCACTCCTTCCGAAGAACAAGACCCCTAGATCATAGTCATACTTCCCATTGATCCCATTTTCAATATAAAGATGACTTGTCTCCCTACAATTATAATTATTTGTCATCACAAAACTTATATACTTTTAGATACCCTACTTGGCTTTCTCTATTATAAGACTAGCTAACATAATCTTTGTTTTTTCCACTTCCCATTTTGTCATTGTATCCCATGATACATATAACTTATGTAGAATCTTGAATGCAAAGTATTTTAGTTCTAATTATTAGAACTATATTTATACTGAAAGTTATTTTATTGTCATGAATGTTTATTTAATGTAATTATGTTATTTCATTTCTATAAGAATCTATATGAGTTGTGTTATCATCTAAATATAATGAAATTGTCTTTTATTTCTCAAAGTAGATTATGTGATATGTAGATTTCTGCTTACACATAGAAGATCAAATATTTAGTTCTTTTGGAATATAAGCCTAATGTTCATAGTCAAAGTGAACTTGGACACACCATTAATATGAGTGTAATACAAAATTTTAGTAGGTATGTGTTAACCATGAGGAATGACAAAGTTCCAAGTTTTTATATTAGTTCACTTGCACATATTGAATGAGAACAACTCAAGAAGTGTGTTTTTATTGACACATAAAATAAGCAACATCTCATGGTTATTGTGAATAATATTACTTTTAATCTTGAGATAATTAATAAACATATGCACTTGTTGAAAGTTATTTTGATTCACATTGTGAGATTTATTAATAAATTAAAAAGATCTATGAGTTGGATAATTATTTAAGTTGTATAGTGAATATTAATTATTAATGGTATCCATATCGTGTTAAAATGATTGATGAAACTCCCTTGAAGATATTTATAAGTTTTGATAATATCAAACCCTAGATGTAGATTATAATTCATAATATTAAATAAGTATGTGGAAAGTCTCAAGGAGATCATAATATATTGATTAAATAAAATTATAAGTTAATTTACTTAATTATATCAATAATCTTAACCAGACGAGATTGATAAGTATTAAATAATAAAGGGTTCAAATTGTATTTTAAATAAGTGAGGGAGTGCTATTATAATTCTATAGAAAAATGAATTATAATTAATGTAAATGATATTTTTTTTATTTACATTATAAGCCTAACAATCTTATTTAAGCTTAGGTCCCTTCCATAGCCTTAACTAATGCCATAAATGATTGCTTCATGAAACACAGTAAAAGAGTTTATTTATTTATAAATAAAATCAATTATGAATGATTTTATTAAGAAAATAAAATATATAAAAATTTTAAGTGATTATTTGAAAAGACAACACATCACTTTTAAGTGATGTGTGGGCAAATATCAAAAGGGGGAGGAGATAGAAGAGAGTACCATGTCTCTTCTCTTTGGTTTTTTAGTGGTGAAAAAATATGGGAAAAGAACAAGTTGGGGCGATGAATCCATGGCAAATAAAGATTTTTGAAATCAGAACTATGTACCCTATTTCATCTTCATAATATCGTCAGTATAAATGATATACTAGAATGCAAATCATAGTGATCTCGTGTCTTGTGATTTAAGATCCAACAGCATATCACTTATGAGAAGCTTGTTGGGGATTCCAATACAGAGTCAAATACTAAGCCTAGTTTCGAAACTAGAACTTCGTCACATACTCATTATAGGTTAATTAATTTTTCACTTAATTTCAATCTTTTAATTTTTCCTTTAAATTGTTACCGAGTACAATGAATCACACAATATTTTTGAGTTTCTAAAATATATATTATTATTTTTAAAATATAAATTCAATTTTAATTTTTAATTAAAATATGTGACAAAATTATAATTTTAACTGAAATTAAATTTCGAATTGAGTTTTAAAAATTTTTCAACAAATATAAATCTTAAAAATTAATTCTATCCAAATTTAATTACTTTAACATTGAAAGTTTCAATTTTTACATCCATACATAGATATATATTTTTTGCTAGAAATATATATATTAATTCTAAAAATACTTAACATAAATATTTTCAAAATTAAACCATAATTTTTCAAATTCTATTTTACCCAATTTAGGCATATATTCTACTTGCACACATCAACTATATTTTGCTTGAAATATGTAGAATACATGATTATTCATGAAACAAATTAAACAAAATTAAATAAAAAAAAATAAACATTTGATTATAACCACAAAAAAACAAATAATTCAAAACTACAAATTATAATAACAAACATAAGTTTCATGATTGATTGTGGAAATTATATTTTTGAATCTAGGTAAGCTAATTCAGTTCTCTTCCATATTATCCGGTGAACAATCTGAGCACTAGAGAATGTACTTCACAAGCCATTACATGTCCTCCACATGTCCCATGCACAAACATCATACATTCACTACACATCCCATGCACAACCACCATGTACATGAGAAGAAAAAAATAGATTAGAAAAGAAATACATAATATATATTCTTGGTTCATACAAAACTAGCATACATAAGGTTTTCAAAACCCTTCTATAAGTTTCACACATTATATGTATGCCCCTTGCTTTTCCAAAATCATACCTAAGCTCCTTGTTTTTTTTCTCATGCATTACCCTATAAAAAAAAACTACACATCATTTATATTCTCACTTTAAAAATAATGTTTTTTATTTTATTTCTATTCAAAATTGTGAAGTTTATCCCCATTTTAATGTGAACACCTCAATAGTAAACTAATAGCTCATTGGATAATTAATTATTTTTGTCAAATGAAATTTAATAAGTATATGAGTTATAAAAGTAATTAAGATGAACATAAGTCTAGATATCAATCTCATATAAATTATGTAGTTAGTTTGTCCAACTAATAGTAAACTAATAGCTTCTCAAGTTGAGTAGACAAAATTAGGTAACTAAAAGATACTTAGGCTTTAGGGTTGATTTAATTCATTGTGTATAATGATTTTTTTAGTATTTAGGTAATATCATGATTAATTATCAAACAAATGATTGATTAGTATAAAAAAAAATATTACTATCACTTTGGCATACAAGGTAGATGTCATCCTTAGACTGTCACTATCAAGGATAATTCCCTCATAATTCTACCATTGGTATTCAACCACTAAAACAATAGTTATTTTATTCATGTATCCACTCCTTTTAGGAAGTTTATCAACTACTTTTGATGACTACTTCTAGTATACATTTTTGTTAATTAACCACTAATGTCATAACTAGGTGGTGAATTGATATTGTAATAAATATGTTTGCACTTTTAGATTCTTCAACATCTTACTTCACTAGTTAACATATAACTCCTCATAAATCTAACCAATTAAAATAATACAAGAGAAAATAACTCGTAGGATTATCACCATCATTATAACACAAGTACATTAAACTAATTCAAGATCTCAATTTTGCTTGATATTGGTGAAGAATTCACATGAGATGTTTGGAGTAGCATCTCATGGAATCAAGGGTTCCAAATTACTACCCTAATGAGGATCTAAGTCTTAAAACCTAATTTCAACTCATTCTTGCTTATGCTCACCTTAGATTTTCCCCTGATTAGGGTTGAAAATCATGCTACCTCGAGTTTTACATGCTCTTGGGCTTCAAATCTTATTTCCCTTATGTCTTTTGTGAAAAACTCTAAGTTTTTCTTTTATACTTCAGGGTTTCATGTAAATCTTTATGTTGGAATTCATGTAGATGTGGCAAGTGGGCCGGGTAGCCCAAGCACTACACGATGCATGGCTCAATTGAGCCATTCCTAGCCATGCATGACATGGTCCAGAACCATGCCTAGACCTAGGTCATGCCGGCCCAAGGCATGGCTCATGCCGTACTATGCCAAGGGAATCATGCCTCGTACTAGGGCATGCACAACCTGGGTGCATGGCCTATTCACACATTCCACTGGCATAGTTACCATGACCCAAGACCACGGACCATAAAGCAAGAGCAGTCAACTTGGCCCTTGTCCACCCTGCCCGATCTAAAAAAAATAGAATTTTTTTTTCTAAAAAACTCTCCCCGCCTAGTACACATGGTAGTTTTTTTTTGATGAGCCCACCACATGGTTGTTGGGTTTCTATCCTTTTTTATATTAAAAAAAGTAAAATTAAAAAAAATATTTTCTAAATAAAAAAAATTATAAAATGGTTTTAGAGAGTTGAGTTTTTCATTCTCAAATCTCAAACTCAACTCTCTTCTCTCTTTCTCTCTCTAATTCTCTCTTCTATAGGTTCTCTCTTTCTATAGTAAAGCTTTTAAATTTAGAAGTTTTTTTATAAAGCTTAAAGAATGTGGAATGAAGATTTGGTATTGTTATTTAAATTTTAATTGCTTAACCTACTGGGTACAGGCTATCACTTTGTCTCTCTCTCTCTCTCATCTCCATAAAGCAGGTATTATTTTTTATTTAATTTATATAATTTATTTGTTAACTTAGAACATAAATTAAAAAAAAGTTATGACTAATAGTGAATTTAATGATAATGAAATTAATATTGACGTAGATGTAAATAATAATGATAACACTGCAGAAAGGTCTGAGGTTGAAATCATATCTTTCCCCATGGTCTTGACCTATAGGTGGCAAGTGGGCTGGGTAGCCCAGGCAAGGTCCGAGGCACGGCCCTACTGAGTAGTGCCTGGCCCAGCATGGCATGGTCTAGAACCATGCCCGGACCGGGGTCATAACATCCTGAAGCATGGCTCATGTTGTGCTAGGCCAGGTAGATCCTGGCCTCATGTTGGACCAGGCCCAACTCGGGTGCCTGGCTCGTAGGCATGGTCTAGCAGCATAGATACCATGATACGGGACCTCTGATAGGGTTGGAGCAAGCTCACCCTACTCGATCTTTAAAAAGAATTATTAAAATATTTACAAAAACCCGCCCTGCCAAGTACACACGACAAGTTTTTTTAATTAACTTACCATGTGGTTGGTTGAATGTGTCTACGTACCATGGCCACATGAGTTTTTCATTCTCAAATCTAAAGCTCAACTCTTTCTAATCTCTCTCTAATTTTCTCTCTTATAGGTTCTTTCTCTCTAAAGCTAAAGCTTTTAAATATGAAGTTTTTTTTATAAAGCTTAAAGAATGTGGAGTGAAGATTTGGTGTTGTTGTCTCAATTTCATTTCCTAACCTACCGGGTACGGGCTGTGGCTTTGTCTCTCTCTCTCTCTCTCCTTTCAATAAATCAGGTATTATTTTTTATTTAATTTTTTTAATATAATTTATTTGTTAACTAAGAATATAAACTAAAAAAATATAAATGACTAATAGTGAATTTAATGATAATAAAATTAATATTGACATAGATTTAGATAATAATGTAACCCAATGGAAAGATTTGAGACCGAAATCATATTTTCTTCCATGACCTTGGCCTAGAGGTGGCAAGTGGGATAGGCAGCTCAGGCATGGCCCGAGGCATGACCCTGCTAAGCATGCTTGACCTAGCACAACATGGTCCAAAACCATGCCTAAACCTAGGTCATACCGACCCAAGGCATGGTTGATGCCATGATAAGCCAGGGGGAGCCAAGCCTCATGTCGGGCCATGCACAACCCGGGTGCCTAGCCCGCAAGCATGATATAAGAGAATGGGTAACATGGTATGGAACCTTTGATAGGGTTTGAGCAAGCCCATCCTGCCCAATCTTTAAAAAGAATTATTAAAATATTTACAAAAATCTGCTATGCTTGGTACACATTGTGGTTTTTTAATTAACCAACCATGTGGTTGGCTGGATATGTCAGTGTGGCACGGCCTAGGCGCACGTGCATGATAAGAATCTTTAGAGATTATCATATTTAAAATAAAATATTTAGTATCATATTTGATAACGTATATAATAATAGAGTAACCATTAACATATTTGTTTGGAATATTAGATATATGTCATTAGAAGAGATTTTTCTTGTTAGATGCATGTATCAAATTATTTATAATATAATACAAGCAATGATGAAGGTTGTTTTCCCTACTTTAGAAAAAATATGCAACTCACTAAAATATCTTCGGATGCATAGAAAATAATAGGAGTTTGGTAGTCTTTATTTGTTTACGGTACTAAAGAAGAAGAAATTTTAAACATATGTGAGATACCATCAAAATTACACATGATATTGGAGTCATACGTTGGATACGAATACGTGATATCAGACTACATCAATAGTAAGAGTGATCAATTTATTATTGATGATAGAGACTAAAATACAAGAATTTTATTTATAAAATTTTTGAAGATTTTTTATGACATGACTAACATGTGTTTCGTCTGTTTATACTCTCACCATTTGCATTGCACTCATGTGCATATGAAACATTAGTAGCATGTTTATGAAGTTTAAAGATGACCCTATATTTAGTGACATGGTTGTTGAGATGAAAACTAATTACTTAAAGTATTTGTCCACTATTTTATCTCATTATTGTCTAGTTGTCTACATGAATCATATGGTTAAGGTGGAAGGTGTAGAAAATATTTTGACATAAATATCCATGTGCATGAATTATGAACACCAACTTGAAAAAATCATTCATGAAAAATTGACTGAGTTATTTATATGCTATGACACTAGGTATAATATTAGTTGTAGCCAGACTCTGAGTATGGACATGGGCACTATATTTAAAGATGACTTCTCAATTCAATTAGTGAGGTGGAAATGATAAGGTGGACTATTAAATAGGAGAGAGCTATCTCGGTATTTAGATTTTGATTACTACTCAATCCTATTACATAATGATAACAAGAATCTTGATATTTTGCAATAGTAAAAATCATATGAGTTCATCTTTCCCATGCTGTCTAAGATGAAATCTACTAACTCTTCTAGTGTCAAGCATAGTATCAAAGTCTCATTTTTCTATTGTAGTCTATATTATTTCAGATATGAGATGTTGACTATAGCCAGATATCATTGAGGCACTGGCAAACATGAAGGATTGGGAGGATTCGAGATCGGGCATCCAAAATCATGCTGGAATAAAAGTAGAGGAGTTACTGATAGATGATGACTTTTGGGACTTTGAAAATATTGAGCCCATCATTAATGATATCATCATATGCTTATCCGATGATGATTAGTTGCATACTTACACCAATTGGGATTGGGTTTGAGTTTACATGATTATGATTGATGATTTTTATGTTGTGATATATTATTTTTTTTGATTGGATAATAGATGCATTTTTTGATATTTTTGATTATTATAATTTATCATTTGTATTAATGGTTTTATTTTTTTTTGTGATTTATGTGAAATAATGTAATATCGTAACTTGTATTGGATAACTTAAAATTTTAAATTTACAAAAAAAAATTAAAATCATAAATCACAACCGGTGACCAATCAACCAGGTTGATAGCCTCCAAGCATGACCAAACACAGCCCGGCACGACTAGGCATGACCTAGGCCGACAAACCTAGACTCGAGATGGTCGGGCCTTGCCGAGCTGGCAATATTCAAGTCATGTCGTGCTAGGCACGACACAACTACCATACTAGGTTGTGCCCGGCAAGGCATGGTGGCCTAGGTGGGCCATCAAAAAATGGGGCATGTCGGCTTAGTATGGCTCATTTGACATTTCTACCTGACCTAATCTTAAATGCATAAAAAATAAAAAACTAAAAGAGTATATATAGTTTGGACTCACTTTAACATATTAAAAATTAAAAATACTAGGGGTGTCAATGAAGAAACAACATAATATTTATGTGTGTGTGTGTGTGTATTTATATTTATATATTATAAAAAAGTATATACATCTAAGAGTACGGGTATCATAGGCCACCTAAAGAGACATAACGATCAATGCACCAAAAAAATATGGTATATTTGATCTTAGGAAAACCCATCTGAGTGGGGGGGGTCTTTGAGGCTAGATCTAGTACAACTTCTTTGTTGACCCCCTTCATATACTACAATGGCCAAACTATCATTATTATGGGTCTTCCGATTAGATTTTTGGAGGATCCTAGGGTAGTTAGTATTATGCAAACCTAGTTTCAACATGCATATCATAGGAGTCCTATGTTTATATGCTAGAACGACATACTAAAATATTGTAAATTAGAAAAATAATTAATAATTAATAAATTTATGAAATAAAGTATAGTGATGTCCATAATATCTGATATCTAGACTAATCATGATGAAACATCTTTTGCATGACACACTGCTGACTATGTAGATTTTTTATGGAAACTTAATAAAAAACTTTTAAGATTTTCTAAGATTCTCCATCCTCATGATTATCTTATCATATATGAGTGCATGTCGAAAATATTTAGAGATTATCATATTCAAAATAAAAATATTTAATATCACATTTGATAATTATTGGGCAATTTCGCTCCCACGTTTGCGATTCAAAAGAGGAGAATAGCAAAGAACAACAAATGATATATTCAAAACCATAATTCAAGAACGACAAAATCAAGAACAAAACAAAAATCCCAACAGAAATACACAAAATAACATAGTTCACTAGTCGTTCAACATGACTAGCTACATCCACTAGAAAAATACTTGTGAATTTATAGATTATAACTAAATTAGAAGTCCAGAATGTCTTGCAGTTTATGTGCAGAAAATAGTCGTGAGGAAAATCACCTAGAGAGAAGAAAACAACGGAGAAGACCAGTTCCACACACCAAAAAATAGCATCCCGAAAACATAAAATAAAAAACAATTTGTATTAATACAATTTCTTGGTTTAATTGACCGGAGCGGGTCGGATCACTCGGATGGGCTATGCTTTGCAAAAATTTTTCGACTCACTAACTGGACAACGGGACCTCCATTATTGTGATATTGCATATAGGAATACAAATAGACATTGAGTCACAAGATAAAATGAGAGATAAAAGAGATACTTCAAAGATGCTTCCCAATCTAAGGTTGGTTCATATCATAAAAGCACCTTGTAGGAAATTGTAAGCACTGAATCTCAGTTGTACAAGACCTATATTCGTGTGGAAGTTTCATTATCTACATGAAAGTATTCAATATTTATTGTATGAAAGTCACCCAATCATGTGAGGACAATTAGTATGACTATGGAAAATTATACATAATCTTGTTTTTACCCCTTCTTAGAAGAGAGATCTAGGTTAAACAATATAAATTCCTCAAATAATTATTCCAAGACAAGCAAGATACTCGAAGAAATTCCATGTCATGCCTACTTTTATTCCGATCGCTCCAAGGGATCAAACAAACCAAGTGGAAAATTATGATTCGAACAAAAAAAGAGGAATCTCGAGAAATTAATAAAGAAAATATAATTTTTAGAAATATTAAATAATTAGAGAAAAATACAATTTTGAAAACTATTTCTTGTGTGAGAAATAAAAATTTGTTTTGGAGCTTATAAGAGATAACTCAATATGATTATTTTAAATTTAAACCACTAGCTTATCTTGATTTATCAAAATATGATAGAAGGAGGAGATTGTCGAGTTTGCATGAGTTTGGGTAGATCGATTCATTTTTTTTATTCAATTTGAATTTAAGATGGTTAATTTAATTTAAATGAAAACACAAGTGCTTTTGTTTAAAATATGGCCCATCGGGGGCTTACGTGTCATTTCAAAAAAAAAAAAAGGTAACATTCCCTTCAATAATATTTTTGTTATACAAGATTTAATAAGCCTCTAAAACAATATTTTTATATAAAGTTTACAAATATTTTGTGACTATTTGTAGGAATGAAAGTAATTTAGTGGGTAGTATCTTTCTTTTAATTTACTTTAAAATATGAGGAGTTTGTGGTGCTTGTGCTGTGCTCAAGCAAGGAATATGATTCATGCGGTGATCATGTAGAAGAATTTGTACATATTGTGCTTGTAAGTGTAGAGAACAATCACCTAAACAAATAATGCGGAATATGGCTTTTCCGAAATTTAGCTCCAAGTTCAAATCAATGGGGAAAACAATGTTCTGTTAGCCATTCGTGAAACGAGAAACAGATTAGTGCAAACGAATCAGTACTGTTAGGATCATGTAGCTGCAAGATTATTATTATGTGTTTAAATCACTCAATTACTAAATGAAATACAAAATCAGAACTCTGTTAATTCCAACGATAACGATGGATTGTTCTTGGCTGCTCAAGGTGAGGGATTCACAGCTTTTTGTACGAAGAGACGAGCGGATTATATCTCCAGTGATGCTAAGTGGTGGGCGCTTTTACTTTATCATAATATTTGTGTCACCTGCAACTGAAGAATCCGAGATGATCCAAAATAAAAACGTTGGATTGATGAATAAAGGCAAGAATCAGCTCTGGGTCATTTGTAATCTGTGCAAGAATCCAAATTAAATTTGTCCGCATACAGCATTCGCTCCTCTGCTTGTCTCCACATCAAAAAGAAGATCGACTTACATCACCAACAAGATCTGGGAAAGTTTTATGGAGCCGGCTGAAAGTGGCTGCACCTCACGCCAGTCCTTCCTCCGCCTGAGGATAGCAGATGGATGCTTTGAAGGGAAAAACCACTTAATATATATATATATAGAGGAGCTCGAATTCTTCGAGTCAATTCTTCCGGTCACAACCAGCGGTTGCCAGTGAAATGAGCAACCGACGTCCAAGATTTGCGTTTACTTTGTGCCGCCTTGAACGAGAGAAGAAGAAAAAACGAACGAAAGAAGAGAAAAAAAAAACTCACCGACAGCGAAGATCGTTCTTCGCTGCGTTTTTTTTTTGTTTTTTTTTATTATTAGTTTGACTCGAAGATTGGGCCGGACCCAACAAACTCCCCCTCCGGCTCATCTGGTGGGCTCCAGCAAGCCCGCTCTTTGTCGACAAGCCTCAAGCTTCTCTTTCGGCAAAGTCTTCGTCAACATATACGAACCATTCTCACTGGTGTGCACTTTCGCCAAGTGCAACTGCTTTGACTCGAGAACGTCTCGAATCCAATGATACCTCACTTCAATATGCTTGGACCTCGAATGAAATGACGAGTTCTTGGAGAGATGAATAGCACTCTGGCTATCGCTGAATACGACATACTTCTGTTGGCGCAAACCTAATTCCTCAAGGAATCTCTTCATCCACAAAGCCTCCTTGCAACCCTCAGTGATTGCAATGTACTCAGCTTCTGTGGTAGATAGAGCCACGCACTTTTGCAGCTTCGATTGCCAGGACACGGCTCCCCCTGCAAAAGTCATCAAGAATCCTGAAATGGACTTCCTGGAATCAATATCACCTGCCATATCTGAATCGGTATACCCAACTAACATAGTATCGCTGCCGCCAAAACATAGACACACCCTGGAAGTACCTCTCAGATATCTTAATATCCACTTTACTGCTTTCCAGTGCTCTTTCCCAGGATTGGAGAGAAACCGACTAACTACTCCAACATAATGAGCAATGTCGGGCCTAGTGCAGACCATGGCATACATCAAGCTGCCAACTGCGGAGGCATAAGGAATTCGACTCATGTCCACCTTGTCTTTCTTACTTGTAGGACATTGCTCCGAATTTAGCTTGAAATGACCTGCAAGTGGAGAACAAACCGCCTTGGCCTTACTCATGTTGAATTTCTTGAGTACCTTCTCAATGTAGTCTTCCTGAGATAACCACAGCTTCCCGTTCTTCCTATCACGAGAAATCGCCATGCCAAGTATCCTCTTTGCCGATCCCAAGTCTTTCATGGCGAAGGACTTGCTCAACTCTCTCTTTAACATAGCAATCTTGTTAGTGTCATGGCCTATGATTAACATATCGTCAACATACAAGAGGAGAATGATGAAGTCATCATCGAAATATTTGACAAACACACAGTGATCTGCCGACGTCCTACTATACCCGTGACTCACCATAAAAGAGTCAAACTTTTTGTACCATTGCCTTGGAGCTTGTTTGAGGCCATACAGGCTCTTCTTCAATTTGCACACAAGGTGCTCTTTGCCCCTGACTTTAAATCCCTCGGGCTGCTCCATGTAAATTTCTTCTTCTAGGTCTCCATGAAGAAATGCAATTTTCACATCAAGTTGCTCGATCTCCAGGTTCAAGCGTGCTGCTAAACCAAGAGCAACTCGGATCGAGGACATCTTCACCACCGGTGAGAATATCTCTTCAAAGTCGATACCTTGCTTCTGACCAAACCCCTTCACAACCAATCGCGCCTTGTATCTTGGCTGTGAGCTATTTTCGGTCTTTAATCTGTAAGTCCATCTGTTTTTGAGAGCCTTCTTACCTTGTGGTAATTTCACCAAGTCATAAGTGTGGTTCTCGTGGAGAGATTGCATCTCTTCATCCATAGCTTTCAACCACTCCTTCTTGTTATCAGCAGAGATTGCCTGTTGGTAAGTTTCTGGCTCTCCTGCATCCGTGAGCATCACATATTCATCCTGAGTGTATCTTGTAGACGGATGCCGGTCTCTAGTAGATCTTCTCAACTGAGGTTCAACTGGCTGCTCTTGAACCTCTTCCTCGACTTGTTCAGTTGGCTCGGAATTACCAACGGCGGGAGTTTCATCATCGGTGGTGCCATCGGCATAATCCGGCGCCACTCCCCCGTGATCAGTATGCGTTGCATGTGCAGGAACTGGATCCAAATCAATTAAATCATCACTGTACCTCTCTGTCATCTCTGCCTTGTTGATGTCTTTAATGCCCTGGTCTTCTACAAACACTGCATCTCGGCTTCTAATAAGTTTATTCATCACCGGGTCATAGAACCTGTAACCAAACTCATCAAGACCATAACCGAGGAACACGCACGGTCTTGTCTTCGCATCGAGCTTAGACCTCTCATCTTTCGAAATATGGACAAACGCCTTGCACCCAAAGACACGAAGATGATCATAAGAGACTTCCTTACCTAACCACATCCTGTCTGGAATCTCAAAACCCAACGGAACACACGGCATGAGATTCAAAACATGTACCACCGTACTCAAGGCTTCACCCCAGAAGGATCTCGGTAGCTGCGAATGCGAAAGTAAACATCTTACCCTTTTCACAAGTGTCCTGTTCATCCTCTCAGCTAAGCCATTCAACTGAGGAGTCTTCGGAGGTGTCTTTTGATGCAAAATACCCTGTTGTCTGCAATACTCATCAAAAGGACCACAGTACTCACCTCCGTTATCTGTCCGGATGCTCTTCAGCTTTACACCAGTCTGTCTCTCTACAAGAGCATGAAACTGCTTGAAGACATCCAATACTTGATCCTTGGACTTCAGTGTATACGCCCAAGTCTTCCTGGAGTGATCATCGATAAAAGTTACAAAATACGAAGCTCCACCAAGTGTTCTCGTCTTCATAGGACCACACACATCAGAGTGTACCAGATCGAGTACACCGGGCTTCCGTAAATGATAAGTTTTCTTGAAAGCAACACGTGTCTGTTTACCTGCTAAATAGTGAACACACCATTTTAGAAGACCCTTTTTAATACCTGAGAGAAGATTCTTCTTGGCCAACATCATCAAACCCTTCTCGCTCATGTGTCCGAGCCGGTTGTGCCAAAGCTCCACGACATCATCACCATCAACCGCATTCACCATGGAATTTGCAATCTTTGCTTGCATCACATATAATGAAGAACATTTTTGTCCCCTCGCCACGATCAGGGAACCTTTGGTGAGCTTCCATTTTCCATCACGAAAGGTGCTGCAAAACCCTTCGTCATCGAGCTTGCCTGTGGAGATCAAATTCATGCGGACATCGGGAATATGCTTCACACCCTTCAGAATCAAAGTGTTGCCATTGTCGGTCTCTAAGTGCACGTCTCTCATACCAATGGTCTTAGCAATACCATCGTTACCCATCCTAACACTTCCAAAGTCACCGGAAGTGTAAGATGCAAAGAAATCCATCCGCGATGTAGCATGTATCGAGGCGCCACTATCGATCACCCAACTCGTCTCTTGACAGGCGAGATTGACGACATCGCCGTCATATACAATAAGAAAATCGTCGATGGCTGCCGCTACCTTCTCACCATTTGCACCCTCTTCGGTCTTCTTATCCTTTCCTCTGGCATTCGAATTCTCCCTTAGGAACTTTCTACAAAACCTCTTTATGTGTCCCTTTTTGCCACAATGATAACACTCGAAGTTGGCATGCTTTCCCAACTTGCTTTTACTTCGGTTTCTGTTATTCGGACCCCTACTCTGACTTCTCCCCCGCTTTTCAGCAAATAGGACATCCGAATGCGAAGAAGAACCCTGTGATTTTCTTCTCATCTCTTCGTTTAGGACACCGCTCTTCACCAAGTCCATAGAGCAAACGCCGTTTGTGGATGAGTTAGACAAAGATGTTCTGAATGTCTCCCACGAGTCCGGTAACGTACCGAGAAGCCACATCCCTTGTATTTCATCATCAAACTTGATGTTCATTCCAGCCAGTTGATTGATAATTCCCTGGAATGTGTTCAAGTGGTCTGACATGGCTTTTCCGTCTTGATACTTTAAGGCCATCATTTGCTTGATCAAAAACAACTTGTTGTTGCCGGTCTTCCGTGCGTACAATTCCTCAAGTTTACTCCACAAGGTCCGCGCATGCTTATCTTCACTAACGTGGTTGAGCACGTTATCATCTACCCACTGCCTGATGTAGCCGCATACCTGACGGTGACATAGCTCCCACTCTTCATCGGTTTTACCCGATGGCTTCTCTTTGGCAAACACTGGCAAATAATAATCTTTCACATACATGAGATCTTCCATCTTCCCCTTCCAAACATGGTAATTGGACCCGTTTAAAGTAACCATCCGGCTTGTGTTACTCTCCATGACTTAAACGAGGCACACGGACTAACCTCCCTCCGATACCAATTTGTAGAGAACAATCACCTAAACAAATAATGCGGAATATGGCTTTTCCGAAATTTAGCACCAAGTTCAAATCAATGGGGAAAACAATGTTCTGTTAGCCATTCGTGAAACGAGAAACATATTAGTGCAAACGAATCGGTACTGTTAGGATCATGTAGCTGCAAGATGATTATTATGTGTTTAAATCATTCAATTACTAAATGAAATACAAAATCAGAACTCTGTTAATTCCAACGATAACGATGGATCGTTCTTGGCTGCTCAAGGTGAGGGATTCACAGCTTTTTGTACGAAGAGACGAGCGGATTATATCTCCAGTGATGCTAAGTGGTGGGTGCTTTTACTTTATCATAATATTTGTGTCACCTGCAACTGAAGAATCCGAGATGATGCAAAATAAAAACGTTGGATTGATGAATAAAGGCAAGAATCAGCTCTGGGTCATTTGTAATCTGTGCAGGAATCCAAATTAAATTTGTCCGCATACAGCATTCGCTCCTCTGCTTGTCTCCACATCAAAAAGAAGATCGACTTACATCACCAACAAGATCTGGGAAAGTTTTATGGAGCCGGCTGAAAGTGGCTGCACCTCACGCCAGTCCTTCCTCCGCCTGAGGATAGCAGATGGATGCTTTGAAGGGAAAAACCACTTAATATATATATATATATATATATATAGAGGAGCTCGAATTCTTCGAGTCAATTCTTCCGGTCACAGCCAGCGGTTGCCAGTGAAATGAGCAACCGACGCCCAAGATTTGCATTTACTTTGCGCCGCCTTGAACGAGAGAAGAAGAAAAAACGAACGAAAGAAGAGAAAAAAAAAACTCACCGACAGCAAAGATCGTTCTTCGCTGCGTTTTTTTTTTTGTTTTTTTTTATTATTAGTTTGACCCGAAGATTGGGCCGGACCCAACAGTAAGTACTCGGAAATTTATTGAAAGAATATCATATCTTGTAATTAAAACTAAAGTTATTATTTACATTTTTTTATTATATTTATGTTTCATTTTTGAATTTGTGGGTGTATGAACTTGGGATATATTTATTAATTTATGTATTTTATTTCAATTGAATATTCTATTATTTTGTGGGTGTATGAACTTTTCAAATAAAATTATTTTAAATAATTCTAATTGAAATGTTTTAAAATAAATCTGAATTATATTAGATTAAATTGATAAATAAACATGAATTTTTTAATTATAATAGCATAAATTTTTAATTTAACAAATTAGAAATTATATTTTTGAAATTGGAAAATATAAAAAGTTCCAATTCCTATATTTTATATGATTCAAAATAAAACTTATAGATGTAACAGTAACAGCATGGAAATTAATTAATTAATTTTAAAAATAAAAAAACAAAAAAAAATAAAAAAAATAATTAATTAATTGTGAGACAGTAGAATATTTTCAAAATATTATTAGCTTCCGTCTCCCCAACAGATAATAATTATTATTATACCATGGTTGTAGTGTTGTAAGTGGCGATGGCTATTAAAATGCACTTATTTTTCCTCCATGGCCAATAGGATGATGGCCAGGTGGTTCTTAAGTCATTGCAGGTTCAACACTTGGTTTGAAAGTCATGGGCGCTGTTTTCTCGTGCTTCTTCAATGAAACACCAAAAACGAAAAGTCCAAGTAATCATCCGCCTGTCAATCCACGTCCAGTGCGAACCCGACCATTGTCCCGGTATAACTCGGGACGAAAAGATTGCAACAATGATCCGGTGATTCAGCGACAGAAAGTGGTGGCTGAGGCGATGTTGCGTTGTCAGCATCAGCAAATCGGGTTTGGTTCATTAACAGCTGACGGGTCTACTTCACTTCGGTTCCCAAGTAAGCCGGGATCGAAGAGCGCCCAGTTTCGTCGCAGTGCCAGTTCGAGAACTCGCTCACTTGCTGATCTGGAATTATCTCCTCACGAACTTGTTAACCTGGTGTGTTTGATATATATACAACTATAATACAGTAACTCACAGATGCACGGCCTGCAGCATGATCCAGGACCAGTTGTGGATCATTCTGTGCCGGGCCAGACATGGTTGAACCATGCTCTGCCTGGCCAGGTCCATGGGCCCTGCTTGGGCTGCCCGACCTGGATTAAAATGGCACCTCATGCCTGGCCAAGTACTGCCATCCTAAGAGTAAGAAGCACGGACACGGACACGGACATGGACACGGGGATACGACATGGCAGGATACAGGGACACGGACACGGACACGGACACGGACATGGACACGGGGATACGACATGGCAGGATACAGGGACACGGACACGGACACGGGGATACGACATGGCAGGATACAGGGACACGGCAAATTCTAAAAAACTAGGATATGGATACGGATAGGATACGATATGATAAAAAAAATAAAATAAAAAAAATTATTTTTTTTATAAATATTAGGTATTTTATAAAATAAAATAAAATAAATTAAAATATTTTATTTTATAGAATAAATATATATATATTTTTATTTTATAAAATAAAAATATTGTATTTTATTTTATTTTATAAGATAATATTTATATTTATTTAGTTTTATAAAATAATATTTTATAATTATCTTATATTATATAAAAATATATATTTTTTATTTTATAAAATAAAAATATTTTATTTTATTTTATGCCAGCCCTGCCTCCCCCCCACAGATAGCGCCAGCCCCCTGCCTCCCCCCCTCAAATTGTGCTCGCCCCTTGCCTCCCCACATATTGGGCTCGTCGCCTGCGTCGAGTGACCAACGTCGCCCATGCGTTGATGTTGGCCCCTAGACGTCATCGGACGTCGGTCACTCTCGGCATGGATATGGCAGCCGACGCAACCGTTCGATACGCCACGTGGCATATCGGACATGTATCTGTGCTGTGTCCGTATCGTGTCCACGTGTCCGACACTTGGACATGTGAACACGGCTGTAGGGAGCCGTGTTCGTGCTTCCTTGCTGCCACCTGCCCAAGGACCCAGGACTGACCACGATTGGCCCATGAGTCACAGGTCAAGTCTCGTAGGGTGGCCTCCCAATGGGGCAGGCTTTTTTTAATCTAGTCATGTAAGTTGTATCTTCCTTACATGGCCGATTGAGATTGATCAGCAATGTAAGCTGGCCACTCATTGTGTTTTCACGCAATAGGCCTCCAACATGGACAATGATAGGCAGTGCTTGTCGACATCCAATCAATTTGTCCACAATAAAAAAAATAATTTATCATTTGGAATTATTATATTCGTCAGATTGATTACAATGATTACCGAGACTAGAATCTAATAGGTATCATGATTCTGGTCTATTTAAAACATAAAAAAATAATAAACAATAGTATAGTATATTTTATTATTTTTTTTATTTTAATTTACGTTCAATGTTTATGCATACGAGAATGAGATAGATGGATCATAGTGGTGTTAGTGTGCTTGTCATCCTTTGCAACATTACAAGTTGATTGCGTGGACTCTAGGGATTAGAATTTATAACAAAGTAGTTTGTAGTGTGGTATTAGTTTTTTAATTTTTTGGTTATAGTGTTATTAGATAATTTTTTGTAAGTTTACTTTCATATTTTTATTTTATTAATATAAATAAATAAAAAATATTAACTAGGAAATTTTATGAAAATGAGTATCAAATTGATGTAGACATAACGTATATAACAATGATAATATTATTGAAAGGTTCAAGGTAAATTATTTTTTTTTCTATGATTTTTACTTAAATCTATATGCCACTCAAAAAATAAAAAATAGGTTAATATCACTAGTATGGACTCACATTAAAAATGGTAAAAATTAAAAATTATATAAGTATTGGTAGAAAATCATCATAATGTATATATTATAAAAAATATATATGTAGGAGTAGATATGAGACTAGGTACATAAAAAGGTATGTTGATCAATGTACTAAAAAATATGATATATTAGATCTGAGACAAATTCAACTTAGTAGTGAATTATTTCAAGCTGGATCTAGTTTAATTTTGTTGTTTTTCTTCATATATCATAATAATGTTGGGAGGGATAACATTGTCAAATTGATTATTATTATATATTTCTTAATTAAATTTTTAGAGGATCATATGATAGTTTATATTATGCAGACTTACTTCTAGCTTACTTATCATATAATATCTAAATTCTCATGAAGGATAAAATAATAAAATTAGAAAAATAATTAATAATTAATAAATTTAAAAAATATAGTTGAGTAATATCCATGATGTTTGATATATAAATTAGTTGCGATAATGTATCATTTGTATGTCTCATTGCTCATTATATAGACTATAAATGAAAATTTAATAAATTTTCTAAAAATATTTTATCCTCATTATGACATTATCATATATGAGTGTATGGTATTAATCCTTAGAGAATATGACATTTAAAATAAAATTTTTAGTATAACTTTCAATAATATTTTTAATAATAAAGTAGTTATTATTATGTTTGTTAGGACTATTAGAGATGAGCAGTTAGGTAAAATATTTCATGTTATGTGCATGTGTCACGTGATTAACCTAATAGTACAAGTGAGAATGAAAATTATTTTTCTTGTACTTAAAAAAATAAAAAATTTATTAAAATACTTTGGACGCATAACAGACAATTGGAATTTAGTATCCTATGTTTATGTTTGGGGTTTAAAAAGAAATAATTTTAAATGGATACAAGATTTTATTAAAATTATATTTATCTAATATTGAAGTCATGTGTTAGTTATCAATACATGATATTTAACAATAGTAAAAGTGATACACTTATTATTTATAATTTTGATAGGGATACAAAAATTTAATTTATGAAATTTATAAATTTTTTTGATATAACGAACATGTATTTGTCTGTATATACTCATATCAATTATATCGTACTTAGGTGCATATACAATATTAGTAACATATTTACCAAATATAGGGTCGCTTTGTATTTAGTCTCATTGCTATTGAGATAAAGATCAAATATTTAAAATACTAGTATTTTATTTTAATTATGTATTGTTTGACTGTTTGTATGGATTCTAGGATTAAAGTGAAAGGGGTAAAAAGTATTTTGATTTACATATTCACATGCATAAATCATGTACACCAACTTAAAGGGTTTATTTAAGAAAAATTAACTGGCTTATTTTCATATTATGATATTAGGTATGATAGTTATAGCTATGCTTTGAGTATGGATATGAACACTATATTTGTAGATAATAACTTTTTCATTCAGTTAACTATGAACAAATAATGAGGTAGTCTATCAAATATGAGTGAGTTATCTCGGTACTTATATTGATTATTGCTCAAACTTTCACATGATAATAATAAGTAGTTGGATATTTTTTAAATGGTAGAAATTATACAAATTCATTTATTTCATAGTATCTAAGATAATACATGATTTATTGACTCCTATAGTATTTAGTGTAGTATTGAAATTTATTTTTTCTCTAACAGTCAATATCATTTATGATAAGAGATCGAGATTATGATCGAATATCACAGGAATACTTGCATGCATGAAGAATTATGAGAATTTGAGATTGGGTATTCGAGATAAAGCGCAATAGATAATGAATGATAATTTATGAAATATAGAGATCAAGAATATTGAGGATATTAGTGATATCTTTAGATGCATAAATAATGATGATGATGATGATCTACATTTTTATTTGCAGTACCAAACCACAAACACCATTCATCAATATTTATTGATAATTTTTGATTTATGTTATACTTATAGTGTATTACAGTGTAGTGCTATTGTTTGTTTATGTTTGTCATTTTATTTTTCATATTGATTTATGCACTTTTGTATCTTGTGATTTTTCTATTTATGATTGATGTAAGATGTATGCAATATATATTGTATTGAATATTGGATTGAATAGTACTTTACAATTTTTCTTTATTTTTTTTTTGATATTTTTTTATTTGATTTACTTATTCATATTTTTAATTTAAATAAAATTAAATTTATAAAAATTATATTAAATCTTACTCTTAAGCAATCATAGGACTTAATATTAAAATTATGACTAAAAAAAGGTCACTTTGTCTTTCTTGAATTGGCTCGAACTAGTATGACCCCCTCAAAGCTTGACACGATCCGCTCTAGGCTTGGAATGACCCACTCCATGGCCGCCAAGGCCCTGTATTATGCATGCCAGTTGTGTTGGCCGTTTGGTTTTTATGCCGTGCTAGATATTATGCTGGTATGATATAACATGTTTTACACTTCTATGTTGTAGTGGTGTGTTAGAGACTCTTATTGACCTCAATGCTTCATGTTAGAAATTGTATGTTTGTTTAGGGGTTTTGAAGAATTATATATGGTGGCCTATTTTACTTAAGGTAAGAAGGAAGCAATTTAAAGTCATGTTTAAAAAAAAAAATTATTTCTCAAGTTATAATATTTTAATTGTAAATGAGTATACCTTCAACTATAAAAGTGAGGATTCATTTGATAGTATACTGTCAACTATCAGAGAGGACTTTGCTGCTTTCTTTCTAATTAGCAAAATTTTGTAGAATCTTCTATGCGTAAGTCTTGTATCTAAGTTGTATCTGTGTTTATTAGTTGTTATTTTCCACTATCATCATCATTAGTTTGTCAATTTGTATTAAAGATTTTTTGAGTGTTTTACCTGATTTGTTGTAAAGTTACTCAGCAATGTTTTCTCGGAGTATACTCTGTACTTGTAGTTTTATCTGATCTTCAATAACAAAAAAAAGATTATTTTAGAGTATTTACATTCCAAATTCGTAGCTATTTCTAGTAGAAATATCATAACCTAAATCCAATACACGATCAATTGCTACACTTGCTGATTGACGAATTAGAAATATCAAAAATATCACAAACAACTTAGAAAAATGGTTAGCAATATCAAATTTGATGTGGAGAGATTTGATAGTACCAATAACTTTTGCATATGATAGTGTGAGGTGTTGGGTATATTTTTCTAACATGAACATGATGTTATATTAGAAGAAGACCAATTAGAAAGTATTGATGAAAAAAATTGGATAAGAATCAATTTATATTATTAAATTTGATTTGTTAGTAGCTGATTTGTTTATTCTAGATGAGAATGTTAATGATGTTGATAAAAATTTGATATTGTTAGTTTTATTTTTGGAAGAATATAAATATCTCATTGTTAGTATCTTGACTGGGAAAAAGATAATAATCTTTAAAGAATTAATTATTACTTTGTATTCTTATGAGATCATAAAGAAAGATAAAATAGAACACATGAGCTTAGTTGGTAAAGGCCAAATTGTTAGAGGTTGTTGTCAAAGTTGTAAATTAGGGAGAAGAGAAAGATCTCATTCAAAAGGCAAAATTATAATAAATGAATATATTTTTTTATCACAAGAATGGACACTGGAAGAACGACTTCGAAATTGCATAAAAAAAAAAGAAAAACTACATTTGAAGCTTTTATAGCTAAGAATGATTAGTCATATTTTCACTAATTTGTGATTCATGATTAACTAGTACTAATGAATGACTGTGTGATTCAACATGCTCATTCCATATATGTTTTATAATGGAGTGGTTCTTTAATTTTAAACAACTCGATGATATAGTTGTCTATATGACCGACAATCAACCTTGCAAGATATCTAGAAAAAATTAGGTACTCACAATATTTGATACATTTCAAAGCTTGAAAAGAATCTCGTAACTTTGGGAACCATGAAGTCAAAAGGATTTACATTATAATGCATAATAAGATTGTAAAAATTATTTCAGGAATATTTATGGTGATGAAAGGTATTAAGAGAAATAACTTATATCTTTATCAAGACATCATAGTAGTTGGTACAATAGTAACAATGTCAGAGGCAGATAGCATAACAAAGATGTCTAGATTACGACATTAGATATGTTAGAGAGAAACCTTTGTAAATTTTAGCAATACAAGGATTATTGAATGGTATACAAACTTATAGGAAGGATTTTTGCAAGGAGTGTGTTGTGGGAAAGCAGGTAATAGTAAAGTTTTATACTGTAATTCATAATACTAAAGGTATAATGAATTTTATTCACATAGATGTAAGCGGAGTGTGTTGTTGGTATTTTTTTTTCAAAAGAGTTTGAGTGCATATTCAGAGATCTAAAAATGAAGTGTTTGAAATATTGTGTTAAAGAAAATGATAGAAAATCAGATAAAAGGAATAATATTAAAATATCATTGTCAAATCAGAGGATTTGAAAATGATATAGAATATTAAAATGATTTATTTTTCAATTTTTGTAACAAGGCATCTTTCAGCATTTATAGTTAGAGATACAAAATAACAAAATAAGGTGGTAGAATGTATAAATCTAATCTTACTAGAGAAAGTTTGATATATGTTGTCTAATGTTTGTTTTGGCAGGTAGTTCTGGTCTGAGGTTGTTATGCATGCAGGTCATCTAATTAACTATCTATCATCATCAACACTCAAAGGCATAACATCATTAGAGGTTTGGTATAACAACCTTGTAAATGATTATTTTACTTTAAATGTGTTTGGTTTTACTTTCACAGCTTATTATCATGTAAATGAATCTAAGTTAGATCTAGTAGCTAAAAGAGCATTATTTATGTGAGCTACCCCGAGCGTAAAATGATATCATCTTTGGTGTCCATCCTCAAAGAAAATTATTTATTGTAGAAATGTTATATTTAGTGGATGTATCATGTTAAAAAAACACTAAGAGATGATAAAGTATCTTATATAACATTTTTTAGTAGTCATTAAATAAATTACCATTTGTGGAGGGTCCTCCGAAACAAATGTACTTCTAGATGACTTCAGCTAAACTAGGTGAATACTAGCAGATAGAACATGAAGTAGATATTAGAAAGGAAGATGTTTCAACTCAAGAACCTTAGTAGCAATTAGATTTGCCAATTTTCATCAATAGGCTGAGGAGAGAGATCATGAAGCTTGCTCAATTTGAAGATATGGTGGCCTATAGTGATAGAAAATGATATACTTCAGACTTTCTTAAAAAAAATAATAATTCATATAAAAAAAGTGAAAAAGTTATGAAAGATGAAAAATTAGTCTATGATGAGAAATATGTGTATCTTTATTATGTACTAGAGTATCAAAGGAAAACATATCACAAGTTCCTAAATGTTAACTTGTCTTATCTTAGAAAGTGATCGAGGATAAAATAAGTTAATCTAAAAATTAAATAGTATCTCTCCAAGTTGTTGGATGTGAAAGGGTTTACATTAAGAAATAGTAGAAGATGACATGTAATTGATGGAGTAGATTATGGTTAGATTTGTGTTTTCTCAAATATATTTGAGAATATTTTTCCAAGTAGGAGTATTTAAGTCATTTTTATCATATATCTATTTTTCATTTCAAAAATCTTATTATGTTGTGGTGTGCCTGTGCAGGAAATCTAATGTATAATTGCATAATTTATATAATAAATACTAAATTTGTCAAATATATATTTTAATATTTTATTATTTCATATTTTTTAATATTTTTATTAAATTAATTTTTTATTATTTTGTGAAAAGTTTAAAAAAAATAAAAAAATAATTAAATCTATCACGATAAATATATATCCATGTATATCTAGAGCTGTCATTAATAAAAGTAATTAGATACTAAAATTTTTGTTTTGTTGTATTTATATTATGCCTTTGAATATTTCAAATCAAAAGAATTTTTATGCAAATCATACTGGCATGTAGGATAAAAAAGTGTGATAAACTTTTATAATTGACATGCCTTATAGTTTAGGATCTAAATACTCATTACGCAGCCAATAATAAGTGAACAAGTTGTGAATGTACAAATAACTGCCATGCTTTGGAGTGCACCCCAGGACGAGGCTTGGGGAAAACGTCTCGAGGCCCCTAAAAAAAGGCTACACTCAAAATAGGCGTAAGCCTTCTTCTGTGAATTATTTTGAGGCATGCTTTGAATGCACCTTTTATGCCTTGAAGAGGAAAGCGCATGCTTAGGAGGTGACATTCAAAAATTTTTAAAAAACACAATTTTATAAATCTGAAATAGTGCCTATTGTCTTTTCCGGCATTGCTCGACATTTTTGACGATGAAATCGATATTTTCTTTACTCTAGGGTTTATTCGATATTTTCTTTTTTCATCTCAACTCAAAAATTCCAGCACTAATCTGAATTTCTGGTACTACTAGAATTTTCCAGCAATTTTTCACCGTCCACATCTCTATTTTCAAAAATTCTGGCACGTCTCCACTGCTCGATATTTTCAGCACTACTCCATATTATATTTTTATATATAAAGTGGTGTATTTATAGTTATGCATATAGTTATACATAATATATATATAATAATTCAATTTAGTTACATATAATTGTATTGAGTTATATATACTTATCCATATACTTATAAATAATTATATGTATTTTTAAACATATAGTTATATATGCAGTTATAGATATAATATATATAATTATAAATATTTATACATATATTTATATATATCATACATATAATTATAATTAATTATACATAGTTAAATATATAGGTATGCAAATAAGTATACATATAATATATATAGATATGAAGATAGTTGCATATTAATGTATATAATTATAAATAGTTATATATAGTTAAATATGTGGTTATGTATAGTTAAACAAATATTTATATATAGATATATAGTTTTGTATATAGTTAATATATAGTCGCATATATAGTTAAGGTATAGATAGACAATTCAAGTAATTTATGAATATTGTAGCATCATCCAAAAAAATATATATGAATACTCATATACATTAGCATTTATAATCAATTCATTGAAATCTTATGAGTTTATTTTTTGATTAATTTTTCTTAATATAATAATTAATGTTATCAATCAATATGAAAAATAAAATTGTATTAATACTCTTAAATAAAATTTAACTCGCATGCTGGGTGCTCCTATTAAAATCATAAAATAAAAAAAATAAATATAAAGAACAAGTTATAATAATCTTATAATGAAATAAAATTTAGAATTTAATTGATTAAAAGATATTTTCTAGGCATGTTTTGGATTTTTTAGATTTAAACCAATTAAATTCTGATTTTAAATTTTAAATCATTTTTAATTATGTTTTATTGTTATTTTTTAATCAATTTTATTGTTATTCAGAAATATGAATAATTGAATGTTATTATTGGTATATTTTTCAGGATGAATTCCTCCGATTCAAAAAAAATTAAGAAAAAGTTTTGTGTGAAAATATGTTATTAAAGTTTTTCGGGATCAATATTTCAGATATAAATTTTGCATTCAAAGATGCACGGGAGGGGTGAATAGACTCAAGCATCACTTAGTTGGAACTCATAATGATATGAAACTATGTTCTAAAATTAGGGAAGATGTTAGATTGAAATGCAAAGAGGTATTGACTAATTATATGGATCAAGAAATGAAAAGAAATGAATTGCTCCAAAAAATTGATATGAGTTCAACTTCAATGAATAAGAGTGCCTTGTCCAATACAATAAGTGTCTTAGCAAGTGGGAGTGGGAGTGAGGGTGAGAGTGGGAGTGAGGAACCTATTCTTAGGGGACCCATGGATAAATTTAATACTTCACAAACTCATTAAAGTATTTTGAATTTAAGGTGGAAGCAAGAATAAAGAAAAGAAGTGGGTAGAAATATTGGTAGGTTTATGTATTCAAAAGATATCCCATTAACCATTCAATAATGTGTATTATCTTTATTAGATTCCTATAATGAATATTATTGTAAATTTTGCACTCGAGTTTAAGCCTTTATCTATGCATGAACTGAGGATATGAATTCTTAAAAAGAAGTGATCACAAAAAAACTTGGAAATAATATGGATGTTCAATTATGTCAGATAGTTCGATAGATAGAAAGAGTAGACGTATCATCAATTTTTTGGTGAATAGTCTTGCTGGCATTTGATTTATTAAATTAATTGATGCTTCTGATACAATAAAAAATAAGGATTTGATGTTCAAATATTTAATGACATGGTTGAAGAAATTGGAGAGGAGAATGTTGTGTAAGTTATCATTGATAATATTTCTAATTATGTGAATGTTAGAATGAGATTTATAAAAAAAATAAGAAGATTGTAGTGGATTCATTGTGTTATATATTGTATTGATTTAATGTTGGAGGTTATTAGAAAGTTAAATGTTCATGATACTACACTTGTTCGAGCTAAGCAAGTAGTAAAGTTCATGTATGACCATACTTGGGTTCTTAACTTGATGATAATATTTACAAAAAATTATGAACTTCTTCATCTAGTAATTATATGGTTCGCTATTTCATTTCTTATTTTCCAAAGTCTTTATAATCAAAAGCAAGCTCTTATAGTAATGTTTTTTCTTAGAAAATTGGTATTCAAGCAAATGGGTTAAAAAGGTAGAAGATGTGAAAACTCAAAGTATAGTATTGTTTGATTCAAAATTTTAGCCACACGTTGCTTTTTGTATTAAGATCATTATTCCATTAGTTAATATCTTGAGAGATGTTGATTCTGAGAAAAGATCAGCCATGAGTTATATTTATTAGCTGGTAGATTCTGCTAAGGAAAAAATTGTAATTAATTATGGAGGCATGGAGAGAAAATATAACCTAATTTGGAGAAAATTTGATGTAAGATAGATTTTATAACTTTATCGACCTTTAAATACAGCATGTTACTATTTTAATCCTCAATTGCAGTATGAGGATAAGTTATCTAATGTTAATGAGGTGAAAAAAGAATTATTTGAATACATGGATAGGATGTTGGATTATTAAGAATGTTTGAAAGTTGACATTCAAATGGACTCATTTGACAAGACAATGAGTGAATTTGAGAGTCGTATTACAATTGATTTTTGAACATTAAGAAGTCATACAAGTTGGTGAATGTGTTTTAGGGGTTCAATACTAGAGCTGCAAAAGTTCACTATTCGAGTCTTTAGCCTTACTTGTAGTGCTTTGGGATGTGAAAAAAATTGGAGTACATTTGAATAGGTAATATTTTTACTTTTGTAAATTTTTATACAAATATTTTTATTTCAATATTAGAAAATTTTATTTTATTTTAACATAATTTTTTTTATTTTATTATTTGTAGATACATACAAAAAAAAGAAATAGACTTAAATATCAAATGTTGAATGCTCTAGTGTATGTAAGATACAATACTAGATTAAAAGAATAAAGTCTACAAAGAAAATAAAATATTAATCTAATATTAATAGAGGAGATTGATTTGGATGATGAGTAGATTGCAGAGAAAGAAGATTTCCTCATCCACTTGATTTTTGTTGGCTTCTGGATAATAAGTTATTTAATATTAATGCTATTAGAGTTATGTCATCTAACTCTTAATAGACTCAAATATCATCGGATCAAATAATTTCTTTACAATCTTATAAAAGGATACTTAATGAAGTACTAAGTACACAAAAATTAAAGTAAAAATTAGATTAAATTTAAATAAAAAAATTTATAATATTTATACCTAATTAATAATTTATATTTTTACTTGTACAAGCAGAGGCAAAGGTAAAGAGAATAAGTTCAATTTGATATCAATTGGTGAAGATATTTGAGCAATTTAAATTGTAAAATAATTTCTTATTTTAGAGGCAAAGATTTAGATGAAATAGGAATACATGATAGTAGATATTTTCTTATTTTTAATACATTGGATGATGATGATGATGCATTTGAAGATAAGAATTTTAATTGAAGTAATTTATTCTAGTTTATATTTTATGAATTTGTTATGATTTTTTATGAAAATAATAAACTAGTATATATATTTTTAATAATTCTAATGAATTATTTTTATGTTTTTATTTATTCTATTTTATTTTATATATTTTAAAATATTAATTAAATATATATTTTGATGCTCAAAAAACTTACGTCTTAACGCCTCGAGGCTTATGTTTTACCTCATGAATATAAAAATATCTTGTTTTACGTTTTTTGCCTTTTAAAACTTTAGTCTTACGGGAGAATATGATTAAAATAATCAGTGATACTTAAAAGAAATGAATAATTTGTTGCTACCTTAGAGAATATTTATATATTTATTTTTAATAAATGTGATTTAAAATAAATTCTTTCAAGATCCCTGGATGACTCTGGTAGTTAGTTATTTTTCTAATTATTTTGTAAAGTTCTTGATATTCTTTCCGAAAAAAAATAGCTAATAACTCTTTCTAGTGTAGCTTATACTCATATAGTGAATATATTGAACTAAGATTCTCTTATATTTATCTTTATCATAATAATTCATATTGATTTCTCTAAAAATAAAGTTATACCAAATTTTAGTTTTTGCCAAACTGAATTAGAGTGTAATTTATTTTTTTATATTTTTATCAAAAAGAAAATAAAACATTGGTTTTTGCCCACAAGGACTTCTGCCACTACGTGCATAATCGTGCAGGCCTACAGTTTGCCTATGCCTACCACTGTGCGTGCATTTTGTGTGCCTGCCCACACCATTGTGCGTGTGTTTTGTGTACCTGTTAGCATCACTGTAATCATTTTGTGTGCTTGTAGTGCATATGCACGTGCTTATTGTGTGCTTGCATGCTCACTTTTTTTCCAAATAATACATGTATACATCTACTGTGCTGATATAGTACATGTGTTTTTTTTTTGTCTAGGATTTCAAATCTTGCTTTGATACAATGTTAATTCTAACTCATAAATTGAAATAATATAACAACACTCATATGAAAAATATATGTTGGATGTTCTTTTATGACGAACATAATTGATTGAGGTAACTTATAGGTGGGGTGTTCTTATCAAAAATAAAAATAAAAAAGTAATTGAATAATAAGAAAATTGCAACAAATAAATATGTGAATCACTATTTTATGGACATTTTGAAAAGCACATAAAGGGAAAAATAATAAACAATTGAGAATGTAATTTTTTTTTGTTTTATATTTTGAATTATTATATTTTTTTTGCTAAATTCATATTCATTATAATATGCATTATGAAAATTTATAGAAAATTAATGAAGAATGATTTGCATGATGATGAGAGTTTGTACTCCAAGAATCACTTCAGAGGCTTTTTACAAATTTAAAGAGGGCTCAATTAGTAGCTGTATTGGGAATTCAAAAGCTAAATTGTTGTTTCAATTCAACATATTTAGAGTGAAAGCTGGCATTGTCTTTGTTTTAAAAGTAATATTTTTTTGTCAAAATCATTTTAGAATTTGCTCTAGTATCATTGAGTAAAATATCATTTTTGATCCAATTAAAAGCATTATAAATTAATAGCAGTTAACTACTAACAAAATAATGTTGAATCCAAAATATAATAATCAAGTTATAAGCTAATAAAAATCTCAACAATCACCATGGTAATCATTATAAATTATTTTTCTTTTTCATTTATTGTTGTATATTGGCACATTGTTTTTTAATTTACTTTTTGGGTTGTCCATAAATTATTTTAAGATGTTTCAAGTAGTTTGCATTATTTATGCCTTATTTGTGCCATTTCCAAGTGTAATTTATCCTTACATAATAACTTGAATCAAGAGTTATTTCCAAGTGGGTAGCAGATTTTTTATCTGGTGATGCAAATTGTGAAACTGCCATAACCAAGTATTATGATGTTCTAATATGTTTTCTTTGCTATTTGTCATTGAGAAGGGTTTACAGCAGGGTGATCTTGAGACGGATCACTTTGTGCTTGTTCATGGAGGAGGTTTTGGTGCTTGGTGTTGGTACAAGACTATAGCACTCCTAGAAGGAAGCGGGCTCAAAGCAACAGCCATAAACTTAGTGGGCTCCGGCACTAGTTCTTTAGATGCAAATGATGTTACCTCTTTTTCTCAATACACAAAGCCACTAACTGAATTTTTTGATGGTCTTTTGGATGAGGAAAAGGTATTTCAGTATTGGTTAATTAAGTTGAATAATAATCACTAAGCAGAAATTTCAATCAAAATTATTTGACATTATCAACATGACTAATTGATAGATATCCATCAAAAAAATACATATTCATTTTTTTAAATGTTTACATTTGCATAAAATATTCTTTGCTAAAATTTTATTCAAAACAATTAAATCTGCATTGGTTTTTTCTAAATATATTTTTACTTGATTTTAAAAATGCATATCATAAGCCATTGATCATGTCAACATGATCATGCCTTATTTTTTTTTTTTTTTGTTTTTTTAAAAAGAAAAAAATAAATTTTTGTCACCCCCCTACCTTTCTTTATGTTATTTGCTATTTGAACCTAAATTTTAAGAAGTGGAAAAATGTTGTTGTCAAAGACTTTATAAATTTTTAAAATGATTTCGAGAATAAAAATAAATAACAAATATAACAATAACAATTTCATGTTTCGAAACAAAAAAAAGAAATGATTGTAGTTATCAGCTTCAATTAATAATTATCATTCTAAATTGTATATCATTTGGGTAGGAAATAACAAATTATTCACTTGAGCTTGTTTTTTTGAAGTTGTAGGTGATCTTGGTTGGACACAATTTTGGAGGTGCTTGTATATCATATGCAATGGAGCTATTTTCTCATAAAATTTCTAAGACTATTTTCATTGCTGCTACAATGCTAATTAATGGGCAAAGCATTCTTGATATATTTTCCGGTGAGGTAGGTGTTTGCTTTAATATAATTTTTTCAAAAGCTATGATTGTGTTAAACTTTATAGATTCATTATTACTTCTTTTTTCATGTGTTTACTCAAATTAATTTATATCATATTTTTTTATTGTGTTTATTCAAATTTTTAATCATTTATTTTTGTTAAGATATTTATATGTTTAGATTTGTTAAACAAATAAGTCAAAATATTCAAACATTCAAAAAAAAACTCAATAAAACTTAGCGCATAGAAAGTATAGGTGTCAAACGGGCCGGGTCGGCCTGGCCCGGCCCGTTTTTTTAGGGCACGATCATGCTTCCGTGCTGGGCCGGGCACGATCATGCTTCCGTGCTGGGCCGGGCACGATCATGCTTCCGTGCTGGGCCGGGCACGGCACAGTAACCATGCGGGTCGGGCCTGGCACGGTTTAAAAAAGCCGAGCCCGGCACGACCCGAAGGCACGGTAGGCCGTGTCGGGCCAGGGCAGGCCTGAGAGGCAGAAAAATTTTTTTTTTTAAAAATTGTAGATATTGTAATTCTGTAATTGTATAGTATTAAATATTAATATTTTTAAAAATGTTAAAATTAAAAATTAATTAAAAAACAAAGTTTAGAAATTTTTTTTTTATCAAAATCAAATTAGTTTAACCTTTATTATAATTATTAATTATATATTAAAGTTATTAATTTTTAAAAGAAAATTTAAATCATAAAAAATATAAATCAATATATTATGTTAGTAAAAATAAAAATTAAAAAAAACATAAACAACACAAATGAAAAATTACCAATCATCCATTTGAAACCGAAGGTCCGAACAAAACAAATATCAGTTTCAACACAACGTACAAACAAAGCGTACAAATACAATCAATAAAAAAAACATCGAAAACAAAAAATAGTAGATCATCATCAATTGTCAATCGGCATATTATGAGAATCATCAGCCGCAACATCAAGATCAGTATCATATGGATCAGCATCATCGGCAATCAACTCCTTCGCCATCGTAGTGGATGTGGATGCGACTGCAGTGCCTGTCCCAGTCCCAGCTCCAGCACGATCATGGATGCCAAACCTTGATTCCTCCCAATCCTTTAAACAAGCCAAGGCCTCAATCATATTCGGACGTAATCTCGATCTCCTATCCGAAATTACGTTCACTGCAACAGAAAAAGTAGACTCTGATGCTATGCTCGACACCGGATGAGTCAGTAGATCTCGTGCCATCCTAGATAGCACGGGAAAGATGGACTCATATGATTTCCACCACTGTAATAAATCAAGATTCTTAGTATCAGAATGTGATAGGATTGAGCAGTAATCGGTATCTAAGTACCGAGACAGCTCGCTCCTATGTGATGGTCCACCCATACATTTTCCACTCGCTAGCTGAATGGAAAAATCGTCATCTCCGAACAAGGTATCAATGTCCGTAATCACAGTCTCACCACCACCACCACCATACCTAGTATCGTAATATGTGAATAAGTTAGTCAACTTTTCGTGAATGAACCATTCAGGTGGTTCTTCTAGGTTCATGCACAAGGAAATGAAAGTCAGGGTGTTTTCTATCCCTTCCACATTAACCCTAGGGTCCATGCATGCAGCGAGGCAATAAAGAGATGGAACGGTGGTCCAGTACTTCAAGTACTTGGTCTCCATCTCTGCAATCATATGGCTAAGCGTCGGGTCAGCTCGATACTTCCTAAATATGCTACTAATGTTGCATATGCACCGGAGTGCAATGCAAGTGGTGGGCGTATAAACAGATGAACACATGTTCGTCGTGTCATAAAATATCTTCAGGAATTTCATAAATGAAATTTCTGAAGCTCAGTCAGTATCGTCAATAATAAGTTCGTCACTTTTACTATTGACGTAGTCGGATATCACGTGTTCGTATCCAACACATGATTCTAACATTAGGTACGTGTAATTCCAACGATGTCTCACATCTGATTGGAATTTCTTCTTCTTAAGATTCGCAGACAAACAAAGACTACCAAATTCTTATTGTCTGCGAGGAGTGCGAATATATTTTAGTGCATTGCGTATATTATCCAACGCGGGGGAACACACCTTCATACCCGCTTGAACAATCAGGTTAATCACGTGACACATGCATCTGACATGAAAGATCTCTCCTAATGGTGCGTCTCTAATATTCCTAACAAACATATTGATCGCTACTTCATTATTAGAAGCGTTATCGAATGTGACACTAAAAATTTTATTTTGAATTTTATATTCCTTAAAGATTTTCATCATACACTCAAAAATGGCCGGGCCATCATGAGGATGAAGAATCTCAGAGAATCCTAAAATTTTTTTATTGATTGTCCAGTTAGAATCTACATAGTGACTCGTGAGACATACATAAGAAGAATCATCGTGACTTGTCCATATATCGGACGTCACAGACACCACTCCACTATATGTCATAAATTCCTTAATTATTTTTTATTTTTTTAACTTATATATCTTTAGTATGTCATTCCTAGATGTGGACCTAGGAATCCTACGATAAGAAGGCTGAAAATAAGTCCGCACGATGCGCACTACCCTTGGATCTTTCGAAAATCTGATCGGAAGACCCATCAATGTGATGAGCCTGGCCATGCTGTCCCTACCCAACTCGTTGGAGTATATGAAGGGAGTAAACTTTGAGACTAAACTCAATCCAGTCTCAAAAAATGCAATGTCAAGTTGGGTTTGCCTAGGATCTAATGGTCCATCTTTTTTTGTGCATAATTCGGCATGCCTCTTAAGGTGCCCAGTCCCAAATGAACTCTTACATGTTAATAGTCCCATACAATATTTGCACTGTGCCATTTCTTGTTCCTCACCCCTAATATTTTTTTATGTTATGATTTTAAAATGAGTCCGAACTACAAAAGTCCTCCTAGTTTTTTGTTTTTTAGAACTTTAGGTTGAGACGACTGGAGAAACCAAAGTTTCAGCAGCCTCAGACCTCTGTGTAATATTTTTATTTTCTAAATTTAAATACGTGTCAGGTGTATTTGTCATTTTTTTTTATTTTTATTTTTCCTAATTTTTTCTAGAGAGAGAAACTATAGAGAGAGAGTAAAAAAAGCGTAAAATAAATTACCCGGTAAAAGCAGTGAGGTCGGTCACGTGCACGGTGCACCGCAGTCAAGCTCTAATGTTCAAAACTCAAGTCAAATTTCACGAAATTCCAAGTCGAAAGCAAAATCCCGAGGCCCGAGAGAGAGAAGCACGGTTTTTGTGAGAGAAAGAGAGATTTGAGAGTATATTTTATGAAAAACATAAATTTTAAAGGGAGGGGGGTAGAATTTATAGATTAAAGATATTAATTTTTTATAAAAAAAGATATTTTTTTTATATTTTTTTGAATTTTTAATAATTATTTAGGGGGCAGAATCATGAGGATCGTTGGATTCTGCCCCCTAGCTATTGGAGGCGAATCCAACGGTTGAAAATTAATATTAATTGCAATTTTTTTTTCTTGTTGGGACTTGGGATTGGGTTGGGACCGAGGGTCAGGTCCAATCAAACTCGTCCCGCGGTCTTTTTTTTGGGAGGGGCCGGGATCCGCGTGGCCGCGTGAATCCGGCACGGGAAGAACCCGTGCCGGCGTGCCGTGCCACGGGCCGAGCCGTGCCGGGTCAGGCATGCCACGGCTCGGGCCAGGCATGGCACGGCACGGCTTGTGCCTAACCCGGGCACGGCACGGGCCCGGGCATGGTTTTTTAACGTGCAGGGCCGGCCCAAGCATGGCCGAACAGTGCCGTGCCTTGTGCCGGGCCGGCCAGGCCTGATTGACACCTCTAATAGAAAGTACATGGGGTACCCATATAGTTGGCTTGCTGGATTGGATAGCCCATAAGTTAGGTGCTCCCTATCCATAATGCAATAAAAATAAAATAAAATAAAAAAAAAGGTCATAAATCATAATATCCCTCATCAAGCTTGTATGTAAATGTCCAAAATGCCAAACTTTATGAATAGAAAAGTTAATCATTTTTTAGATCATCGTGAAGTTATCAATCGATTTATCTATTGTTTAGATATACATTATAATAATGATCATATTATGAATCTTTTTCCTGAAAAAAAATAATTTGTCTTTATGTTTTTTTTTTGTTAATTGAAAACTAAATGTGAATAAAAAGTTATTTGTCTTATTGCCTGATTGTTATAGTAAAGAATAGTGAGAGTAGAAAGTGACTAAATGTGAATATTTTATCTTTTTGAGTAAGTATTAGATTTAAAATTTCTCACAAGTGACTATTGTTATTGTCCCAAATTATGCTTTTGCATTGAATCTTAAAATAATCAATTATCTCTTAGTTTTTTAGGAGTCAAAATATTTTTTAAGAAAAATATAAAAATATATTATAGATTTTCTCTTTGTGTAAGTTGATATCTAATTAGAATTTAAATATTCGTTTAATTGTAAGTGTTCATGATCACTGAAAGAGATCTCATGTCTAGGATAATATGTTGGGAATAATTTATAAAATAACTAATTATATAAGTTTTTTAAGTTATTTTTATTTTGATAATAATTAGATAAATAATTTTTTTTATGATTTTACATAAGTAATAGAGTCAAATAATTGAGTTATATCGTATAAGGAATTAAAATTGGTATAATTTGAGTATCTATTGGAGTGTAATCTAAGAAATTAATCTTTAAGAGTGTCAACCACATATTTTTTATGTGACATAACAATTATTCTCTTGGAATAAGTTATTTTTATCCTAATAAAATATTTGAGTTTTTCAAGATCTTTTGCCTAAAATTGTTATTAAACGTATTTATTGAGTTGAATGATTTTAACTTATCGTCTTTCATAATTATAATATTGTTAATGTACTTAATAAGCAAAATCATTTTGCCCTTAAAAGTCATCTGCTAAAATAAATAAAAATTTGTAATGCATTTGTGTAAATCACTATGTACGTCTATTGTACAATATGCACAATAGACCCTTTTTAGGGCAAATTGAAGTGCTAGGGTTTTGGCTTGTTTTTTTGTACATTCTTTGTAGTGAGCATGTGACAATAACTCTTATATGTATGCCATGGACTTGGTTTGGATGAGACAGAAGTGTGACACTTTTTCCACGTGCTTTCTTTTGCATAGGCACTGCACATATGTTTATTGTAGCATGTGGTGTACACGTGCACCTTATTGTACATGGGGTGCCCACGTACAACAATGCACTCTAATATGGAAATCATAAGGTTTGTACTCACTAAGGTTTTGACTCTAATATGATGTTAAATAAATAAGCAAAAATATCTAAATATTCAATAAAAAAAACTCAATGAAACTCAATACAAATTGAGTTCATGGGGTGCCCATATATAGTAGACTTGTTGGATTGGGGTATCTTACAAGAGAAAAGAAAACAAAAAAATTATAAATCATAACAAAATCTAATAATACATTTTTCCCTTTGAAATCATCTGCTAAAATAAATAAAAATTTATTATGCATTTGTATAAATTACTTTGCACATCTATTGTACAATATGCACAATATACCTTTTTTAGGGCAAATTGTTGTGCTAGGGTTTTAGCATATTTGTTGCTTTGTTGTACATCCTATGTAGTAAACGTGTGACAGTAACTCTTATATGTGTGTCGGGGACTCGTTTGGAGGAGACAAAGGTTTGACACACTTTTTTTATGTGTTTTCTTTTGCATAGGCATTGCACATGTGTTTATTGTAGTATGTACACATGCACCATATTGTACATGGGGTATCCATAAGATTTGCACTCTCTAGGGTTTTGACTTTAATATGATGTTGAATAAATAAGCCAAAAATAAATATATATTCAATAAAAAAAAAACTCAATACAAAGTGAGTTCATGGGGTGCCCATATATAGTGGACTTGTTGGGCTGTGATATGATACAAAAGAAAAGAAAACAAAAAGATTGTAAATCATAACTTAATTTTTTAGGATATGATTTAACTGATTCTTTTCTATGCTTATAATATTTGGCCTTAGGAAATACATATTTGACTATTCGTATTTTTTGACATGGATTAATAGGTTAATATTTGTTATTAATGGTTTACGTCATTAATATTTTGATAACAATAAATAATATATTAGTTATATCCCAATTGAAATTATTACTAAAGATTGAGCTTCATATTAAAAAATTGTGATATCTTAATTATTTCTTGGGCATTGAGATCTGATACTCAAGAGATGATATGATCTATCTTTCTCAAAAAAAAAAATATTTGGAATATTTTGTCTAATTTTGATATGATAGGAAATATACTTGTTCACTCACTATTTGATCTAGGTGTAGTCATATCTACATGTGTGATGTGTTAGTTTCTAATTGATTTAATTGTACTTATAATAATTATAAAAAAATTAAACTATCTAATAATGATTAGGCTAGATATAATTTACGTTAATATAATAAGTTATTTCTTAGATATTCTAGATAAACTCATACATATAGTTTTCATTTTTGAAGATTCTTATACACGTGAAAAATGTTCCAGGACATAAACTTTTATTTAGAGATTGTGGGCATAATTGAGTATATGCAAATTCATATTTTAGTTTGGCTTTAAAGATCATATAGAGAAAATTTATAAAAAGTCAGAGATTGTCAGGCAGCTTAACACATTATTGTCAATTTGATATTTTATGAGTGGTTGAAATATATTAAATTATATTATCAATTATATAAAAGAATATTTAGGACAATTCAATAATCATTTTGAATGTACTTATCAATAAGCAAATTGTTCATATCTTCATGAAAATTTATAATATGTTTCTTTTTTACGATTATGTTTATCTTTTTCAAGTTTGGTATTTGTAATATGTTTGTCTCTGCTTGAAGAAATATGTTGATATTTGGTTTAATTTTTTATTTTGTTTTTTTTTCTATTTTTATTATTTGAGAGTACCTAACATATAAGTTGCATCGAATTTTATATTATCTTTTGCTCTTTCTATTTTATATTATCTTTTGCTCTTTCTATTTTATATTATCTTTCTATTTTTATTATTTGCATTGAATTTTTATTATATTTTGTTTTTTTTTTATTTTTTTTATTTGTTTTTTTTTTCTATTTTATTATTTGAGAGTACCTAATATATATATATATATATATAAAATAGTTATTGTATTTTTTAAATTGAGATTTTCATTAATAAAATTTATATTATCTTTCGCTCTTTCTCTTTCTTGTTTTTTCTTTCCAAGATTTACAAGAACTGAAATCCTAATTGACTCTTGTATATACACTTATCCTAACTCATGATAATTGACAAACAGCAAGAAGTCATATTTTAGGTAATTATTTTTGTTTCGTTAATTTTTTTTTGATAATTAAGTACTTTCTTTAATTTTCTTACTAATATAACTAATGGTATTATAGCTAATTGAGAAAATTCTTAATCAACTATTATGATAGCATCAATTTTAGTCTGATTGCTTTGTTATGCATTTTATATATTTAATATTTATGAGTTTCCTTTAGCCTTATGCAATGATTTATATTACTAATCAATTTAATTCTAATATTTTTATTCTTTTAATTTATTTTGCATGAATAAATGGCTTTTGAGAAAATTTTATGAGATTGAAAAAAATGATATTAATAGTTTTTTTGCAATGCATCCTTTACTATCACACTCTTAGTTTAGGCATTCTTAATTAACTAAATTATGAATTATGAATCTAAATATAAAGTTAATTATGAAATATATTAATTTTTTTATTAAATATATTATTTTGATGTTAGTGGCAACTCCTTTCATTTAATTAATTTAAATGTTTTTGGACCTTATATAGATTTGTTGTGCATGAATGCAAATGTTTTGTTTATTTTTGTTGTTATTTTATAAACCTTTTATTTTATATTTTATGTTATTTGATGTGAGCATCCAATCTGTGAGTTATCCTTAATAATTTTGACCAATTATATAAAGATGGCCTGTATGATTTTTAAGATATTAAGTATTTATTTTATTTTTTTCTTATTTTAATTGTTAACATGATATCAAAGCCATAGATCTATATGTGATTAAGGGATTATAAACCTTAGAAAAAGTGGCTGCATTTATATATAACAACACAAATTAATAAACACGCATAGTAAGGGTAACATGCATGTGTGTAAAGGCAACAAGCACGTATAGTGTGTGATATAAGGCATGCACAATGCTAGAAAAGCATGCAATTGAGGTGCATTACACGGTGGAGGCATGCAGTGCGTGGTGGAGACGTGTATCTTATGGTGGGTTTTATTAGCAAACCCTACATGGGGCAAGATGATGGATGGTGGCAGACAATGGCATGCAGTGGTAGAAGGCATTGATTTTGGGCAGAAACCATAATTAGTGTTTTTTGCAGTTTTATACAAAATAATGGAATTCAAAAAAAAGGAGGAAGGAATTAATTGTAGTTGTTTTTGTATTTTTGAGGAATTATAATCTTGTGACAGGTATAGATTATTATGATAGTGATAGATGGATAAGATTTTCTATTTACTGTAGTCACTATCAGAGGATGAAACATACTAAAAATAATTATTGGATATTTTTTTTAGAGAGGTATCAAGAGCATTACGTAGTAGGTTGAGAGAAAGGTTGATTGTCAGAACTATTCAGGGGTCATCACAGAGTATATTCTAAGGAATGTATAAAAATTCTCTCTAAGGTAGCATTAAATCATTCTCCTCTTTTAGGTGTTACGAATTGTTTCATTCATATTCATACTCACGACTTTTAGATTATTTATATTTAAGCAAATACTTATATAATTGATAATTATATCTTGTTCTTTATGTTTTTTTCTTGTTCTGAAAAGTTTTTTGCCGTCAATGAAAAATACTAAAAAATCATTGACTATGATACTATTTAGTTTGAATCCTTATTATTTCTCGTGTTATATTTATTTTAGATTATTCTATTAGTTTATTCTCATTAAGTTATTTTTTTAGATAATTTATCTCTAACTTTTTTTTACTTCTATTTAAGTTTAGTTGCATGAATGATAAGTTTTGAGAAAGATTCTAATTGGGATTGAGTAAGATGAATTATATATTCTCTCTTCAACAGTAAGATCTCTCTCTTGATATATGAGTATTTTTGATTTGTTACTTAGGAATTCTAAGCTTGAAATCTCAATATAGGTTAAATTGAAAATATTTTACTCTAGTCTTAATATTATATTGATAATATAGTGCAAGACATGTTAGCTAGAAAATCATGCAATAATTTTTTATTATTGTGCTAATTTGATTTGAGTATAGACCCATTTGATATGATACACTCATATGTATTGGGATCCAGTAAAGATATGATGAGAGTGATTTAGATATTTAAATATGTTTATTGATAATAGCAAGAGATATACTTAGATATATCTATTTCATGATAGTTTATAGGTATTTTATATTTTTTAGATTTATTACAAAATGATAAAAATTTGATAAAAATATTTAAAAATTAATAAGTGATAATATATTAGAATATATATCAAACTAATTTAGTATATATTATATGGATCATGAAATTATATATTAAATTTCTTGCACTAGCACATCTCAACAAAATGATGTGCTTGAAAGGAAAAATATATATTTGACTAAAATGACTCGGTCATTTCTATTTGAAAAGTGCATTTCAAAATATTTTTTGGGAGAAAAGATTTTAATCATAATTTATCTCATCAATCTGATGCATTCTTCCATCATTTTTAACTCATTCTTTCAGATCCTATATCTTAAAGAAAAATTATTTAATTTGTATCCTAGAGTTTTTAAGTGCAATTGTTCTGTCTTCGATCATTCTTCGAGATGGGACAAATTAACATATAGAGTATTAAGTTGTGTTTTTTTTGGATATTCTTGGTAGTCAAAGAGAATACAAATATTTCTCACTAGAAATTAATAAGATTTTAGTGAGTATAAATATAATTTTTTTTAAGTAGACTCATTTTTTAATGAGTCTAGAAAGAATGTGAATCTAGATGTTGTATTTGGATTCATTATTTTTTTTTCTTACCTATAGTTTTTTCCAAGGAAGCATGGACACGGCTCCCTACAGTCGTGTCCACGTGTCTGACACATGGACACGGTATGTACACGGCACGGATACGTGTCCGATACGCCACGTGACATATTATTGATCAATTCGTATCCGATACGCCACATGACGTATCTTACGGTTGCGTCGGCTGTCGTATCCATGCCGAGAGCGACCGACGTCTGGCGACGTCTGACGATGTCCAGTGGCCAACGTCGCCGCATGGGTGAAGTTGGCCACTCGACGCAGGCGGCGGGCCCGATATGTGGGGAGGCAGGGGGCGAGTGAGATTTGAGGGGGGAAGGCAGGGGGCGGGAGCAATTTGATGGGGGGGGGGAGGCAAGGGGCGGGCGCTATTTGAGGGGGGGAGACAGGGGGCTGGCGCTATCTATGGGGAGAGGCAGGGCTGGCATAAAATAAAATATTTTTATTTTATAAAAATAAAAAATATATATTTTTATATAATATAAGATAATGATAAAATATTATTTTATAAAATAAAATAAATATTAATATTATCTTATAAAATAAAATAAAATACAATATTTCTATTTTATAAAATAAAAAATATATATATTTATTCTATAAAATAAAATATATTAATTTATTTTATTTTATTTTATTTTATAAAATACCTAATATTTATAAAAAAAATAGTTTTTATTTTTAATTTTATTTTTTTATCATATCGTATCCTGGCCGTATTCGTATCTTAGTTTTTTAGAATTTACCGTGTCCCCGTATTCTGCCGTGTCGTATCCCTATGTTCGTGTCTGTGTCCGTGCTTCTTAGGTTTTTTCTCCACATTAGTAGGTGGGTTTTATCTAATCATGCTGGTATTGAGTATGATATTATTTTTATTATGTCATCATATTTATTAATAAATTTAGACCATATTAAATCTAGAGAAAGTGAGGTTACCCAAGTAGGATGATCTTATTCAAATCAAGATGACATAGTATTATAAAAATCTACACTAGTATAGACTTATATTGAGTAGACACTTAGGACACATGATCACCTAGATCTTATAGTTTATAGCAGGAAAGAAAGATATTCCCAGCCTAATTAGATCATAGATAAGCATTTTGAGGAGTCTAGAGATGTTAAGTGGATTGGGAAACTCAGGCACACCACAAGCCACGATCTGAATTAGTCGTCGTGCTAGCCTCAGCACAACACAACCTAGAACTATGTTGTGCCTAGCCATGTCGGCCTGAATCATGGCTCATGCCATGTTGGGCTAAAGTTGGTTGCGCCTCATACTAGGCTCGGTGGCATGGTGACCCATGATTGGGAATGGGTTGGTCATGGGTTACCCCCCATCTGGTAACTAGCCGATAGGGCTAGTTTTTTAAAATTAAAATCTAGCCTTGTAAGGTGGTTTCGGCTTATGTAGTCTATCTGTTGTTTTTTCACGCAATGAGTGCAAATAGCGACAATGACAGACTTGGCTTATCCTTGACGCTGCCCTAAAATATTAAAACAAAATCAAATTTATTTTTTTTTAAAATTCATAGCCGTCAGATTTATTCTAATGGCTACACTAGAAATCCAATGACTATAGGATTTTTGGTCAAAAGAAATATAAAAAAATAAAACAAAAATATGTTTTTTAAATATTAAAAAATCTCTATAAATAGAGATTAAAATTTAGAAATCTCATTTTCAATTCTGAATATTATTCTCTCATCTCCTCGGACTCTCTCTTCTAGCTCCTCTAAAGTTTTGGTGTTTTTTTTGTATTTTTTTATTATTTTTATATTTAATTTACATATATGGCATATGTGGTGCAATATGCAAATTGTAATTGGAAATTTGAGTTGAGATCAGACACAGAAGTAGTTCAGTGCAAAGAAAAATATTTTATAAAAATGTAATTATGATACACGTTTTATTTATTTTTTAATAAATTTTTAATTAGTTTTATCTATAAAATAGAAGTATTTTAAAAAATTGGCAAATAGTTAATATGACAATAATGAATTATAAAATAACATAGATTTAATAATAATGATAATTCTATCGAGAGGTCTGAAGTCAAAATTATGTTTTCTTCAATGATCTCGACCTAAATCAATTTTCTACCTAAAAAATAAATAATTTGGTGAAATTCAATAGTATAGATGTACTTTAAAATAATAAAACATAAAAATTCTAGGGATATTGAAGAAGAATCAACATAATATATATATATATTATTAAAAGATATAAATATGTAGGAGTGAATGTGGTACTAGTCATTTTAAATGACATGTCGATTAATTTATCAAAAAACATGATGCATTAAATCCTAGACAAACTCAACTGAATGGCAGAATATTTTAAGTTGATTTTGGTTTAGTTTCGTTGACTTTTATATATCGTAATAATTTTGGAATGGAATATATGTCAAGCTGATGTTGATAATGATTATGAATTTTTTAATTAGATTTTTGGAGGATCACAGAGTTATCAGTATTATGTAGACTTACTTTAAACTTATTTATTATAGGATTTTTAAGCTAACTAATATGAATGAATTAATAAAATATTATAAGTTAGGAAATAAATTAATAATTAACAAATTTAAGAAATATAATATAGTGTATGTGACGTTCGATAGATGGACTAGTCGCAGGTAATGTATCATTCGCATGTTTTACCACTCACTATATTAATTCAAAATAGAAAATAAAAAAATATAGAATTTTAAAAATTTTTCATCCCCATGATGATTATGTCATATATGAGTATATGATGAAGATATTTAGTGAATATAATATTTAAAATAAAATATTTAGTATACTTTTGTATAATATTTTTAATAAATGAGTTGTTATTAGTATGCTTGTTAGAATCATTAAAGATGAACAATTCAGTAAAAACCCTCACGTTAGGTGTATATTTCACATAATTAATCTAATAGTATTGATGGAAATAAAAATTGTTTCTCATGCGTTAGAAAAAATAAAAAAAAATTATTAAAATACCTTAGGACATCAATGAGACAATAGGAGTATAACTGTCTTTGTTTGCTTGTGGGCCTAAAGAAAAAAAATCTAAATGGGTGAGAGATATTGTTGGAATTATATATATTTTATGTTAGAGTCATATGTTAACTACCAATACGTAATATTTGATAATATCAATAATAATAGTGATAAATTTATTATTGATGATTTAGACTATAATATAATTATATCACTTGTATTGTACTTAGGTGCATATGTAATATCAGTAGTATATTTTGTAAGTATATAGATCACTTGTATTTATTGTTATGACTTTTATAATAAAAATTAAATATTTAAAATATTAGTTCTATAATCCAATTATATTTTGCTTGGCTATATATATAGATCATATGAGTAAAGTGAAAAGGGTAGAAAATATTTGGACATACATATCCATGTGCATGAATTAGGGACACCAAATTGAAGATTTTATTTATATATTATGATACTAGGTATGATAGTTATAGTTAGATTTGAAGTACGAACATGAATATCATATTTGAAGATGATTTTTTTTATTTAGTTAGCTAGAAAAAAATGATATTTAAATACTAGGTATGATACTAAGTATTGATATTTAAATACACGTTACTACTTTATTTTATCATAAGATAATAATAAGAATTTTAATATTTTATTATGATGAAAATTATATAAATTCATATATTCCATGCTATCTAAGATGACACATGATCTATTGATTTATTTGGTATCTAGCATAGTAGTGGAGTTTAATTTTTTTTATAGTAGTTAATATTATTTCAGATAGGAGATCGAGATCATTACCAAATATTATATAGGTACTTGAATGCATGAAGAATTAAGAAGATTCGAGGTTAGATATTTAAGATAAGATGATGATGATAGATAAAAATTCATGAGACATGGTGATCGACAATATTGAGATTATCATTAGTGATATCTTCAAATGCATACATGATAATAATGATGTGCATTTGTATTTACACTAACATACCATAGATACTGATTGGTGACTTGTATAGTCATGTGGTTTTTTATTTTTTTATGATACTATATTGTCATTATTTTTTTTTTATTTTTATTGTTTGTTTATGTTATTATGATTCTTACACTATTGGCTATTATATTTATTTTGTTATGAGTTATGTTTTACATCATGGAATGTTATAAATATATATAAAATGTGTTATATTTTGCTTTTATATTTTGAAATAATGAAATAAATAAAATATTTTATTTGAGGTGAACGTGATTGAATTGTGAATGTCAAATTTTTTAATTATTTATTTTATTTTTATTATTTTGAAGTATGATATTTTTAATAAATATTTTAATAAAAAATTTAAATGTACAAATATTTTAAATTTTATTTGAATTTTTATTTTCTCCCCAAAAGAAGACCATAAGTCCAAAAATTTCAAAACTGATACGACCCAGTTTTGGGTCTGGTAGGAACCAGCATGGCCTGTTACAGCCTGACATAACCCTATACAGTCCGACATGACTTGACACTATTGTAGGCCAAATAGGTCATGTTGGGCTTTGTGTTTGGTAGTCATGCTATGCCCAACATGGTGGCCCGGCTAGACCACACATAAATGGGTCGTATCGGCCGGACATGACCTATTTGACATCTCTAGAGGTGCTAGATATTTCTTCAATTAATTTCATTGATCTTTATCATCTGGTCATTCTTTGGAAGTGACTAATGAATTATGCTCAGTATTTAATTTTACATGTTTTGTTAAATTTTTATTTTATTCTTTTTTTTTTGTTTTTTATTATTATTTTTGATGATACTATTATTTTTAAGTTTCATTCTGAGATATTATTATATTTAAGATGATATCAAGTCATAATAGATGAGATACATATTCTCCATTCTAATAGGACATGAGAACTAATATTATGACTTTCTAGAAGGTTTATTGTTGGATGTAAGTAGGTGTTCACTATAAAGATATGTTCATATGGAATGATAGATCACTTTAAAATAAGATTTGTCGTGAGATAATATACTCAAATAGTTTTTATGAAGTGTGAACTATTAGGACACTTACTTTCTTGTGATCAAGATCACATTAATATGTATTATTATTTCTCTTTCAATATTTTATTGTTAGATGATACACTAACTAGATATTAAAAATATATTTTTTTATGGTGATCTTGAGAAGATGTATATGAAGCTACAACCTAGGTTTTGAGTAATACAATCAATTACAGGTTGCAAATTGCAAGAGATATTATACAACCTGAAGTAGTCATTAAGAGCTAATTTTCAGGGTTTTCATAAGTAGTTATTTCATTTAGGTTATACAAATATATTACTGATTTTTTTTTATCTTTTAAAGAAATTCTGATGAAATAATAATTTTGTTAATTATCTTTGTTAATAATAATATAATTATATGAGATGATGAGTTGAGAATCATCCAAGTCATGGATTACATTCAGACATAATTTTAAGATGAAGGATCCAGTGGGGTTCAAGTATTTTTTTTGACATAAACATAGTTTATTCTGAGGGGTATTATCTTTTCACAGAATAGGTATGCACTTGATACTTTGCTAGAGGTTGATCATTTGACTTATCTTTTAGTAAATTTCTTATTGATTTATATTCAAATTTTACTTATGATGTAATATTTCTTATTAATTTTATAATTTATAAGAGAATTATATAAAGATTAATTATCTGACAATGAACATTTTAAATATAAAATACGATATCAGTATATTTAGTTATTTGCTAGATTTTTCTTGGTAGATTCATCTTGATCAACTCTTTGCATAATAAAACATGTGAAAAAGTCTCCTATAGGACTTATTATCTTTATAGGATTTGGGATCACATTTAGACATCATAGACACTCGTACTTAGTTGGGTATTAAAATTTGAGTTGTTCGCCAACATGCACTGAGAGGTAATATACAACTTGATTTTGTATTTTTTTAATGTGATCTTGTCTTCTATAAAAAGTAAAACATATTATTATTTTGAAATCTCGTGCAAATATAAAATTCAAAGTGATGTTGATAATTACATGTGAGATAATATGGATGTGTTATACTCTCAAAGAGATTAGATATACATTCTCTTATTTTACTATCTTTTACTATAACAATTAGATATCAAAACATATAGATTCTAATTTAGTGTTTCACAAGCAAATAAAATATATCGAGGTGAATTATTTTTTCGGGAAAAAAATTCATGTTTGTACCATAACTACAAACATACATTCAAATAGCAAATTAACTAGCATATATTTTCATGAAGTCCTTAAATAGACCTCAACTTATATATTTTTATTCTCAATTAATTATTGTGGACTAAATATTTGCATCAGCTTGATGCAGTGATATGAATTTATATATATTTTATTTTTTATTTTATGTTAATTAATGGTAGTACCCAATATGTGTGTTGCCCTAATATTTTTTGCTCTTATGTAAGGGCTACATGTATGATATTTTAGATATTGAGTATTTATTTTATTTTTAAGTATTTTAATTATTAACAATTTTATTAATAATTATTATAAATTTGAGTATTTTTGAGATTTATTATTTATTATTTATTTATTATTTTTTTTTTACTTGGATGGGAACGCCCAATATGTTAGTTCCCCCGATATTCGTTTTGTGCATGTGTGGCTTTTTAATCTTTTTTTTTTTTGTATATCAATAATTTTCGATTTTTTCCTCAACATGGTATCAATAGTTCATTCTTCAAAAAAAAAAAAATTAGAGTTATGTAAATCCTAATTTTTATAGTAGTTACATGCAACAATACATATCAAGGAGCAGGCGCAATGGAGGTGTGCATGGTGGAAGGTGCACAGTGAGGCACATGCAAATCCTAAATGGTAGGGTCCATGCACAATGTATGTATGATAATAGTGGGTGCATGTGCAAGCACTAGGTTGAGTAGTTTTTGGGCATGCAGAAAAAAAAAATAGGATTTATGTTTTTTTAGGCATAAATATTTATGTGGTGCAATGTGTATGTTATTGAGAGAGTAACTTTGCATAATGTTGAAGATTTGATGTAGGTTTTATTCGTGTCCAAATCGGGTCAATTGGTATGAATATGCATAGTACAGCATAGTGCTGTTGAGGTATGCACTGTGCATTTTCTGCTTTTTGACATTAATATTCAGTGTGATTATATGACCATAGGAAATAACTCAGTAGAGATTGAATGCTGCTACTAGTTTAACTCAAGAATATGTGAAATACTAGTTTAATAATTCACCTAATATTGTTTCAGATGAGTGATTAATTATCGATGCATTATTATTTATTGATTTGCTGTAGTTAATTGATTTGAATTTGACTAGAATATTTGATTCTTGTTATATATTTAATAAAATCTGGAATTTAACAATTTAGATGTATTCTTCTAAAATATTTAATGCATACATTAATATTATTTAGTTTTTTGACATATAGATTGACTAGTCAGGATGAGATTATTCACTAAGTAACCTAGACACAAGTATGACAGATGATTGATAATGTTGTATATGTATTGATGAATTTAATTATTTTTAGGAGTTCAAGTGGTCATATTCATAATATTCTTTATTTTATTCATTATAAGAGCGACATACTATTTTATGGACTCCTGTTTTTTTTTTCAAAAATTTATCTCAGGGTGATGTAGTCATTTACAATTTACATATATTCTTATATCTAGTATAATTGAGATGATTAATCATACTATTATTATTTATTTTGTGCATGGTGATAGTAAAAGGGTCAGGAATGAGCACTTCTAGTGGGATGAAGCCAATAGTAACTTAGTCTTTTTGTGAGAGATTGAGACATTTAAAAAATCTATGTCTCTGAACTTTTAGTTATGAAGGATGTTTCGAGATTAAAAGGTTGAACATCATACTGTCAAATTTAGAGACTAGATCTTTCATTTGTATTCTTACTAGTTTTATTATACTTATCTAGGATGAGTATTTCAAATCTTCTTTAGCATGGTCTACTAATTCTAATAGAGGGACTTCTATTTGAAATTGAATACTACTATTCTTTCACTTCAACTCACTTTAGTTTCTTGGATCATGCATTTGGGAACTAACACTCATGCTATAGGTATCTACAGATGTATCCATATCTTGTAAAGTTGTGAATTGTGATGATTAGTTCGGCTATTATAATTTCTTCTTTGCTAATGGCAGTGTAAGTGTTAAAAATCAATTTCCTAGAAAGAAATTTGGTTAGAATGAATGATTCACATGTACACCTATTAGTCTCATTATACATACCTATAAGCAACATTTCAAATTTATTTCTATGTAAGCTATTAACTCTAATGCAAGTATTTTTATTGATTACTTTTTCTTCTCTTTGATGTATTCTGGTTTTTTGGATTATTGACTCAAAAATTAACACTCATGCTATAGGTAATCAAACTTTGATTTCTTCTTTTATGTTTAGAGATTTTGATGTTAAGTATAATGATATTGTTGTGGAAGTTATGAGGCAAGACAATGTTAATATTAAATATGTTTTCTTGAGATAATTTTTTTTTATATCTGAGTTTTATCATAATTTAATTTTTATCAGTTATTTTTTAAAACAAAAAAAATATTATTATTTTTTTCTTTTTGATATTTATGTGTAGTATTGGTGAGCCATGCAAATGATTTTCTTGAGAATTAAGGGAGGTGAATTGTACATATTTTTTTCCACAACTCATCTAGTTGTTTGGTTACTATCAACATACTTATTATGCATTATCAGCATGAACATCCATTAATGGATAAATTGGAGAGTATGCAATAAAACATGAAATGATTTTTATTGAGGATAAGGCATATCAGTTATGAAAACAAACTAATTTTTTGTTTGACACATCATGAAGGTTTTAATAAAGGCTCATTATATATGATTCATTCAAATATTTGAGGATCTTAGAGGATTATGATAAATAATTATACGATATATTTTATTTTGATTATTGATGGTTATACTTGATAGTTTATAATCAAAATAAAAATTTTAAATAAAACATATATATATATATAGTTGGGACAACTCATAAGTAGGATGTTCACATGTAAAGTAAAATAAAACTTAATTTACTAGATATTCTATGTGACACTAGAGGTGTCAAACAAGTCGTGCTATGTCGGTATGACCTAAATTTTGATGGCCTAGTAGGACTATCGTGCTATGACAGACATGACACGAAATGGATGCCCGTGCCATTCCTTGTTGGCATTGCCATATTGTTGGTTAGCTTGACATGTTCACATTTTTAGTTAGCTTGGCTTGACCCAAAAGCATTATTTTTTGAATTGTCCATGCTGGGAATTGTTGGGTCTAGTTGGCACTGGCACGACACTGCGATTGGTCAGGCACCTTGTCTAGTGATGCACAAATTGGGCAGGAGCAAGGGCCCAGACTAGCCACTACCAAGTGCCCAATACCCATTGCCCACTAGGTAGTGTCATGATCCTTGCTGGGGCACCGTACCAAATAGTGTTTCTGCGGCCATGTCCCTACCCTAAGATAATGGGTTGTGGCTGGCAATTGCACCCGGCTCCAGCCAATTCGAGATTGGCTTTAATTTATAAATTTAAACTTCCAAGTATTATTGTTATAAATAAAATTTTATTTTGAAAAAATAAAATATCAAATTTAACTATACAGTAATATATAAATTAAAATGAATAAAATTCATATAATCATAACTAAATAAAAAAATATATATTAATTTTATTTTTAAATATTGTGATATTGTAAAAAAAATAACAATAAAATATAAATTGAAAAGTATAAAATAAAGTATATCAACAAAATAAATACATATTGCATGTCACTCCACTGAGTGACTGAGTCAGTAAGTCTAATATCCATGAACCACGATTAATTTGTGTTAGTAGTATGTTTTGGATTATTACGTCTAATTTTAATATTATTGTTAGCCTCAATATATTTGATATTGTCATATGAGTCATTATCTACCAGTAGTTCTTAGAGGTGTCAAGTGGGTCAGGTTTCCTGGACATGACATGAGGCATGACATGAAATAGTCATGCTTGGTTGGTCCAGGCATGATTCAAAACCATGCCTGGACTGCGATTGTGTAGGGTTCATGGAATGGCTTGTGCTGTGTTGGGTTGGGGCCAACTTTGCCTCGTGTTGGACCAGACAGAGAAAGCGTTATGTTTAGTTGTTTACTTAATGGGTCATGACAAAGAAAGCGATAGGTGTAGCGTGTCCAAATGTGACAATAGGTTATGCTATGTCAGCACGACGTATTTTTATGTGGCCTAGTCGTGCCATCATTCCATATCAGGCATGACATGGTTCATTTACCTCACAGTTGGGCAATATCATGTTGGGTTATGCCTAAATGAAAACATAATAAAATTTTAATTTTATATTTATGTTTGCAGTTAAAATATTCTAAAATTTTAATTTTATATTTATGCACAATAAAAATAAAAAATCATTCAAATAAAAAAATTAATTCGTATGTTTAATATAAATATGATAGTTAACATAACCTGAAGCATTATTGGTAAAAATCAAAAAAACAAAAAAATATCATATTGTATGAAAAAAAATAATTCAAAATAATATGAGTTATCATCATTAATCAATGCCTATAGTATAGTAATGTGGATGCAGATGTTGATCATCATCATAATGTAATCATATGAATGTATTGTTAGTGGTGATCTCAATATTTTTGATCTTGATATTCTGAGTTATTATTTATCAGTAATTCTTTTGTTTTATCCCGAATGTTTAATTTTAAATTTTTAAAATTTTTAATGCATATAAGTATTTCTATGATATATGATTACAATCTTGATCTCCTAATTAAAATACTATTGGCTGCAATATAAAAAATTGACTTCAATGTTATTCTAAACATCAGAGTGATTGGTAAATCATATATCATCTTAGATAGTATGAGATAGATGAATTTGTATGATTTTTACCAACTTAAAATATTCAAATTTATATTATCTTCATGTTAAAAGATGAACTAGTAATTGATTTCTAAGTATCGAGATAACTTGCTCTAATTCGATGAACCACCATGTTGTTTGCCCATAGTTAATTGAATATAAAATTTATTTCTGAATATAATATTCATACTCATACATAGAGTCTGATTATAACTATTATACATAGTATCATAATATATAAACATATCATTTATTTTTTTGTGAATAAAATTTTTAGGTTCATCTGTTTTGGTTCATAATTCAGATAATTGAATATATATCTTAATTTGTTTTCTATCTTTTTTATCCTAATTTTATGATCCATACAAGCAACTAAATATTATAGTGTTAGAATGAAGAATTAATATTTTAAATATTAAGTTTTCATCTTAATAATTATGATATTAAATATTTGATGTTCTCTATACTTGCTAAATATATTATTAATGTTGTATATACACCTAAACTAAATATAAGTGGTGAGAGTATGTAGAGTTGAAGAAATATTTGTCCAGTAATAAAAAATTTTCTAGAATTTCATAAATAAAACTCATATATCATAATATGAATAATTAATAATAAGTTTTTTATTCATATTATTGACATAGTCGAATATTATTGTTGATAGAATATATGATTTTAACAAAAAGTACGTATAATTTTAATGATGTCTTATATTCATTTGCAAATTTTTTTAAGTCTCATTGACAAATAAAACCTATTAAACTTTTGTTGTTTACTAGACATCATAAGATATTTTGATAAATTTATTATTTTTTTAAAGTGATATGTGTCTGTACTTTCAGGTTAATTACGTGACACATTAATTTAACATAAAAAATTTTAATTAACAACTTATTTTTAATAGTTTTAACAAACATATTAATAGCTATATTATTAGTACATGGATTTTAGGAAATCTTAAAATTTGTGTATGTCGTATTTTCTAAAAATTCTTCTTATATTCTCATATATGCTAGGGTAATTATAAGAATAAAGGATTTTAAAAAATCTTATAATTTTTTTATTGAGTTTTTATTTTGAATCTACATTGTGAACAATGAAGCATGCAAATGATATATCATTGTAACTAGTCTAGATATTAGATGTTACAGAGACTACTCTATTATATTTTTAAATTCAATAATTATTATTTTATTTAATTTTAATATTTTATTATATCAATTTTTCTAGTAGACATAGAAATCTTATGATATGCATATTGGAAGCATATCTACATAATATTAATTATCGTATGATTCTCTGAAAATCTAATTAAAAATTCTATTTTTATAATGAGTTTGATCATGTTTTCTCTTAAAAGATCATTATGATATATGAAGGGAGTCAATGAAGTTAAAATTGATTCAATTTCAAAGATCATGTCACTTAGTTGAATTTGCTTAGGATTTAATATATTATATTTTTAATGCATTGATTAGCATATTTTAAGGTAGTCTGTATCATATGTACTCTTATATGTATGTATGTATATATATATTTTTTTATAATATATAAATTATGTTGATTCTTTGATATTTCTAAAATTTTTATTTTTATTATCTTAAAGTGAGTTCATACTATTAAAATTTATTTAGTTTTATATTTTTGACGTAAATGAGTTTGAGTTGATGTCATTGGAAAGAATTTATTTTTGGCTTTGAACCTTTTAGTCAGTTTGTCGTTATTATCTAAATATACTTCAAATTTAGTATCATTAAATTTATTATTTGTTAGTTTTTAATTTATATTTAAATTTTTCTATTATCTAATAAACTAAAAACCAAATTTAAAAAATAAAAAAAAAATTTGCACCATAATCATAATCATAATCTATGTTGCACGGGCACGGATACGGACACGGAGATACGACACGGCAGGATACGGGGACACGGCAAATTCTAAAAAATTAGGATACGGATACGACTAGGATACGTAATGATAAAAAAAATAAAATTAAAAATAAAAATTATTAATTATAAATATTAGGTATTTTAAAATAATTTAAAATTCTGTATTTTAAAATAATTTAAAATTCTGTATTTTAAAATAATGTAAAAAAAATTTAAACCTCTAACACCCCCCCCCCCCACCACCCTCCCTTTATAGTTTCAATTTTCAAACTCTTTCCCCTCCCAATACAGATTTCAAAACACCCCTTCCCTTTATAGAATTAGGTTATCTTAGGTATTGTCGGCGCCTCGGTGGTGTGCTCATCCCCTCCCCGTTTGACGCAATGACAATTGACAATTATTTTTCGCAATCGACTTGTCGGCAACTCACTGTCGGCGGTGTGCTCCTCAATTTGTTGGAGATGTAGAAGTAATAGTTAATATATAGTGTATTTCCGACGTGTTAGAATCGTAAAAATGCGTCAGTTGGTAAACGACGCGTCTGTAGGTAAACGACACGTCTGTAGGTAAACGACGCGTCTGTTGTTAATGAAGACTGTTTCCGAACAACGCGTCTGATATGTCTCTGACGCGTATCCAATACGCCACATGGCACATCAGACGCGTATCCGACCCGTGTCTGACACGTGGACACTGCAACACGGGTCGGACACGGCGACACGGCAGTTCCTAGGCGTATCCGTGCAACATAGATCATAATCATGCTACATTAATTTATTTGAGTAGAAGCTAATGCTCCACTTTTTACAACTTCAAAAATGACAATAGGATTAGCTTCTAGAGAGAGTAGAACTGAGAGGAAGAAATAGATTATAGGAAAGGAGATGATAAAATAAAATTCTTGTATTCTCTTATCTATATTTATAGAATTTATTTAGATTAAAATATAATATATATTTTTAAATTTTTTGAAGTTTTTAAATTTTTTAATTTTATATTTATATTTATATTTTTAAAGGAGAAAAGTCCAACAACCATTAGATTTTTACTGTAGCATTTGAAAACAATTTTGGTGGTTACAGATTGTCAGGTCTTTTTTAAAATTATTTTTTTTGCTAACATAGAAAGTGATATGCCATGAATATTGCTTCCATGTCACAGAATGTATGCTCTTTTTAAAAAAAAAAATTAGGATTGACAACCTAGTCTTGTGAATTTGTGATCCATGACCCGAGCTAGATATTGGGTTATGGGCCGCTTGCCTCTAGATCGTGCTTATCGGGCCAGGCACATAAGTTGTGCCTGGCCCGACATGAGACATAGTTGCCCAGGGTCCAGCACGATATGAGCTATGTCTTAATTATGCATGATCCCTTTCCTAGCAAGGTTCTAGATCCAATCATGCAGCCTATAGGGCTAGCCATGGCTAATTTGGGTTGTGCCTAGGGTCATGTCTGGGCCACCCAGTCCATTTGACATTTCAAAGCTTATCACTTTTGATGCTGGTTTTTAAAAATTTTAAATTAATTATTATTTTTACTATTTTTTGTAGCCATCGGATTTCATTCTAATGGCTACATGATAGAAATCCAAAGGTTATTGAATTTATACTATTTTTAATTATAAAAAAATATAAAAAAAATATATTATTTTAATATTTAAAAATTCTATAAATATAGAATATAATTATAAATTTCTTGATATTCATTAAATTTTTTTTTTTTTATTTTCATTTCTCTCATTTTGTAATTCACTAATTTGTATTTTTAATTTTTTATGTTCCTAATTTTTCTTTTTATTTTCTCTCTATCATCTTATCTACTCTACTTTGCTGTATATTTTAAGCTTTGGGCTAGCTAGTTTGGAAAAAGGTGAACTATGACTGCTGCTCAAATAAAGTTATGTTATTATGATAGATATTTAATTTTTATTTATTAATGTGTATTATAAATAATAATTTATAAAAATGTTTAAATATATAATTTTTTAAAATTTAGACTTATAAATAAAATAAAAAAATGGAAAATTATGATTATAATGATAACAATTTAACTTAGATATAGATAATTATGACAAGTTGATCGAAAAGTTTGAGGTCTAAATTAGTTTTTTTTAAATTGTATTAATTTTTTTTCCTAAAAAACTTAAAACTAAATGAATTTTAATAGTTTCAATTCATTTTAACATAATAAAAAAATCTAGCAGTGTCGAAGAAGAATCATCATTGTGTATATAATATAAAAAAATATATACATATAGGAATACTAATGACATTGACTACCTTAAGTGACATGTCGATTAATGCATCAAAAAATATAGTGCATTAGATCTCATATATCTTATTAAGAAGATTATCTTTTGAAGTTGAATCAAGTTCAGTTTCATTGAGCCTCTTCAATTACTGCAATGACTTTGAAAGGGAAGACATGATGCAAATGATTATTATTATGAGTCTTATAATTATATGTTTAGATGATCTTAGGGTATTTAATATTATGTAGATTTGATTCTAACCTGTATATCATAAAATTTTTAGCTTTACTAGTAGGAATAAAATAATAAATTATTATAAATTAGAAAAATAATTAATAATTAATGAATTTATGAAATATAATAAAGTGATATCTATGATGTCTGACATATGAATTACTTGTGATGATGCATCATTTGCATATCTCAATGCCATCTACGTTGATTCTAAATTGAAATTTAATAAAAAAAATTAGAATTTCTTAAAATTATTTATCTTTATGATAATTTTGTCATATATAAGTATATGACGAGGAACTTTAGAAAATATGATATTCATGATAAAATTTGTAGTATTATATTCGATATTATTTTGAATAATAGATTTATCATAAATATATCTGTGAGAACTATTAGGAACATGCTATTAGGTGAAAATTTTTACATAATTTGTATGTGTCACATAATTAATATAATAGTGTAAGCAAGAATAAAAGTTATTTTTCACGCATTAGAAAAAAAAAATTTATAAAAAATATCTTATGATGCCTAGCAGACAATAAGAGTTTAATGGTCAATGTTTGTCAACCAGCATAAAAAAAATGTAAACTAATATGAGATGTCATTGGAATTATATTTACATGATGCTAGAGTTGTGTGTTGGCTACCAACACATAAAATTTGATTATGTCAATAATAAGAGTGACAAGCTTATTATTAATGATTCATATAGAAATATATGAATTTTTTTTTGTAAATTTGAAGATTTTTTATGATACAATAAATATGTGTTTGTTTGTGTGCATCCCTACTACTTGTAGTCCACTCAAAGTACATATAATATTAGTAGCATATTTAATAAATATAAAAAATATCTTATATTTAATGTCATGACTGTTGAGATGAAAATTAAGTATTTAAAATATTAATCTTATATTTCCATTCTATATTGTTTGATCGTCAGTACGAATCTTAGGCATAAGGTGGAAGGGGCAACAAATGTATTGAGATACATATTCACTTGCATGAAACAAACAAACGAATGTGAATGTAAATTAACTTTAATGTTTATATTTTATGATACTAGATATGATAGTTTATATTCAGATACTTTCCATTCAATTAGCTTGGGGCAAATGATGGGGTAGCTCATAATAGAAATGAGCTGACTTTGTACTTAGATATTGATTATTATTTCATCCTATTACATAATAATAATAAAAATTTAAATATTATGAATTGACGAAAATTATACTAATTTATTTATCTCATGCTATTTAAGTTGACACATGGTTTATTGATCTTTTTGATGTTTAACATAATATCGGAATTTATTTTTTTTGTGTCTATTAATGTTATTTTTGATAGAAGATTTTGATTATAATTAGATATAATAGAAGTACATACGTGTTTAAAAAATTAAGATTTAAAGTTAGATATTCAAAATAAAATGAAAGAGTTGTTGGTGAATGATAATTCATGGGATATTAAAGGTGTCAAGTGGGTTGGGTGGCCCGGGCACGGCATGAGGCATGATAATACTGAGTTGTACCAGACCCGAAATGACACGGTCTAGAATTATGCTTAGTCCTGAGTCAGGATTGCCCGAGGTATGTCACATATTGTGTTGGGCCAGAAGAAGCCATGTCTCGTGCCGTGCCAAGCACAACCTATGTGTCTGGCCCGTTGGCATGGTCCATCGCCATAGCAAACCTGACTCGGGATTGGGAAGTCAGGAATTGAGTTTATGCCTTATGGGTTATCATGAAACGGGTGCAGTCCAGTCGGCAAGTACCTGACTTGGCTGGCTCCAATATGCTAATGGATTTTTTTTTTTAATTATTCATCAATAATTTTTTTAAACTGCCATTTGGCAGGTTTTTTTAATGATACCCACCGTGTGGTGGGGGTTTTTAATGATACCTGCCACATGGCTGGCCTTGGCAGGCACGACACATCCTAGGAAATAGACCTTAGTCCTACACCAACAGGCGACACCCTTTTAGGCTGTCACTTGTACAACATGTACTCTTTAATCGGGCCAACTGGTGTTGGCCCTGGCCGATGCTGCGACAGCCGACACAACGTTGAGTGACTTGGCGTCGGCATTCTGCACTCTGGTTGACAGGCTCAGTGCTCGGGCACAGGTACATCACAGGCTGTGCCTACCCGCATCCGAGACTTCGACCTACAATCCCAACGGTTACTTAGTCGAAAATATAAAAATAAAATAAAATATTAAATATTACTGAATAGTCATTGGATTTCATTTGAATGGCTAGGGCAGAAATTCAATGGCTGTCGAGAATCTGCTCAATTTCAAATTCAAAAAATAAAAAAAATAAAAAAAATAAAAAAAATAAAAAAAATAAAAAAAATAAAAAAAAATAAAAAAAATAAAAAATATATAATTTTTAAATAAAAAAAATATATGAATATAGATTATGAGTTTGAAATTTTTAATTCGCATTTTTAGTCTGAATCTTTACTTTCTCTCTCTTTTTATCTCTCATCTCCATCTCCTCTGTTCTCCACTCTTTCTTTATTTAGAATTTTTATTAAAACTTAAAGTAATTTAAAGTATAAGTTTTTTTTTTGTTGCTTGTTGCTGTGGGGTGTGGACTGTAGTTTTCTCTCTCCTCTCTGATCCATAACATAATTCGGGTTTTTTTTATAATATAGTTGTATACAATAAATTAATCATAAAAAATAGCTAATAGAGTATAATGATAATGATATTATTTTTAATTTAGATGTAGATAATAATTATAATATTGTAGAAATATTTAAGGCCGAAATCATGTTTTTTTTTCATAATCTTGACTCAAATTCAAATGCTTAAAAAATAAAAAAAAAGTAGAAGAATATTTATAGTTTGGATTCACTTTAACATTAAAAAAATAAAAATACTAGGGGTATCGAGAAAGAATTGGCACAATATAATAATTATAAAAAATATATATATGTATATAGGAGTGCTTGTAGTACTAGACACCTAAAGAGGTATGTCGATTAATATACCAAAAAACATGATATATTAAATCTTAGGCAAATTTAACTGAGCATGAATGGTGAAGTCTTTGAAGTTGGATCTTATTCAATTTTTTTGACTCCCTTTATATACTATAATGATTTAGTAAAATAAGATATGACTAAACTGATTATCATCATGAGTCTTTTGATTAAATTTAGGAGAATGCTAGAATTGTTAGTATCATGCACGTCAACTTCCAGCCTATTTATTGTAGTATTCTTAGGTCAACATGTAGAAATGATATTATTAAATATTATAAGTTTGAAAAAAAATAATAATTAATAAATTTAGGCAATATAGTGACATGATATTCGTGATATCCGATATTTGGATTAGTTGTAATGATGCTTTTTTGCATGTCTCATCGTCCTCTATATAGATTTTACATGAAAATTTAATAAAAAAATTTTAGATTTTTTTGAGATTCTTAATTCTTATGATGACACTGTCATATATGAGGACATGATAAAAATCTTTAGAGATTATTATATTTAAAATAAAATATTTAATATCATATTTGATAATATCTAACAATGAAGTAGTTATTAATATGTTTGCTAGGATCATTAAAAATGAGTCATTAGGTGAGATTTTTTATGTTAGATGCATGTGTTATATTATTAACTTAATAGTACAAGAGGGAAAGAAAGTTATTTCTCTTGCATTAGAAAAATATAAAACTTACTAAAATATATTCGAATGCTTAACAGACAACATGAGTTTGATAGTCTATGTTTGTCTGCAGGTCTAAGAAGAAATTATAAATATATATGAGATATTATTGAAATTATACTAACCCAATGTCTGAGTCACGTGTTAGATATGAATATGTGATATTTAATTACATCAATAGTAAAAGTGATAAACTTTTATTTACGACACTAATTGGGATTCATGATTTTTTTTATGAAATACTTTAATATTTTTTATGACACGATAAATATGTTTTCATCTGTGTATAGTCTCATAACTTGCATTGCACTCAGTTACATATATAATATTAGTAGCATGTTTAGTAAGTTTAGAGATAATCTTACATTTAGTATCATATCCGTTGAGATGAAATTCAAATATTTGAAGTACTTATCCACTATTTTATTTCTTTGTTGTTTAGCTGCCTACATGGATTCTAGGATTAGAGTGGAAAAGTAGAGAATATTTTGACATATATTCACGTACATGAATCATGAACATCAATTTGAAAGGTTCATTCACAAAAAATTAATTAAGTTATTTACATACTACGATATTAGGTATAGTAATAATTATAGTTAGGCTATGAGTATGGATATTGACCTTGTATTATGAGATGATAACTTCTCTGTTCAGTTAGCGAGAGGAAAATAACAGAGTAATTTATTGAATAAGAGCGAATTATCTTGATACGTAAATATTGAATACTACTTAATTCTATCATATAACGATTATAAAAATTTTGATATTTTATAATGATAAAAATCATATGAATCCACCTATTCTATATCGTCAAGAATGATATGGGATCTATGACACCTCGTGTCAAGCATGGATTTAGAATTTATTATTTTTGTTGCAGTCTATTATTTTAAATAGGTGATTGAGATTATGATCAGATTTTATTGAGATACTTGTATGCATGAAGAATTGAGAAGATTGAGGTTTGATATTCAGGATAGGGCTGGAACGAGAGCACAAGAGTTGGCGATGGATGATAACTCGTGAGACTTGGAGGATGTTGAGATCACTATTATTGATATTATCAGACGCTTATATGATGATAATTTACATACATATCTCAATTGATATTGAGATTGATGATTGTTATTTTATTTTTGGTTTTGTTTATATTATTGTTATTTTTATTTATTATTTTTTTATTTGGATTATATTATGAGGAATATTTTTTTTTATACGAATGTCAAATGTAGGATATGATTATATTTTTTTCATATTTTTATTTTTGCATTGTGAATTTGTGATTTACATACTTGAAATCAAAAATTGGTACGACCCAGCTCTCGGCATGACCTGGCTCTCGATATGACCGGCTCCCAGCATGACCCAGCCTAATTTTGCTCGGACTCATGCCGATTGGGCCATGCCAGGCACGGTATAGTGGCTCGACTGGGCAACTTAAAAATAGGTCATGCCTGCACGACATGATTAGTTTGACACTTCTATAGGATATCGAAGATATTGAGGTCATATATAAAATATTTATATTAATTATTAATTTGATTCAATGAAATTTTTAATACATTATATTTTTTAATTATATTATTTTGATATATAATATTTTTAATAAATATAAAATTAAAATTTCATTAAATATTAGTTAAGCATTTTGGTTGCCTATAAATGGTGTGGCCCAGCATGACTTGGAATTGACTTGGCACAAACTTGCATGATTCAACATGACCTAACACTATCTAGCATGACTCGAATGACACAACATAAAAGTGCAATTGTGGGCCAGTTTGGCCAAGCTGGGTTAAGTCATTGTGATTCCATGTCTTGTTGGCATGACATGAGAACACATCTCTTTTCGTGTTAGGCACGATGCAGTGGCCCAATTGGGCTGCAAAAATTCAGATCATACTAGCATGGCACGATTTGTGTGATACCTCAGGTAGTCTTTTTGTAATATGCTAAATATTTATTTTTGAATTTTTTAATCTTTGATATGATAGTATTTCTATTTATTTTATCATAATCTGAATCATTTATTTGAAATAATATTTATAGTAACAAAAAAATAATCTCTGATGCTACGTTAGATATTATATGGGCTAGTAGATCATGTGTCATATTAAATAGTATGAGATAATTGAATTCATATGATTTTCATCAATCCAATATATTTAAATATTTATTATCATCATATGATAGAATGAAATAGTAATCAATATCTAAATACTAAGATAGCTCGTTCCAATTTGATTGACAACCCCATTGATTATTCCTTGCTAAATGAATAGCAAATGTATCATCTTTGAATGTAGTGTTTATGTTCATACTTAGAGTTTCGCTATAATTATCATATCTAGTATCATAAAAAAAGATTTGCTAGTTAATTTTTTCTCAATCTTACTATCAGATTTTTGTTCTTTTACTTTGTTCATGCATGTGAATATGTATTTTAATATATTTTTTATCTCTTTCATCTTAACATTATGATTGAATGTAGTTAAGAAATAAAAATAATATTAAATATTTAGTTTTAATTTAGTTTTAATATATAAAATTGATATTAAATAAAGAGATAAAATTGAGAATAAATATTTTAAATATTTAGTTTTAATTTCTATAGTCATGATATTAAAATTAGGATTTCTTATTTACATGCTAAATATACTACTAATATTTTATGTGTCAGAGTACAATGTAACTGGTGAAAGTATACATAGAGGAATACATATTTATTATATCATAAAAAATCTATAGAAATTTCAAAAAAGAGATTCATATCTCACAGTTTAAATCATCAATAATAAGTTTTTCACTCTTATATTTATTATATTTGGATATCACGTGGTGATAATTAACATATGACTTCAATATCAGATAATTTTAATTTCGACAATATCTAATATTAATTTAAATTTTTTTTTAAAATTGTTGATAACATCGAACATAAAATTCTTATTATATGTTAGATGTTCTAAGTTATTTTATTAAATTTTTTATATGGTCAAAATAATTTTTATTTTCATTTCTCCTATTAGGTTAATTATGTGATAGATGTATTTAACATAAAAAATTTTACCCAATAGTTCATTTGTAATGATTTGATAAGCATATTAATGATAATATTTTATTTAAAATAATATCGAATGTAATATTAAAAATTTTATTTTGAATTTTATATTTCTTAAATATTCTCATGAGATAAACATAAAGGAGTCAAATGGGACGTGTCTGGCCGATCCATTTTTAGCTGACCTGACCGTGTTTTTGTGTCGGGCCAGGTACGACACGACATGGTATAGTAATCATCCCGTGCCTGTCCTGACACGATTCTGTGGAGGTCAGCACGGCACGGGCCCATGGCACGAATCCGGCGGGTTTGACCCTGTCAGACCGAAACCCTAATTAAAAAAAATTAGGGTTTCACCATTTCGGCATTGCCGTGCCGCGCGATTCTTTTTCAACTTTTGCCGGACGAGCCTCGCCCATCGGGCTCAACTTATGCCGCTGAGGTGGTTTTTCAGCTCATGCCAAGGTACCGTACCCACTGGCCACGGTACCGTGCCGGGCCAGGCACGGCACAAGGCCCGGTATGCCTCGACATGGCACAACATGATTGGTGCCATGGACAAGCATGGCACGGGCATTGGCATGGAAAATTTCTGTGTCGGCCAGCCCAGGCACGGCCGAATCATGCCAAGCCGAGCCGTCTCGACCCGGTTGACACCTCTAGATACACATATATGACAGTGCCATTATAATGAGCAAGGATATAGGGGAATCCAATTTTTTTTAGTATCCACTTAGAATCGACATAGTGGGCAGTAACACATACGAAATGAAATATAATCATGATTAGTTTAAATGTTGTACGTCACAAACAATACTATACAATATTTTTTTACTTCATTAATTATTTATTATTTTTTTAATTTAAAATATTTTATTATGTTATTCTTACTAGTGTTCATCGGAATTCTATGATAATTAAGTTAGAAGTAAGTCTACATAATATTAATTATTTTAGGATCTTTTGAAAATCTAATTGAAATACTTTATACTTATGATAATAATCAAATTCATCATATATTTTTTTTCTCAAAATCATTGTGATAAATGAAAAGGGTCAATGATTTTGAAGTTGATTTGACTCTGCCACATTGAGCTTGGCAGGGCTGATCGACCCACTTGACACTTTAGATGATACTCATTCATAAAATATGATATCTAAAAGAAAAAATAAATATCTAGTTAAAATAATTATAATATTTATATTACATAAAATTATTTTTATATTTTTATTAGTGGTATTAATAAAGATTTAATTATGTTATCCTTCCTTATAGCATGTCTAGGCTACTTGACCCACTCGACACTTTAGATAATACTCATTCATAAAATAAGATATTTGAAAGAAAAGATAAATATCTAATTCATATATATATATATATATAAATATATATAAATACTTTATTACATAAAATTATTTTTAAATTTTTATAAGTGGTATTAATAAATATTTTTTTGTTCAATTGAATTTTATGTTCTATCATTTTTGATCATATCACATATCTTTTTATTTATTTAAGAGAATATTATATCTTTTACTCAAGATTTTTAGGTATATTTGTTTTATTTAGAATTTCTCTCATGATAGAGAAAATATAGTTGCACATACTAACAAGTATGCATTTATTGGGTACTCTAACATAGATATATGTGGTACTTGAGAAATTAAAAAATGTATTGAGTATGGATGTGTATTTCTTTGATGATTTGCCTTTTTTCAATGACCTAATTCTAGAAGACTCATTTAGATGATATAATGATAGGATTGTTACTAGGTCCTATTGTTGCCCCTAATAGAGTGATGATTGAACTCATTTTGGTGCCTAATACTACCATAATGATTGATCTTGAATAGAGTAGTTGGATATCTCCTGATACCTCATTAAATTATTGTTTCATTGAGGATCTTGGTAGTATGAGCAAGGAGACTTCTAGTGAGAACCATATTTATTTAGAATCTCATCAAACATGAGACATTAATTTCTTTAAAAAGATATAAGGCTTAGAGACTTAATCATCTCAATTTAAATGCATGAGGGGGTTTTAAATCTATTATTTTAATTTTTAATTATAATTGTTTGTTTAATAAATATGCAAAATATAATAAATAAATAATTTTGATGTATGTAATATAATTTATTTTAATTTTAAATGCATGATTTTAAGTATAATAAATAAATATGCAATATGCAATATGTATTATAATGAAAATATGATTTTAAGTATATAAATATGCATAATTTTGTAATATGCAATATGTATTATATGCAATATATAAATACGCAATATATAATATGTAAGTATAATAGTTTTGATTATATAATTTATTTTGAATGAATTAATGTAATATGTAAATATGTAAAATATAATGAAAATAGTCTAATTATATAGATGGAGAAAAAAATTAGATTAAATGAGTTTTGAAATAATATATATTATTTTAAATACATAATTTTTTTTCATGCACAATTATATAATAAAATGAGTTTAATTTTGAGCCTTTAAGTAATCAACAGAATATTCAAAATATTGATGATAATGCTCCATTGTAGAGGTATGTCACGAAAGATGTAAAATTGGATAAAGAAAAAAGAGGAGAAAATGTTACTTTTCAATATAATTTTTATAGATAAATATATAGATGATCATATTATAAAGTCAAGGCTCACTTATTGAAAATAAAGGAGCTGGGATTGCATCTTATACTAAAGTAACAAATCAAAATTTGGTTAAGATGCGAAGAATGATGGAGAAATCTAAACAAAAGATGAAATAATCTAATCTTAAGTAAGTTTATTTATCCACATTAAGTATTTCAGATTATATTTTTGAGAAGTCATCTTCTAGTGCTGGTGCAATTAATCTAAAAAAGAGAAATGGACTTATGGGATCAATTGAAAAGGTATTCAATATGGGTGCACGTGAAATAGTTGACAGTGAGATAGCTAGGATATTTTACACTTGGGGGTTGTCTTTACACTTTGCTAGAAATCTTTATTATACTCGTACTTTTAAAAGTGTAAGTCAACTTTTAGGTTATGTTTCATCAATCTATAATGCATTAAGAATAATATTATAACAGAAGGAAAAGAATAATATTGAGAATATATTAGAATAAATCAAGAAGACTTGGAATGAGAAAGGAGTGAGTATTTATAGTGATGGATGGTCAGATATTCAAAAAGATCACTTATTAGCATCATGACAGTCTCCGAAAGTGGATCAATATTTTGAAAGTAATAAATTGTGAAGGGGAGACTAAGGACAAATATTTTATAGTTGATTTATTGATTAACATTATACAAGAGATTAGTCAACAAAAGTTAGTTCAAGTAATAACTGATAATGTTGCAGCTTGCAAATCAATAGGACACATTGTGAAACTAATATTTTGGCATATCTTTTGGACCTCTTGTGTGGTTCATAATTTCAATCTTGTGTTGAAGAATATTTGTGCACCAATAATGCACTCAAGATATGATGATGTGATGGAACAATGTGGTTGGATCGCTCAAGTTTTAAGTGATATCTTTTTTTTTAGAATTTTTTTATGAATCATGCAATGAGATTGTCGATGTTTAATAATCACTGCAAGTTGAAGTTACTTTCAGTAGCTGATATATGTTTTGCTTCAACTATTATTAAGCTTAAATGATTTAAGACAATAAAAAGAGCATTGAAGCAATTAGTGATAAGTGAAGAATGAGAAATGGATAAAGAATAAGATTTAGTAAAAGCTAAAAAAATAAAGGATAAAATCTTAAATGAAGACTTTTGGATGGATGTGGATTATATCCTCCGTTTTATAATTCCTATTTATGAGATGTTTTGATTAGCTTACACTGACAAATCTTACATTCACAATATTTATTAGTAGTGGAATTCGATGATCGAAAAAGTGAAGGAAACTATTTATCCGAAAGAATATAAAAGTTTCACAGATAATTCACAGTATAATTTTTAATTTATTATTTAATTTTTAAAATTTTGATTGAAAGTTTTTAAGTTTTATTTATATTTGAACTTATGTGAATTGTTGTGTAATTTTACTTTTAGGTTTTTTTATATTGTGAATAAAATCTTGGTGGAAAAATGAAATAATAATCACATACATTTACATTCCTTAGCTCATTCCTAATCCAATATAATCATAAGAGTTTAAATTGTATATTATGATAATTTTAATATAAATAATATTCTATGATGTTTAATTTTTTATAATTAATATTATAACTCAACTTGCAGGTATTATAGTCAACAATAACTTGATGAATCTCGTGATCGTGTTTAATTTAGAAATAGTAAGAGAAAGAAAAAAAATATTTTGAGAGAGATTTTTTTAAAGAAGGTAAAAGGAGACAAGCAAATGACGAGTATGTTATGTTTTCGATATTTTTGAAAGATTTTTCTAGTAGTAATTATATCAATGACAGGTGGTACATGAATCCTATTAAATGGTGAGTTGTTCATGGAACTTCTGCAATGATGCTTCAATCTATAATATAAAAATTGTTTGGACAATCTTGTTCATCTTCATATTGTGAAAGAAATTGGAGCACATATAGTTTTATTCACTCCATAAAGAGAAATAAGTTGACACCACAAAAAATTGAAGGCTTGGTTTATGTCTATAACAATCTCTGATTTTTGTCAATGAGATCTCCAAACTATAATGAAGGCGAATCTAAAATGTATGACATTGGAGGTGATAATTTTGACTCAATGGATATTGATAATGCTGAAATTCTTTCGATTGCAGATCTTTTTGTTTGATGAACTTAAATTGGAAGTCATTTTATTTGATTCAAAAGAAAATGCTAATCTTTTGTTTTAATATTTCTTATATTTGTATTTGAATATTTGTAAAAATAATATTTGAGTATTTTTTTTGTTATCTAAATTATTGTTTAATGATAATATTTGTATTTATTTTTTTTATCATGTCGAATTCGTATCCTAGTTTTTTGAATTTTTTCGTGTTCATGTATCCTGCCGTGTCGTATACTCATGTCCGTATCCGTGTCCGTGCTTCTTAGATTTTAATTACAAGATTATATATAAGACTTGTTTTATTGACATATTCTTATAAAATATGATTACATAAATAAAAAATATATATTTAGTTGAGATAATTTAGATATTTTTCTTTGATAAGGGTGTTTTGCAATAATTTTGTTAAGATTCAATATTAATTGTAAACTATCAAATCAATAATATCGTGTTCTGTTTTTTGTCATTATGTGTCTTTTTAGGTCATGTTTTTTTTGTAGAAATTATTTAGCATGTTTTCAGATGCTCTTGCCTTGGTGGCATGACAATTGGGAGCCTTGTGCATCTGGTGTGGTCTTTCTAAATATTTTTTAATGATGGTGTTTTCAATTTTAAAAATTACAATGTTATAAGCTATCAAAATTTTAATTATTTCCAAAACAGCGCTGCCACTGGGGCCCCTTGATAAATGTCGTGTATGTCAGCTATGAATGAATTTCTTTGTTAGCAGCTCCGTTCAACCTCAATGGGACGCATGGAAACTAATTTATTTCTTACTAATTCCAAAAAAGTATTTCAGGCATGTTCCAATGCTTTAATGCGAAAGGCTCAAATATTTGTGCGTGCAAATGGGAATGTGGGTCAGCCAACTTCAATTGATCTGGAGAAGTCATTGTTGAGAGATTTGTTGTTCAATCAAACTCCGGCCAAGGCATGTTCATCTATCCCTTGGTTTTAGTAGAATTTGCTCTTAATTCCATGTGAAATTTTGTCCATTATTGTGGCATAAGTAAGAGTAGGTTGTATAATAACACGAGGCATGTTGATCATTATTTGCGGATTGTTTTTTTTTTTTCCTTGGGGTTAATTATGACACCTATGGATAGGCGAACTTACAAAAACTAAAGGTAGACAGCTTTTTTTTTTTTTTTTTTTTTTTTTTGTTTTCTCTGTCTCATTGCTATTTCTTCACTTTAAGTTTTTCTTTTTTCGTTGCATAGGATATTGCATTGGCTTTGGTTTCAATGCGACCAACTCCATTTTTGCCGATTTTAGAAAAGCTCTCTCTTTCCGAATCAAAATTTGGGAAAGTGAGGCGATTTTATATACAAACTCTTGATGACAATGCCATACCCATAACTCTACAAGAAGCCATGGTAAAAGGGAACCCACCTGAGAAGGTATTCCGATTGAAAGGTGCAGATCACTCCCCCTTTTTCTCGAAGCCTCAAGCTTTACACCGGCTATTGGTAGAGATTTTAAAGATTCCTTCTCTTTGATCTTCTTCTTCACTGTTCTTATGGACTTGAACAAATTTTTTTTTTTTTTTTTTAACTACAAGTATGTGGGCCAGCCAGCTTACTTGTTTGTCGCCTAATTTCACATGAAAATGTGCCTTCCCTCCTTAGTTCTATCCCTTGGCGAGTCTAAAAGAATGTTTATTAACCATGAGTGTAATAAAGCATCAATGGATGCAAATTGTCTAGAGTATGGACAGAAATTATTCATATTGAAATATATTGTGTTTGTATCATATGTTGTGCCTAAATTGATTGTTATATATGTTCAATATGGCTTTTTATTTTTACTTTTTAGTGTGCGAGATTTATTTTGAAGAATGACGTGCAAAGTTGTGTAATTAAGTTTTTTTTTTTTTTTTGGTTGGAAAATAAGTTATAAACAAACATGTTTTAGGGAAATAAGCTTTGTTTATGAGATTTCTGTATTTTTGGTGCTGTCTTGAGAGGGTGAGGATTGCGATCAAACGCCTGACCTCTTGGGGAGGTGCTCATCTAACTTGCTGATCATCTGGGTTTCCATGATGTTCATAATGGACAAACATGCATATTATATATATATATCCAACTGTTTTGGAAAATGATAAAAAAAAATTCCAAACCTCTATGTTTTTTGACTAGGTACTCATATTTATTTAATAAATTAATTTGTGATTTATAAATATAATTAAAATACTAAATTTTATATGTATATTTTTAAAATACTAAATTAGTAGTCAATAGGCTCGTGCAGTGGTCCGTCCCCCTGCAAGGTTATTTTAAATGATTTGTGTAATTTTTAATAATTGATTTTTCACCACTTAAAAAAATTCCTAGAAATGTTAAATCCTTGAGAATCTTTTATTTGTTTTCAATATTATTTTTTTTTACAGATTGTTTTGAGTTTTGTACATAAATAATTTATTTTATAAAATTCAATATTTAAGGCTGGTTTCAAAAATATGCTCAAACGAGTAGGTCTGGAAACATCGTGAAAATGCCAATCATTGTGAACGGTGGTCATTATCATGCTGTTGATTTTTTAAAATTAGAAGCCGGCGTTGTGAGCGCCGGCTATTGAAAATATCATTATTATTATCTCATCTCACCCCTCGCCCCTCACCCCTCTACCCTCGCATGTCTGTCCTCACATATCGCTCCTCTTCCCTCGCCTGTCTCCCCTCGCCTGTCTGTCCTCACATATCGCTCCTCTTCCCTCGCCTGTCTCCCCTCGCCTGTCTGTCCTCACATATCGCTCCTCTTCCCTCGCCCGTCTCTCCTCGCCTGTCTGTCCTCACATATCGCTCCTCTTCCCTCGCCCGTCTCCCCTCGCCTGTCTGTCCTCACATATCGCTCCTCTTCCCTCGCCCGTCTCCCCTCGCCTGTCTGTCCTCACATATCGCTCCTCTTCCCTCGCCCGTCTCTCCTCGCCTGTCTGTCCTCACATATCGCTCCTCTTCCCTCACTCGTCTCCCCTTGCTTGTCTGTCCTCACATATTGCTCCTCTCTTCCCTCGCCTCTCTCCACGCTCATCTCCATGAGCTCCTTGATCTCCACGTCAAGCTTGCTGGAGCTCGACGAGCTCTTTCGTGGATCTCCGTCGAGCTCCATTGTGGAGCTTGATGAAGCTCCTCGAGCTCCACGTCGAGCTTGCTAGAGCTTAATGAGCTCTTTCGTGGATCTTCGTCATTCTCCATCATCGAGCTCCAATGAGCTCCACTTCAAGCTTGACAGAGCTCCACGAAGGAGCTCATTAGAGCTTCATCGTGGAGCTCTTGTGAGCTCCCCGAACTCTACTTTAAGCTCGCTGGAGCTCACTGGAGCTCCACGTCGAGCTTGATGGAGCTCCTTGAGCTCCATCGTGTAGCTCATGGAGTTTCGTAGAGCTCCACGTCGAGCTCTGCGGAGCTCCACAGATGAACTCCTAAGAGGGGCGGGGGGAGAGGGGTGGGAAGAATAGGGCGAGGGGCGAGAGCGAGCTGAGATAATGATAATAGTGTTTTCAACAGCCAGCATTCACAACGCCGGCTTCTGATTTTAAAAAATCAACAGCGTGGCAATGGTCTGTCGTTAACAACAATGAGTATTGCTACGTTGTTTTCAGACCCATTAGTTTGAGCATATTTTTGAAATTATTCTTAAATTTTGGATTTTTTTTATAAATATATTATTTCCGTACAAAGCTTGATTGTTTTTATGTTTTACATATATTTTGAGACAAAATTATTAGGACACCATGGTTTCTTTTTTCATAAAATTAGGATTTATATACTAAAAAAATCATCCAGACTTCAAAAATTAAATAATTTTTTTCGCATCATTTATTGTAATTATTATTATACCATTAATACTATAAAAAAAATCATTAGGAATTTAAAAATAATATCTTTCCCAGAAAAACAATAGGCCACAATGCATGCAGTAATATATATATATATTATTGATATAATATTAAGGGAGAATTATATTTTTTGTGCATTATTCATTAATAAAATTGAAAAAAAAAATATAACATAACTTTTAATATTTTAAAAATGATTGTATCAAACTCTTAATTAATTAATTTTTAGTATATTAATTTATATTAATACGAAATTATCTTTAATTTCAAATAAAATAATCTAATTAATTCATAAAAGTCTCAACTTCAAACAAAGTAATTTAACTTTAAATAATTCATAAAAATTATTTCAAACTATAGCCGGAGTTGCTATACGGGGTGCCATCCCCGTAACTGCCAAAATGTCACATAAAATATTGTTTTTCTTAGCTCAAATGGGGATGACATCAGGGTTGCCAAAAAAACATCCGTGAAATTGGGTTATCATAAAATGACAACCTTGGAGAAAGAAAATAAAATATGCAAAATAGCGGTTAGTTTACTGTACATATCAACGTATCTATCCAAAAAATATAGTTTAATTTATTTTATAAAACTGAATGGAATGTTACTAGACACTTCAATTCAATCCACTTTGTTTTTTTTTTAATGCTCTTCTGCACAACTTCCTTCCAGTAATCAAAAAAAATCTAAAAAAAATTATTTCTTGCCTTCAATCTTTGCATTCCTTCCATTAATCTATCGGAAGAGAAATAATTCCATAAAAAAGGTTTTGCCTTCTCTTTAATTTTATATTTTGATTTTATAATCACTGTAGATAATTTTCTAATTTTTTAAATTGTTTATAATTTAAATTTTTAATAGATTCAATTGAATGTTTTATAAATCGCTCATTATATAAATTGATTAGAATATTGTTTTTTGTAAATGAATTTGCAATATCATGGTTCATTAACTAATTTGCTAATGAACGAGACCGATTTATATGATAATATTATTCAGAGCAATTTATCAGATTTGGCACCAATACAAAATGAAGTCGTCCCAAATGTGAGAAAGTCACAAATGACAAAAAATTTCTCTGTAGAATAAGATAAATTAATTGTGTCTGTATGGCTTAATACAAGCAAAGATTCAATTACCGGGAATTAACAACAAACTGGTGCATTCTGGCAAAGAATATCATAATACTTAGAACTTAATGGAGGTAATAATGAAAGGTGTTCCCAACCGTCTATTAAAAGTTGTTGGACTGATATAAATACAAAATGCAGTAAATTTGTCGGTTTTCATAGTCAAATAGAAAAACTACGACAAAATGAACATACTAAGCAAAATAATATAAGATTTATATTTTTAATTTAGACACTAGCAAGATTTCATATCTTAATAATTTATTGAATTATTTTAAATGGTTTTAGGTTGATGAAGTGATAGAAATGTTTGCTAAGATAATTAGAAAATCATTTCAATACGAGCATTGTTGGAATATTTTGAAAATGGAGCAAAAATGAAATAATAATTTGACTAGCAATAAGAGAGCAAAAACTCATTCAACTAGTAGTCTAGCTGAATCAACTTATGTTGAATCCAACTATTCAATTCCACATTTAGGGGACAGTACTGAATCATCGTTCTCTCCCAACCTCAATAGGTCATTGGGCAAAAAAACTTCGAAGAAAAAACTTAAAAGCAAAGATAAACAAATTGATGATGAATGGTCACTAGATTATCATCATTGGAATGAAAGAATGAAAATAGAACGATAAAAAATTGAGCAACATGAAAAGATTTATGCGCAACAGGAGATAACATTAGAGCAACATCGCAAACATTTAGAAATTGAAGAAAAACACGTACAAGAAATTCAAATACAAAATGAAATGAAAATTATGGAAACCGATACTACTAGCATTAACCAAATTTCTGCAACATATTGGAATAACTCGAATATGGAAGTTATGAAAAAACTGAGTTTTATTTTTTAGTCGTCATTTAATATGTTTTAAATTGAAATTTAAAAGATTAGTTTTAAAAAAAATATATTAAAGTATTAAATTGACATCTCATTATGATACCTATCATTGGAGCAAAAAAAAATTTTGAGGTACCAAAATACTATTCAAGGTGCCAAAATGATATTTGGTACCTTATATTTGGCACCCAATATTTGACACCCAATATTTGGCAACTCCCATTGGAGTTGTTCTTATGAGCTCTTCAAGCTTGTTACTTTGTTTAAAATTAAGGATAATATCATATTAATATAAATTAGTGTACCAAAAATTAATTACTCATTAAATTGGTGTAATATTTTTTAAATATTAAAGGTTAGGTTCATCTAATCATTTTTTAAAATTTTTTATGAATTGTACACCAAACAATAATTCTCTTTTATATTAATTTCCTGATGATTTTTTAATAATATTAATGGTATAATAATAATTACAATAAATAATGCCAAAAAATTAAATAATTTTAGTTTGGCTGACAATTTTTTAACACAAGCATTTTGGAGTGGGGGGACGTTGGGGGTGCGACTATCTTCCACGCCCTCGTAGTCGACTATTCGCCTTTGAGATAGTATTTTGCAGTAGGAAATGGCCACCATGATTCCGGTCTCCGAAGACAACCCTGTTATGTCTGTCGTACGTTACGCTTCTGAGCTATCTTGGGCTGATGCCGGCGTTGAGGTATGGTTGCACATGTATGGGCGATTATTTTTCCCAACTTATCTCTCTTTCTTTCTCTTGGGCCTGGGAAAAATTGGTTTTGTGGTTTAGTGGTTTTGTGGCTTTGGGTTTATGTTTGTTGTCGTAAATTTTTTATTGCTAAATCAGCAGACTTTATTCTCAGTAATCTAACTACAATGCTTGATTTTGTTGGCGAAATTATTCTTGTATTTTCTTTGTTTCGTACAGAACCTGGACATAGTTTTTGTACCGTTATTGATTTTGTTTGTGCCATTATTGTTGTATTATATTGTGGATGTTTCCATTCTTATGTTGTTTGGTTTGTTAAGCTGAAATTCTGTCTTTTCGTGAAATTTAAATTCTGTGGTATTGGGGAATAAAATATTAGCGTTGTATAATGCTTTCGAACATGCCTTTTGCTAGAACATAGCTTGTAGTCTAGAATCTACTTACATAATCCAAAGTTTGGTAATTGCAGAAGAAAATTGAAACTAAGATTTTGGTGATTGGTTACCTGTAAGAAATATTTGCATTGTATAATTCTTTTGGACAGAGCTATTCCTAGAACTTCTCCTGTAGTCTAGAATCTACTAAAGGGATCTAAATGCGGTAATTACAAAAGAAAAACTGAAACTAATATTTTGGTGCCTGCTTTACCTCTCAGAGAGCTTAGGCAATCTAGTTATTGTGTTGATCATTCTCTGTATGTGAAAATTCAGCTGGTGTTTGACTTCCTCAAGATTTTTGTGAATAAACATATTTCATGTGTTAGATTGATGTACTACTTGTAAAAAAAAAGGTGAGAGATGACAAAATCCTAACTAGAGGCATCATAGAGAAGATATTTAGATAGGTCATATCATGTCTTAGATTTTTAGAAAATCTTTTAGTTATTAAATAATTTTAAGTATGTTAATTTTTAGTAATGACCAATATTTATAATGAATATTCATTTTCTGGGGGTCATATACTTTCCCAATATACAATAATTTGTTATTTGGATTTTGTTCAAATGAATGATTAGTATCTTATCTTACATGTTTATAAATTATATTGAACAAAATAATGTTTTATAAAAAGATGTGAGTACACTTAGTTTAATTAAGAGGTGTAAGAAAGTTATTATGAAGAGGAGAGAATTATGAATATGAGATTACATGAGTAATTAGATACTAAGTATTGATAGTTTTTCGTTTTAAAGTGCATTTATAAAACTAATATGAGATTAAAGACAATGATTTTTTATGGATGACATCCTCTCGCATGCAATTAAGAATCAAAATTATTTAAATTTTGTTAGAAGCCCTATCATTCCAAAAGATTATTGGAGTGGATGAGATATTCTAGGTAAGCATGTCTTGAAATTAAAATTTCATAGTCTAACTCATGACATCATGCTTTATTAGAGTCCTTGAAAGAATTTTCAATAATATCATATCGAATGAACTATTAAAGAAGAATCTATGTGGGAAAATGTGATTTCATCATTCGATGTTTTTTGAGGGGTTTTTCATTCTTTCCAAGAAGTTATATAGCGAGACATGAAAAAACATCTCAAGGTTTCAAAGAAAAAGTGGAAGCCAAAAAAAAGTGTTTTTTTTTTTTTTGGTAGTAATGCATCTTAGAGATTCTTTTTGGTTATGCTCTTTACAAATTTGAGTATGTTTTTTAGTGTATTTGGTAAGGCTGCAACTCGGGCAGAATCGGTTGGGTTGAACACCAACCTGAACCTAACCCTATATGACATCATGAAACTCATGTTGGGCAGGTTGAGTAAAGTTGTATTGTATTATTTTGTGATAATAAAATTATAAAAAAATTATTACAAAATAAATAATTTGTTCAAATTAAATAATATAAAATAAAATATTAATTTTTAAATATTTTAGTACCAGTGCGGCAGTGCATGTATCAAATTTTTATAATATAAAATTTTTATTAAAGTTTAAATTAATTGAAATGTTTTTGGATGTAAATATCTTTACTTAAGTTCGTAATTCGCACATCTTATTTATAGGCATAAGAATAAATAAGGATGTAGGTGTAACTTGGGCGGGTTGGGATTCGTTGAGGTTAACTTGAACTTAACTTGAATTTTTTATTGGGTGTTGTAAATTAATGTGTTGAAAATGTAATACTTTTCCCTCGTTTGCAGCACATTTATATTAATTTGCACAATAAAAATAACAATGAAGATAGAAAATGTCATTGAAAGGTTATTTTATAGAAATAGTCAATGGGAACTTGATAAATATTACACTAAATTTGACATGATTTTCTTTTCAATTATTTACATATGACATTTGTTTAACGTTTGTATTTTTGATGTTAATTTAATTTTTAAAAATATGTTCTTTGCCATATTAACTCTCTTTTTTATTGTTATACAACAATAAATTTTATTATTTTGATGGCTTGTCCTAAGAAAATCATAACTGTGAATGTCTTCTTTGTTTCTTATATGTCCCCAACATTAGAAATATTTAGTAAAAATGAAAATCGATTTGATCATAACTAATTTTTAGATTACATTAATGTCAACAAGGCTAAATTAGATTCTATTAAAAAGTTTTAAATAAAATCTTCTTTATTTCGAAAACAATAAATTAATAAAATTATAAATATTTTTGTCATTCTTTATCATTAATTAGATTTAGTATGAAAAAAGTTGGTTTTTCAAATTGCAGTTAGGCTTTAACTTGTATTGAGAGAATATCTATATGAGATGCTATGTTTTTTTTGAGGTAGTTTAATCTCCTAAAAGTATATAAATATAATTCAAAATAATGATGATAGTTATGTGTGAGATATTGAATTTTATATTTTCTTGAGTAGATTGATATTTATTTATTTCTTGTACTATTTTCTCTTGTGATAATTTATCAACAAAAATTATAATTATAAATTTAGTCTTTTATAATTAAATAAAACAAAAATAATTGCTTTTTTTAATAAGAAGTTTTATCATAATATCATAGTTATAATTTTGTTCATATATGATATCAACTGATAGATATATTCATGGATTCGAAGAGGCTTTGGTTTACTTTTTTTAAACGTGATGTTTATAATATTTATGCACTAGTTTGAGAATGAACGATATAAATATATATAGTTATAGTGTTTTTCATTTATTGATAGGAACACCCAATATATGATTATTGATTATGATTATATATTATTTTTATTTATATATAGATTATGTTTTTTGATTTAATCTTAATGAGAGTTTGCATTATAATTTTGGATATTATGTGTTTACTATTCATAATCTCAAATATGATACATCATAAGTGGATAAAATTTATAGAGATGAATTATTTTATTGTAAGAAAAATATCTTTGATGAGACTAACTTTAACTTATTTTCACGTAACAGATTAATTGATTGATATATTCATAAAAGAATTAATGATGTCGTGGTTTACTTTTTATTCTCTAAACATGACATTTGAGTATTTACATACAAAATTTAGTGGGGTCCTATAGTTATTCTTTCTTATTGATGGGATCACCCAATATTTGTGCTTCCCATATACGTTTTCATATATATATATATATATATATATATGTATGTATGTATAGGCTAGATTTGTACCCTTTGACTTGATAAGAGTTTGCATTATAACTTTGGATGTTATGAGATTACTATTCACATTATTCATTGAGAAATATTTGAACTGCTCTTTCTTTTATTTTCTTTCTCTTATTTTCTTATTAAACTTGATTTGAGAAAAGGTTGTTTCTTGTTGCTGAAAGAGAGAGATAAAGATAGAGAGAGAGAGAGAGTGAGTGAGTGAGTGAGTGAGTGAGTGTGTGTGTATTGCACAAGAGATTCAATGAGAAGTAGTTATTGAAATGAGCTGGTTTCTTTTGATTCTGATTGTAAAAGAATAATTCAAAATTATGGATAATTATCTTAAAATATTTTAACATAGATGTTTTTCTGACTCATTGCAAGAGATCCGATGATACACACAGTGAACCCTATTTGATTTAGTCATATTAGGACCCCTAGGCACAAATCATTTATATTTCTTATTAAATAGTGGTTTCAATACTTTGTTGAAGTTGTCGTCTCTTGGATAGCAGGAACCTCTTCAACTTCCTTGTTGAAGATGAGGTTTCATGTGTGCCAGGTGAAGACATTTACAGGTGCAATAACTGATCCAGAATCTAGCATTTCTAATCTATAATCTAGCACTTCTGATCAAGAAATTTATTTTCATCGGCACAGACATTTTTAAGTAAAAACTTTTAGAACTTTATTGAATAACATTTGGGTTCAAGGACTAGAGTCTAGACCAAAATAATATATTAAATTAGGGATGTTAAATTTTATAGTATTAAATTTAAATGATTGTAACGTATATACTGATATTTCTTTTTTTTTTAATATAATAAAGTTCAAAATTCTTCTTTTCGATTTTATCTTTTTTTTTGTTTTTGTTTAGTTTCTTATATGTGAAGGTTGTACATAGTGCACATGGTTCTTGCTTTAGTCCGTGGTATTGAAGACTTATCAACTAAGTATTAAGGTTGTACCCTTCATATTTTATATTATTCAAATCTAATTCATATTATCACTTGGCTCATATATGAATTTTAAGGTATCAGGATTGAAGCAAGTAAGACCCTCATTCTAGTCGCATGATAGGTGATCTAGTGAGCACCTAGATGAAGTGTATTTTGTGTCCTTTGGGGTTGAACTCGTGACAACAAGATAAGAGTATTTATCTTATTTGTCAACTAGACTATCAAGTTGTTGGTATGTGATATAAAAGAAATTTATATTTTAATAATCTTATTCTTGAAAGTCAGTAAGATATGTTTGATAAGTTTTGAATTAGAAACCTATTATCTTGAATAACAAGACTTTTCAATGCACTAAGTCATAATCTTAAATATATGTATGCAATTTAATGATTTTCTAAGTGATTAGTTATCGCAATGTTATTTTTGTTTAATTATATTTAATTTTAAAATTCTTATAATTTTATATATATATATATAATGATACTATTTCTCCTAAACCTATCTTGTATTTGAATGATTCTTTCCATTAAAGTTATATTATTTCAACTTCAAAATCTATTGGATTGAATGGGCATAATGTTTTGTTTGTTTGATTTCTTCATCAAGTTCTTATTGAAAACTAGTTCTTATTGATAGCGAATCAATTGATATCATGGATTTGTGATAATAGCTATCTATCTTTATAAATGTTTGAACAATGTTTGATTTAGTACGATAGATTTTGAAACTCAATACTATTTGCTATGAAGTCAATTTTGCATGTATTATTAATTGATTTTGTTGATAAAGTTGTGGTCATGGTTCTTTATGTTGAGTGTGGTTGGCAAAACTATGTATAGAAATGTTATAATAACTACTAAAATAATGATATAATTGGAAAATTTTATATAATTATTACATTAATCATAATTGTTTAATTCACTTATGATGAAAAATGTTTGTGGGTGAAAAAATATGATGAAATAATTATTCAATTAATTAACTTTAATATTAATCTAGTTTTATCCTAATTATTTGAGGTAGTTGTATGAATCTTATTTTTCTAATTTATTTTGTTAAAAATTATATATTTTTTAATTTGATTTTTTCTCTAGCTAGATTGACATCTTGAATAGCCACTGGAGCCTCGGGGTGGAAGCAAGGCTATCCCCATTCTCATGCTCAGAGGCGTACTTTGTTAGGATCGATCTTTCGCTTCTAAGGAAGCATTGATTCAACATCTTCACCTATTGGACTATACATAACTAGGGTTTGTTAAAAATTATGGTTATTTTCAACCTTTTAGTAGTTAGATTCTTGTTTGCAACTTTAATTTAATTCTTTTTATGCCTATATCTAGTTCTTTTATAATCGTTAAATAAAATATAATTATTTGATTAAATATACTATGAAATCTTGGAAGTTCAGGCTACTCAACATGAACTGACTCGCTTTCATTGAAATGCATAGCACGTTAAGTAAATATCAGCATTGCCCAAATTATTAAATTGCATTTATGTTTGGAAGGGCTATTATTTATTCATTTATATTTTTACCTTGAGGATGATGACTGATGGGAGCTGCTTTCTCGCCTCTCAGGTTGTAGAGGAACAAGTTTCTAAGCTCTGCCTAGAAGCCCAGGAATGCATGTTGATGGACAGATGGTTGGACTTGGCCTCATTGATGCTTGCTGCAGCTGATGTGATATTATCAAATCCCAAGGTATCCGAGAAAGGTAGTGTTTTCGCATGCTTAGTTGTGTGCAGCATTTCTTGCAAGAAAAAAACTTGCTATCCACTGTGCATGAAACAGATGACAGAATATAACATGATAAATCATCAAAATATTTGATAGATAATACAATAAGAAAGAGCAAAAAAATCACAATTCTTACCCGCATTGTCAAATGAATATTCTTTTATATGAAAACATAGCACAGGACTAGAGGTGTCAAACGGGCCGGCCCAGCACGGCACGGCCCGTTTTTCACAAGCACGGTCGTGCCACCGTGCCGTGCCCGGCACGGCACGGCACGGCACGTTAAAGGCGGGCACGCCTTGCCACTTACAGGCCAGGCGAGGCGGCACGGCCGCACGGCAGGGCAGGCGGGGCGGGTAACGGGTGCCGCAACGCGGGACCGGGTCAACCGGGGTCCGGGTCCCGGGAGGCCAGCCGCCATCACGAGCTCGGGCTGAAAATGCCTAAACTAAACCCTAAACCTAAAGGGCCTAAACTAAATGGCAGATTACAAAATTATTTTTTTTATTTTTTTAAAATTTTTTTTATAAGTTACTGTATTGACTTTAGAGTATTAGTAATAATTAAAAAATATTATTTTTTGTAAAAATTATAACATTAAAAATTTAATAAAACAAAAAATTATTAGAAAAAAAAATTTTAATTTTTCAATTAAGTTTAGCTTTTTTTTTTATTATAATTTATTTAATATATATTAAAATTTAAAGTTATTAAATTTTAAAATAATATTTAATTTGTAAAATAATAAATAAATACATTAAGTTAGTAAAAATTTTAATTAAATAAAAATTAAACTACAAAAATGAAAAATTATCATTAATGCTTTTGAAACCAATAGTCCGAACAAAACAAGTATAAGTTTCAACTCAACGTATGGTACAAAGTACAAACAAAGCGTATAAATAAAATAAATAAAAAAAAATCGAAAAAAAAGAGCAGATGAGCATCAATCGTCAAGCGGCATATCATGAGAATCATCAGCCGCAACATCAAGATCAGTATCATATGGGTCATCATCATCGGCAATCAGCTCCTCCGCCATCGTAGTGGATGTGGATGCGACTGCAGTGTCTGTCACAGTCCCAGCTTCAGCACGATCTCTGATGCTAAATCTCGATTCCTCTCAATCCTTCAAATATGCCAAGGCCTCAACCATATCTGGACGTAATCTCGATCTCCTATCCGAAATCACGTTCACTGCGACAGAAAAAGCAGACTCCGATACTACGCTCGACACCGGAGGAGTCAGTAGATCCCGTGCCATCCTAGATGGCACGGGATAGGCGGACTCATATGATTTCCACCACTGTAATAAATCAAGATTCTTATTGTCAGAAGGTGATAGGATTGAGCAGTAATCGGTATCTAAGTACCGAGACAGCTCGCTCCTATGTGAAGGTCCACCCCTACGTTTCCCCCTCGCTAGGTTAATGGAATAAGCGTCATCTCCGAACAAGGTATCAGAGTCCTTACTCACAGTCTCACAACCACCACTACCATACCTAGTATCGTAGTATGTGAACAGGTCTGTCAACTTCTCGTAAATGAACCCTTCAGGTGGCTCTTCCAGGTTCATGCACGAGGAAATGAAAGTCAGGGTGTTTTCAATCCCTTCCACCTTAGCCCTAGGGTCCATGCATGATGCGAGACAATAAAGAGATGAGATGGTGGACCAGTACTTCAGGTACTTGGTCTCCATCTCTGCAACCATATGGCTAAGCATCGGGTCATCTCGATACTTCCTAAACATGCTACTAATGTTGCATATGCAACGAAGTGCAATGCAAGTGGTGGGCGTATAAACCGACGAACACATGTTCGTCGTGTCATAAAATATCTTCAGGAATTTCATAAATGAAATTCCTGAAGCCCAGTCAGTGTCGTCAATAATAAGTTCGCCACTCTTACTATTGACGTAGTTGGATATTACGTGTTCGTATCCAACACATGATTCCAACATCAGGTACGTGTAATTTCAACGATGTCTCACATCCGATTGGAATTTCTTCTTCTTAAGATTTGCAGACAAACAGAGATTACCAAACTCTTGTAGTCTGCGAGGAGTGCGAATATACTTGAGTGCATTGCGTATATTTTCCAACGCGGGGGAACAAACCTTCATACCCGCTTGAACTATCAGGTTAATCACATGACACATGCATCTGACATGAAAGATCTCTCCTAAAGGTGCGTCTCTAATATTCCTAACAAACATATTGATCGCTACTCCATTATTCGCAGCATTATCGAAAGTGACACTAAAAATTTTATTTTGAATTCTATATTCCCTAAATGTTTTCATCATACACTCAAAAATGGCCGGGCCATCATGAGGATGAAGAATCTCAGTGAATCCTAATATTTTTTTATTGATTGTCCAGTTAGAATCTACATAGTGTCTCGTGAGACTTGCATACGAAAAATCATCGTGACATGTCCATATATCGGACGTCACGGACACCACTCCACTATATGCCAAAAATTCCTTAGTATGTCACTCCTAGATGTGGATCTAGGAATCCTACGATAGGAAGGCTGAAAATAAGTCTGCATGATGCACACTACCCTCGGATCTTCCGAAAATCTGATCGGAAGACCCATCAATGTGATGAGCCTGGCCATGCCATCCCTACCCAACTCGTTGGAGTATACGAAGTGAGTAAACTTTGAGACTGAACTAGATCCAGTCTCAAAAAATGTAGTGCCAAGTTGGGTTTGCCTAGGATCTAAGGGTACATGTTTCTTGGAGCATATTTCAGCATGCCTCTTGAGGTGCCCAGTCCCACATGTACTCTTCCATGTTAAAAGTCTCATATAATATTTACACTGTGTCATTTCATGTTCCTCACCCCTAACATCTACTTGTGTTATGATTTTAAAATGTGTCCAAACTACAGAAGTCCTCCTAGTTTTTTGTTTTTTAGAACTTTGGGCTGAGACGACAGGAGAAACCAAAGTTTCAGGAGCCACAGACGTCTGTGTAACACTAACATTTTTATTTTCCAAATTTAAATACGTGTTTGGTGTATTTGTCATTTTTTATTTTTCGTAAGTTTTTTAAGAGAGAGAAGCTTTAGAGAGAGAAAGTACAAAAAAACATAAACTATATTACCCGGTAAAAGCAATGAGGTCAGTCACATGCAAGGTGCGCCGCAGGAAGCTATGATGTTCAAAACTCAAGTTGAGTTTCACGAAAATCCAAGCCGAAATCAAAAACACGAGGGCCGAGAGAGAGATGCACGGTTTATGTGAGAGAGAGAAAATATTGAGAGGTTTTATGTTTTTGAAAAACATAATTGTTATAGGGAGGGGGGTAGATTTTATAGGCTAAATGAAGTTTTTTTTTATAAAAAAAATATTTTTTTATTATTTTTTTGAATTTTTTTAATATATTTAAGGGGCAGAATCACGAGGACCGTTGGATTCTGCCCCCTAGCCGTTGGAGATGAATCCAAGGGCTGAAAATCGCTCAATTTGAATTTTTTTTTTTTTGCCGTTGGAAATGCTTGGATCTGACTCGGGAGTCGGGTTTCGGCAGAAAAGACCGCGGGTCGGGTCTGTTTGGACCCGACCCGTGGTCTTTTTACCGGGGGGGGCCCGCCGCCCGGATGGGTCACCGACTCACCGCCCAGCTCCCACCGGTCACAACTCACAAGGCGTGAGTCCGAGACGTGGCTCGTGAGTCGTGAGTCGTGACTCACGCCACGGCACGCGATATTCTTAAACCGGGCACGGCACGGCCGGCACGTTTGACACCTCTACACAGGACAGAATGAAAAACTCAATGCATTTAAACTATTCTGATCATACTGTTTTATACGGTGATGTTTGAGGTTTCATTGGTTGAGATTTGGTCTAATACATCATACACTATGATATTTGGTCTAATCACAATAATTCAATGGTAATCATCTATTTAGATAGAACCTTTCTAAATTAAACGAGATAAGATCAAAGTAAAAGTTTTAATGCAGACCATGTTGTAATGAAGACATTAATTTTAGTTATGAGCCCAATGTAAGGACTGTCACTTGATCAATTTTGATAGGTTTTTATTCTATGCAAGTTTAATTTAGACTGATTCAACTGCAAATTATGACATGTGTAATAACACATATATTATGATGGATATGATAATATATTTTAGATTGAATTGGTGGTAGGGAAACTCAATTTTGTTAGTTCAAGTATTCATATTATTTTTCCCTTGTATGTTATTCTTTTTAGAAATGTTCACAATGGATCTCCTAATGTATTCGTTAGGAAGTGTGATATTGTTCCCGTGGAAAGAAAAAAAAGAACTAGAAATAGACATGAGAAGAATTGAGTACAAATGATAAATAAAGATTAAATAACTAAAGGGTTAAGAGTAGATATTATTTTTAATAGAATGAATTATAAAAATATGATTCATATAGCTGATTCTAAGTAGTTGAGATAAGATTTGAGTGATGATAATGATAATTATGTTTTTATTACTTTTTGTAGCTTGGATTGCTTTTGATGTCATTATTGTTACTCGTATTGACAAGGGTGAGGATGTTGGAAGGAAGATGAAAGGAGAAGAAATAATCACACACTCAACAAAAGAATACTTGAGAAAATACTTTAAACTCTTTTTTTTTGAATAAATAAAATACTAATACAAGAGTAGTATTTATAGGTTATAAGAATCAATCTCAATCACATAATTTTAAGTCATTAAATTCTCATATAATTCAAGTCATTTAATTCTCTCTTAACTTTCACTAAGTTTTTATGCAACCTTTGAATTTTTTACAAAATTCAAATTTATCATATTTTTAGATAAATAAAAATAAGTTTATATTTTAAGTAACTGGAGCAAATATCTCATTATAATTGATTTCGGCTTTTTGATTATAATCTTCTACAATCAATCTTGTCTTGTATCTTTTGATTTTGCATATGATATTTTTATTTGCTTTGTATACTCATTTCATATTAATTGTCTTGTGTCTTTTTGAAAGTGAAGCAATCACTTGCATGTTATTCTTCTTGATCATCTTTATTTTTACATCCATAGATTATTTCTAATTCTTATTTTTTGTTATTTTTTGGAAGTTCATATGCTTACAATCGATAAATAGAAAAGAAAGTAAATTTTTTTTGATTTTCAATTATCTTATATAGTTTTTCTAAGTTCCTGAAATGTAGAAATTTTATACTTGAGCTGCCCTCTTCTTGAGTACTTGCAACTGGGGAAGTTGATCGAACTTTTTTGGTTTATTTTATCTTTGGAATATATATATCATCTTCTTCAACATATAGAAAGAAGTTGTAGTCTTCATCATATTGTCTTCAGTCTCATTTTTCTTCATTATCGAACATGACATCTTAATTGATGATTATCTTTTCAGTATTATGATTGTAAAGTTTATAACTTTTAGAATTTGTATCATAATCAATGAAGATGATTTTTAATTTGTATCATCTAGCTTGCTTCTTTGCTTGTTAGAGATATACACATGAGCTATGCTCCCGAAGACTTTTAGATGAGAATTGCTTGGCTTTATTTCACTCCAAGCTTCTTGTGGTGTTTTTTTATGCATTTTGTCGAAGATCAATTGCATAGATATATTGTGCATGCAACTATTTTTGCCAATAATTTCTTTGGTAGTCTCTTGCGTGTAAGCATGCTCCTCGTCATATCAATGATAATTTTATATCTTTTCATCATTATATTTTTTTTGTTGGGGAGAGCTCGGAATTGTGAGTGATTTTTGAATTTTATGATCATCATAATGTTTTTGAAAATTGTTTGATGTGAATTTTATTTCACGATTTGATCTCATAGTTTTAATTACAAGCTCATTTTTCTTCTCAACAAGAGTATCGAACTTCTTGAATTCTTCGAACACCTCCAATTTCTTCTTGAAAAAATATGCTCATATTTTTTTTTGAAAAATCATCTATAAAGAAAATAGTTATTCTTACTAAGAGAGTTTGACTTGATTGAATCACACACATTCGTATGTATGAGTTCTAGTAGTTTTTGAGCTCTTGAACTTGATTTCTTTAAAAAACTCTTTCTGTATTATTTTTTAAGTAGACATCCTTCTCATATTTGAGCAGGATGACTAATGGCTGGTAGATTATTTTCCAATTAAATGACGAATATGAATATTTTATTTTTTGATATCGACACCTTGGTAATCAAATCACTCTCACAATCTCTTATGAAAAGTTTATTATTTTTTAGATAAATATTATAATTATTCTTTATGAGTTGTTATAAGCTCAAGATATTATTTTATTGTTTAACACATAATAAATATTAGAAATAAATTGATGATTTTTATTCTTTAATATGATGAGAATGTTATCTCAACCTTACACTGCTATGTTTGATTTATTTTCAAAAATTATATTACCACTTGCTGATTCATCAAGCTCAACAAACATAATTTTTTTTTCACATATGATTGCTTGCATCAGAGTTAAGGTGTCGAGAGTTATCTTCACCTCTTGCATTGACTTTATAAGTCAATAGTAAGGTTTCATATTCTTGACTTATTTCTTTCATATAATTGGCTTTTTCTTTATATTTTTTATTGTTTGGAGCTCAACATTCTGAAGTATGATGACTAATTTTTTCATAGTTGTAATATCTGATATGCGACTAGTCATATTTCGATCTGTAGTTGCCTCTCTCACGATATCTCGTTGAGTTCTCTTCTCTTTAGATATCACAGGGCCTCCAACCTTGTTTATGTTCATGTCTATGGTTTTCTCCTCTACTGTGATCTCTTGTTGTTTTATATCATTATGGATGTTATTTTTTTAGTTGAATCAATTTGAGACTTGAGTAATTATTCTACGATTTCTTCTTTTTTCTTCCTTTTATCTTTATAGGTTTGCAAGGAACATAACAAATGCTCTATTATCATAGCTTCCAAGTCTTTGGTTTCTTCAATAATAGCGACAATGAGATTGTATTTTGAATTTATCGATCAAAGAATTTTCTCAATGATTCTTATATCATTAAATATTTTATTTTTTCTTTCAATTGATTTATCACTTTTAAGACTTTAGAGAAGTAGACTGAAATGATTTCTTCTCATTTCATATTCAAAGCTTCAAACTTAGCTCTCAAAGTTTGAAGGCGTGTTTTTTTAACCGGATTTGCTCCCCTATATGAAGTTTAAAGCTTCTCTCTTATTTTTTTTTTGCATTTGCTTTTGAGATTTTCTCAAATGCGTCCTCATTTAATACTTGATAGATCAGATAGAGAGTTTTTTTGTCCATTTTTTTGAGTTTCTCAAACTATTCTTTTGAGATTGAGATTGAGTATCTTCATTCTCTATTTTTTGTGATATTTTTTTATTATATCCTACACATCTTGTGATTTAAGGAGGATATTCAACTTGATACTCCAATTGTCATGGTTGCTTTTGTGTAGTACTGAGACTTGAAAAGGAATTATACTGCTACTCACCATCTTATTGAAGTTTGACTTTGGATCAAACAAATACTATGTGACCTAGGAAGTCAAGACTCTAACCTTTTAAGTTAATAAGATCTCAAGAAATTTTTTATTTAACGTGAAAGATCAGATAATACTCAATCACAAATCATACTCAATTTTCTAAAGATCCATTAACTTATCCTCTAATATCACTTTGTTAGAAGGAAGATGAAGAAATAATCACACACTCCATAAAAGAACACTTAAAAAATGTTTTAAAATTCTTTTTTAGATTGAATAAAATACTCCAAGAGGAGTATTAATATGTTACAAGAATAAATCTTAACTATATAATTTTGTGCTGTAATTCTTACATAACTCAAGTCATTAAATTTTTACTAAACTTTGACTAAGATTTTATAATAACTTTAAATTTTTTTTCAAAATCTATTATGCTTCTATATAAATAAAAATAAATTTGTATTTCAACAGGGTACATTTTTTTATGCTCTATAAATGAAGGGCTGTATAATTATGTTCTGGAAATGGTATTTCAGGTGGCATGCATATTAGTGGAAATGAGGGAAAATGGTAAAAATTGAGTATTCTAGGTTCCTCTCGAGTTTACTGTTAATGATGCTTACCAGTAGAGGTGTCAAATGGTTCGGAAGGCCTGGGCCTTGCCTGGTTCAGGCGTCCCTGGCCCGGCACGGCACAGTCTAGGACTGTGCCCGTGCCATTGCTGGGTGGACCCTCGGCACAATTCGTGCCGTGCTGTGCCGAGGTTCTTTGGCCCGCTTGTCGTGCCAGGAACGACCCGGGTGCTTGGCACTGCATGGGCGACTGTGCAACGAGCGACGCATGACAGCCGAGGCAGCGACGCCCGACGGGGGACTACGCGATGACGCCCGACAAGCGACAGCGGCGTGGGTGCGCCATACCTATTTCCTGTTCTAGGTTATGAATTATCTTAACCTAGAATAGGCCCGAACCCATGCTGATTTTGGGCCGCGGGCCATGCTCGGGCTGCTTTCCAGTGAACCGTGCCGTGCTTGGCACGATATGGATACTGTAGCACGCCGTTATGGATCTGAAAAAAATGGGCCGTGCCGGCCTGGCACGCCCTGTTTGACACCTGTACTTACCAGCTGATTGATTTAGTATTATTAAAGATGAGTATTCTAGGTTCTACTCTGGATGCTTATTCTAGGCTTTTCACCTTCAGCGCACTTTTGTAGTTTCTGGTGTGATTATTCCTGGATCATTTATACATATTGAAACTTCCATGCCATTGGTAGTATTGGCAAAAATTGAGAGCAGTGGCGCTGTTGCGGATGTTGCTGCCATTGGTTGTCACGGATGTTGCTCCCATTGGCTGTCACAGATGTTCTGCCATTGGCTGTCACGGATGTTGCTGTCATGGGCTGTCACAGATGTTGCTGCCATTGGCTATAATGGATGTTGCTGCCATTGACTATAATGGATGTTGCTGCCATTGACTATCACGGATGTCACTGTTCAAGGAGTGATTTTTTCACGGTAAATTCATTTTTTAAGCTCATGTTTCTACAATAACAGAGTGATGATGGTAGTGGAAACATGCAATAACATAGTTTGAGCTTATGGAATGCACTTTAGTATCTTTCCTGTTTCCTTGCACTGCCATACCTGAGTGACAATTATTAGCAAAGAGGAAAGAGTTTACTTTGGCAAAAATGGCATTGTTTTTTCCAGGTGTTGTGGAAATATGGTGCTGGTGTGTATTCTGGATGTTCAGTACAGAGGCAATGCCAGCTAGTGTTTCAATAAAATGGAACCAGTGATGGTGTGGTGTGGTACCTGTTTCTGTGAGGTGTAGCTAGTAGTAAAGTTTTAAAAGACAAAAGTGTAAGGTGAGATATTTTTGTGTTCGTGAGGAGGTGTTTTTGTGTTCATGAGGCAAGGTGTAAGCATCAGGGTGTTAAGACGTATGTTTTTTAAGTATCACAATATATAATTAATTAATATTTTAGAATATATATCATAAAATAGTATAAATAAAAATATGAAATAATTCATTAAAATAATTAAAAAAAGCATACTAGTTCACTATTTTCACAAAAAATCATAACAAAGTCATAAAATAAAAAATAGATTTAATTATACTAATAATTTTAAATTTTAACACAAATTCTAACCAAATCATGAAAAAAGAGCTAGAGTTAATTGTTTTAATTTAAATTATGCTTTCTAAGTGTATTATCATTCTCATCTATTATATCAAAAATAGAAAAATATCAATTATTATTTATCCCTATTTTATGTAAATCATCATCATCATCATCAATTGGTATAAAATTAAACTCATTTTCTTTATCTTTATCTCTACTTGTATCTAGTATAAATTATTAATTAGGTATAAATATTATAAGTTTATAAATCAATGAAACTCATTATAAAAAATAACAATAATAATCAAAACATAATTTGTATAGAAATTATAAAGATATAATTGAATACTAAGTCGAAATATTTTAAATTTTTCAAATAAAAAAGATATAATTGAATACAATTTTAAATTATTTTATAAATTATATTATCTAATTTGTTCTATTAAATTATGACATGAAATTAATGGTATTTTTTAATAAATTAATTTTTTTTTTCAAAATTTGGATTTATATATCAAATAAAATATCATTAAAGAAAATAATTTAAATTTTTTTATCACATATAAAGTATATATTATAAATTTATGGATGTTTTAAATTTATCTAATTAAAAAATCATAAATAAATGATATATATATATATATTGGTTTATCTCATATAAATTATATATTTTTTTATCGAACAAAGGATAGTTTCATAAAAATAATGTATTTTACTAATTTCATACACAGAAGATAATCTATTCAAGCTCAAAAAATTGTGGAATGATTTCATAAAAATATTAGAAAAAAAAAATTAAATTTTTATTATATAAACAAATGATAATCTTTTGAATGGTAGAATGATTATTAGTTTATAAAGTAGTATACTTTAGGTGATGTGATCAACGAGAGCTGATTTTTATACATAGGTTTTGTTATGATAATCTAAAAGTACAAAATCAAAATAAAATAATATTGTTGTTGACGAGTCTCGAAAACAAGTGGATAAAATAAAGCTTCCTTATTCGTCTTTTATCTTATCAAATATCAACCACAAATTTAAATAAAAAAAAATAAGTGGGGATAAAATAAAGCTTCATAGCTCACATACTTAGTGTTTTGCCATATTAGTGAAAAACAGAGGAGAAAATAGGAGAAATAAAGAAGCTTAGCTGAGAGAAAATGAGAGAAAGACAACTTGATAGAGCCTTACGTGGAGGGAAGATGAGAGATCAACCAGAATCGAGAGGCGAGGAGATGTGGAGTTTCGATCTGACTAACAATCAATGCTGCAATGCTAGCAATTTGATTTTCTGGCGATAAAGCTTTTAATTTTTTTACGCTAGCAATTGGAAAATACATCTTGTAACTTTTATCAATTGATGATTATATTATATTCACATAAATGTAAACATAATAGAGAATATAATAATGAAAAATATGCTAGGTTTACTTTACGGTGAAGGAGAATTATGAGCACTACTTTATAAAAATATCATTTACTAAATTCAATGATACTTCTCAAATTGATGTGAGTATTTTATACATCAAATTTGAGATAAAGAAATAAGTTATGTTTTCTTGGAATTTTTGTGAAAATGTTAATTGTCAATCTCAAGTAAGAATATATATTTCGATAAGTCAAGTAATTTGTAATATTATTTTTGATAGAATAATAATTAATGTCTGCATGATTTGGTTGTTTATGAAAGCTTATATTAGAAATAAAATGTATATTGTTGTTAATTGAGTGATGGATGTTTCAATTTTTTCAAGAACCCTAACTCACATCACCTCACCTCACCTCATGACTATTTTCATTGCCTTATATTCTATTATTTCACTTTATAGAAATAATCATTGCCTCAATACTTACATAATTCCAAATTGAGTTAGAATACCTAAGAAGTTAAGAATGTCCACTTAGAAAAAATATCAACCTTTGTTACCTTTTTCATTTTGAGAACTACGTGAAAGTTAATATACATCCTAATCTATTATTGATAATTAAGAAAATGAATGACTAGAGTAAATTGTTGAGGTTGGAGAAAGATGTATTAGTAGTAGATTAAGAAAATTTTATTTAGGCACATTATAATAAATTGTCATCTATTATAATTTTTAATATATATTTTTGGGTATAATCAATTTTGATTAAGGGTATGTTTGATAAAACTGAAAAAATTAAGTGCTGAAAAATTTAAGTGTTGAATTTTATAATTATTAAATTTGTTTTGAAAAATTGTTTGATAAATGACTAAAAATTAAATGCTAAAAATATTAATTTTATGTGATAACTTTAAAGGCTGAATGCTGAAAATAATATTTTTTATTTTTTTATCCTTATTATTAATATAGTTTATTTTATCAAAAATAAAATAGAATTTTTAATAAAATTTGATTTTTTAGTACTATTGTTAATTATTATTTAAAAGAAATTTAAAACAAACATAAATTTCATAATATATAACAAAATCCAAAAAAAACATAAAAATATTTATAAAAAACAAAAATTAATTTGCAACAAGTTAATTTATTATTTTCTCTTAAATTAATCATGCAAATTTGATCAACTGGTGCAACTATTCCTCTAACTTGTAGTAGATCTTCATGATTATTTTGAGATGTTTCTGAATTTTCACCATAATCATTATCACCTTCCTCTAAAAAAATATCAGTAATACTTAATTTTCGCATATAATTATGTATAGCTACGCAAGTAATAATAATGTTTCTTTGAACTTGAAAATGATATGGTGTCATCCTCTATATGATTGGAAAACGAGATTTCAAAATATCAAAAGATCGCTCAATGACATTCCTCAATCTGGCATGTGTATAATTGAATGTATCTTCTTTTGTATGAGGGTAGACTGCATTGCGAAATCAGACAACTAATATCGTGCATTACGGTAAGGTGTCATAAATCCTCGAGTATATGGATATGCAGTATCACAAAGATAATATTTATTTATAAAATTTTTTTTTTAAGATTAAATATGAATTTATAAAAAAAAGACGAGAAGAGAATAATGCTTATTTGGTGGAGGTATTAGAAAATTATTTTTTAGATTATGCATAGTCTTTGATAAATTACTTGAATTATGTGTTATGCCTTTTCATCTAGCCCAAACAAATATAAAAATTATATTGAAGTCACATATTGTTAGAATATTTTGATAACATTCTCTTCTTCCTCTTCCTCTATAAGGGATTTATTTGTCAGATGGTATCACAGCATTAACAAGCATCCCGTCAAGTGCACTAATTATACAAATTACACCAAATGCTTCCTATTCATTAAAAAAATATCAATATAATAATAATTATAACAACATGAATACCAATAATAATAAACATGTAATTTTATTTACCTTGAACACTTTCATTAATCGATGTTGAGGATGATTTTTTAATATTTCATTATCGGGATAGACACAATTATCTTTTTTTTTGAAAAAAAATATTGTCTCTATTACTTCATGAAAGTAATAATATATGATTTGAGTTGAATGGTTGAATCTTCTTTTTGTAACATAATTTCTCATGTTGTGATTAAAAGTCATAAGAAATATTGTTATTTTTTTTTCAACTTTGATGTAATATTTGTCTTTTAATCATTTTTTATTTTTGAAATGCTCATAAATACCCAAAAAAATTTACTTATTCATTCTTAGAATTTCAAGATAATGTGCCGGATTACCATTTAAAATTTCTTGCATATATGCAAATTCTTCTAGTGCCGAGTTGGTATATTGTTTTATTCCAAGTCACTTTTTCCTGATAATCTTTTTGTCTATAATCAGTATAGTAATTTTTGATATATTTCTTTGTTTTTTCATTTATCATCTTCTAACAATATTCAATATTTCAAAATAAATTAATAAAAAAAATAAAATAATTACAAGCAAAGTGAACCATAAAATATTGTCAAAAAAAAAATAATACCAAGACAAACAAACATGCAGACAAAGTATGAAACAAATCCAGAAAATAATACATTAAATTGCATTTGCTTTAAAACAAAGAAGCAAAAAAAAAAAACTAAAGTAATCTCAATTTTTTTGCATTCATCCGGATCCAAGCAAATCTGATTGTCTCTGATTTTTGTGAAAACATCATTCATTGTTCTATTTATGCTTTGCTTTTACAAAAAATATTAGAAGTTGCAATGTACAATGGGTCATCCATAAGTAGAGTTGCAATTTCATTCAACTTCTTATTATATTCTTTAATGCTAGATTCATCTGATTGCTCCGATGTACTTAGAACAGCTAGCAAATTTTTATCTAGATCTTCTTCATTATTTTTCTTTTGGTTTTTTCTCTTTGGTAAACACTTTTTTTTATGATGAAGGGCTTGGTGAAGGTTCATGCTCTATATCGTTGTGTATAAGAATTCTCTACAGTTAAATGAGTATTTAATAAAAATTTATTGGTATCATTTTTAGGTAACCATTGTCTAGATGGACCTCGTAAATCTTGCCCGGTAGCTGTAATATTATCAAAGAGTGATCTCATCTCATCTACAAATTATAGCCCAGTATATTGAAATTGTTTTGCCTCAAAAATTTTCTGTTATTCAAATAATTGTATTTAGGCAATATTAGTTAAATTAATAATTTTAAAAAAATTTACTAAAGAAATGAGTTGTACCTTGTTATACTCTTCTAACTCTTCTGAAGTTCAGTCAACTGTATTAGTTACTGGATTATAGCCATGATCAAACTTTCCTATTAAATTCGGTCATATCATGTATTTATGTTTTAAATAATTTTATTCATTTTTTAATCGTTTTGAGTGAAATTTAAATTTTTGATCTATTTGAAGTGTTTTGAAATTTTATCACATGATTCAACATTTTTTAAAGTGTTTTGAAATTTAAAGTGTTTTGAAATATGTTTCAACATAATTTTTGATCTGTTTAATGTATTAGTCCATCAATATTAGTTTGTATCACATGATTCAGGAATCTAACATATAACCATTCTTGAAATCGAAGTATTGCAATAATCAAGCATTTGGTTTTGTTTTTAAAATTAAATCGTAATTAGTAGGGTTTTCGCGAAGATTATTAATTTCGAAAAAAATTGATTTCATCCAAATAACAAAATGAAATCACACATATTCACGACATTAACATTAAATATCTCTAATACAGAATAAATTCCTAAATTAAATATTAATAACAATAATCTTCCTCACCGAAAATCCATGTCGAAATCATTTGAAACAAACAAAAACTTACGTGCGAGGAGGTTTTTTTTTGTGTTTTCAATGTTGACGAAGGAAAATGATTCGTGATATTTTTAAGGGCAAATTGGTAATTTTGCTCTATCGCTATTGTTTAGCGTCTTTAGTATTTCACGATAAGTAGGTCTAGATCTACATAAAATTTTCAATATAATTTCACTTAAAATTTTAATCAATCAGTTTAAAATTTTTTTTTTTTATCAAACGCACTTAAAATTTTAAATCATTAAAAATTTTAATTTTTAGTCGGCTGAATTTTTTAAGTGAATTATCAAACAACACCTATGTGTTTTGTTATTTTATGTTTGAAAAATTTATTAGAGTATGCTGAGATTTTTCATGTAATATTTTAGATGATGAAATTATTTCTATTGAAAGATTTACAACTCATGATTGTGAATATCAATTGTAAAGATTTTTTAAAATGTAAACAACATAAAATAGCATCATGGATTGCTAAATGGAATATAAGCTCATTTATAAATATAAAACAATATGATTAGGAGCACTTCTAATCTTATATGAGTACTCCAGATAAAATAATTTAAGATAAAATATATAAAAATAAAATATGATTGTGTATACTTCAGCAAGTTGGTGGATGTATATCATGAAAAAAATGTTTATTGGATAAAAAAGAAATATAAAATATATAAAATTTTGAAATTCTTCGTGAAGGTATTGATTGATTAATTTATTGTAGGAATATGTACAATAACAATAAAATAACTATCAATCTTACCGTACTTCATATGTTCGTAAAAGATTAAATTAAAAATAATGTCTAATTGCTTAATTGTAAATTTAAAGAGTTGATAGACTTAAAGCTGAAAAATCAATCTCCTTAAATAAGTATTTGATTTAATTAAGTTCACATGTACTAGTAATAATAATTTATACTATCTTTTCAAATGAGAAAATTATTTTTTTAAATTGATAAGAAAAAAATATTTATTGTGAAAAGTATAATAAGCTTAACTAGAAATAAAATAACTAATCAATTCGAGTATGTTCATGATCCGTGGAAAGCTTCAATAATTTTTTTATATATTAAAATATGAAAATGTATAATTTTTATATGAATTTTTAAAAGAGAATCTAAGAAATAATTAAATATAATGACAATATATGATATATGTTATGTAATGATTTTTAGATAAATATTTTTTTTAGATTCAATAATTTCTAGTAAAATTAATAGGAATATTCATGTCAACTAAAAGATCAACTCTTATCATAATCAAAGTTTCAACTAGTACATTAGCTTATTGTCAAGATTCAATAATATTTATCATTGCATATTTTTGTTTGATAAAATTATATCATGATGATTATGAGCAATCTAGATCCTAAGAAAATAATTAATTTTATACAAATATTTTAATATCAAATTATCATTTGAAGAATATCTTGTTGAGTAATTTAAAATTTGTTATTTATAGTACTAATAATGGTATAAATAGGACCGGAATGACTTATGAATCACTAAAAATTATATGTGAATTTTGATAGAAAATTTTTTGGTTACTTGAAAGGTATTTTGGTAATTCATCCTTAATATATGAAAATTATTTAATTATCAATTTGACTTTATGTTGATTTGTATTCTTGTTAGGATTAATCTCCTTAATGAATATTAAATTGTGATAAGTGACAAATTTTAATTTTTAAAGGATGAAATACTATCTCTTTGGTTTTACTAATGCGAATCATATTTATTTTTTCTTGCATAATCAGAGATTCAATCAGTGCATTAACTTAATGAGAAAACTCAATAAGATTATTCATTATATATTTTTGTTGGATTAGAATCATATCATATCTTGAATTGAGTAATTTGGAGCTTATCAATTTTTGTAATAATGATAATGGTGTCAACATAGACTAACAAATGCATTTTCCTAATAATTTATGAATCACAAAAAAAATATGTGAATTCTGATGGAAATATTTTTGGCTGCTCAAGATATTTTGGTAAATCATTTTTAATATATATGTAAATCATTTAGTTGTCAACCTTACTTTAGTTTGGTTTGCATTTTTGTTAGGATTAATAACAAACTTTTTAAAAGGATGAAATACTAGTTCTCTGGTTTCACTAAATTGAAATATATTTATTTTTTTATTTCATAATCTATCATCAATCACGATGAGAGTGTCTTGGAGAAAAAACTTGGGTATTCTAATATTGCTAAGAAAAGATATAAAAATGATTTAAGAATAAAGTTAAAAAATAGATAAAACTTGAGTTAAGGTGCAGAGTGTAATTTTATCGTGCATTCCAAAAGGAAATCAAGAGATTAAGATTAGTTGAGTTGCCTAAAATATCTTTAGTCTCAAAAAAAGATTAATTCTAAATTTATTTTTTCTAATAATAATTATAATAATATCAACACGGACTAATAAATGCATCTTCTTAATGAATAGATCACTTATGAATCATTGATAAAAATGTCAATTTTGACAGAAATCTTCATGGTTTCTAAAGGTATATAGTAATTCATTCTTAATATCGATCTAAATAGTCATTTTATATTATTGCCAGCTATCTTGGAGAGGTCTTTTTATCATAAAATAGAACAATTAAGTCATATTTGCCCATTCATGGTCCATTCTTTATGGAAACCATATAATACTGTAATAGATCAATCAAAAAAGAACCTTTGGATATTGGTTAAAGTAGATATAATACTTGCCGGATGAGATAAGTTAATACCCATGATCTTAAGATTTATCTTTTTTAGATATTTTATAATTTTGATATTCAAATAAAATATAAGTATTTATTATCAGAGATTGATAGAATTATAATGATTGCAGGAATTAATTAATTTATACTCATGTCTCCAGCTTGAATAAAGAGTCACTCATCTACTAAATATGAACTAGATATATAGTATAACAACACTCTTGTATAGTTATTATATATACCAACAAGTATGTATCGGATTAATTCTGAAGAGTATAATTTTCAATGAAATGAATTTTCTTTCGAGTTTGAACAACACAATAACTCATGAGATTCGGAGACGTTATCACTCAGTACTTAGAGCCCATTCTAGGGTGAGAGAACATACAAAGCCTACTCAAATTAAAGACAAATATGTCGAGGAGTCAGATGAACAGATAGTTGAAGATCATACAGATGATCATATAGCTAACATATATTCAATCAGTTGAGCAGCCATCAAATATTTTTATCAAGGCCTTGAAAAAGTTTCATATATATATATATATATATATATATATATATATATATATATATTTCAAACTTAGTGTTTATTATCTCTATGTGCCAATGTGAAGTGGGGTGTTACAATTTACTATTTATTTTTTATTTTTTATTTATTTTTTATTTATAGATAAATGTACTCAATTTGTGTGATGTCTCAATTCAACTAATCCCTTATACAATGGCTTTAGTTTGTTTATATATTTTTTATGTTTGATTTTCGTCAATGTCATTTTGGTTGTTTGGTTTGTTTGTCAACATGATCCAGCAAATACACTTTAGTTGAAGAGATAATAAATGTATAATTGAGTTATTTGAAAAGACAAATCACATAAATAAGAATAACATAACAATGATAAATAAATAAAACATGTGAAAGAAATAAATAATCAAGTTTTCATAACTAATGACTTTAGAAGTGTTTGCATAGGCTATGATAATACTTGATGAACTTAAGAAAAGATAATTAAAAAAATGATTGTATATAATATGAATATTGATTCTTGAGTCTAATGTGGAATGATGAGTGACAAGAATTAAAGTACATAAAGACTTGCTCTATCTATCTTACTTTATTTGATACATCAATCTCTTTTAAAAAAAATCTCTAAGATATGTGTGTCTAGCAAAATGGAATGGATAAGGTTAATAATGTCTTGTTCATGTTCTGTCATCTTTTTTTTTTGGTCTCAATTTAGTTATCTATAAAATTATGTTATATATTTGTATCGTATGAGATGAATATATTGATATTGTTAACTCACATAGGATCTTGTATGTTGTATAAGATGAGATAATTGAGGTCAGTTTTAACTTGTTAGATTGTGTCATGATAATCAATAGACAAGACACAATTTGTACTCATTTTTCTTTTGTCTCATCATTGAGTGATTTATTTGTTAGGTGGTCAAACATTTTTTGGCTAAAAAATTATATTTGAACTTCTATAGTATAATGTGATTAGTTCACGTGTCTCTAAATTCTATAGAGTAGTCTTTGAAATCCTGACTGTCTCCATAAAAAATATGACAAATCCAGCAGAGCAAGCCAAGTCAAAATATTGCTCACACACACACACACACACACACACACACACACACACTTGACCTCATGCTGTTTTAACATTGCAACCATGGTTCACCAATACTACTCTAGCCACACACGTGTCCACAAATATTTTCCACCCTAATTGCACCAACTACACACATTTGCACACCAACACTATCCATCTGTTTATACCTATTGTGCATCATTGATGTTGACAGAGTGATCATTGACTTCAGCCACACATTTAGGTGTGCGACGTGCATCATCATTGTACATCTCTCACCTTCTTCAATCACACGCGCATGCATGCACATGTTGTAAAAATGCACACCCCAATTAGCAAGCTCTAGGATTTTATTCTGATACAACGCAAAAACTTGCATCATTTAATCAATAAACAATAAAACTCATGAAATGTGATGTACATGGGAATCCCTAATGAAATGTGCTAGATTGATTGTGACAACTTATATATATATATATATATATATATTAATATTAATATATATATATATATATTGTAGCTAATTAATTTTGGCAACATATGTTATGTTAAAAACTAAATAGTACACCACTCATGATACATGTTGAGTATTGTGCGTTGTAATGTGACCATAAACTCATTTACAATAAATTCTTGAAATAACATAGCCACTACTATAACGAGTGCATGTGCTATTTGGAGTACTATGGATGTTGAAGTTGATAAATTATTTTTCTGAGATAATTTACTTCATGTTAATCATTGTGGAGTACTATAGACCGTAAACTTGCACCATTCATCTCACACCTTTACTAGACTCAACTTGTATATGATGCTAAAATAATTTATAGTTTTGATGATGTGGTTTTGGACGTAGTGGCCCAGCATAAGACCATGTTATTATATAGATTGTTTTATTATTGTTTAGAATGCAATGGTTTTTTCCATATTATTCAAGCTTCCTTTTTCCATGCAACAAGATGTGCTTGATTTAGCCTTCTTGTGCCTTGGGATAGAGATAGGGCACATCGATGTTTCATTTCTGATGTTCTTGTTTTGGTTCACTTCTGCACTTTTTTTTTTTTTTTTTTTCTATTCTAGATTTGGAATGCATCTTTACTGTTATATGTGATCTGGTGACCAAGTGTGAGAGTCCTGATGAAGCTCATGAACTGGCAAAACTTATTTGTGCTAAAGTTGTTCAACAACCAAATGATAAGCCTATCATGCGGTTAAGAATGTATTAATTATAATCTCTTTCCTGTTCCAGATTTTTAATCTCATCTACCATTTAAGTGCATGCTTGTTTTACTCATTTTTCTAGATTGTTCAATTTGTACAATCTGCTGAAGTCTAGTCGCAGCCGCTTCCATATATATATTAAGTGCCTGAGTTTTTCTGTGAGTGGAAAAGTCAGTGAGCATGTCGTGCCTTCTTTGGGGGGTGTAGACTGCTTGTTGAAGGAGTGGAATATTGACATAAAGGAGCAGAGAGAACTTTTTCTCTGTGCTTCAAATGTATTAAAAGAGAGTAAAAGGTATCGTGAAACTAACTTTTTATGTCTTGAGGGCGAAGCTGCTTGTTCAGTACTACAGTGCGTTTCTCTTATGCCCTATAATTCCAGCTTCACAAAGGATTTCTTTAAATTTCTAGCAAAATATTTAGCAACTTTCAATGGTGAAGATGCATCTGTGCTTGGTGAAGCTAAGGAGGAAGCTGTCCTTGCAGTTATTGAATTTGTAAAGTCGCCTGATATGTTTCAGGTATAAAATTCTGACTTTTTTTTGTCAATGTTATTTGTTTTTTCGTGTAACTAATTTGTCTCACGAGTAACAGAGATGTGTTTCCATTAATTAAATTCACATGGGTGCATGTTCTTCCATAACTTTTAGGTTTTTAATTTTTCTTGTTTTATGTAGATTCATGTCGCTGCTGGAATTATTTTTTATTTTCTATCAGCAATTTTCATTTTAACTTTTTTGGATGTGATATTCATTATTAATTTGGGAGCTTACAATTAATTAGTATTTGCTATTAATAGGTATTGAAAATATTATTTATTTTGGTGTATTTATAATAGAGGTGCCAAACGGGCCGGCCCGGGCCGGCCCGACCCATTTTTTTTTTGAGCACGAGCGTGCCTTCGTGCCTGGCCCGGCACGGTTTAAAATAGCCGGGCCCGGCACGGCCCGTAGGCACGGCAGGCCGTGCCGTGCCTGGCCCGCTCGGGCTTGCCAGTCCGTACGGTTAGGGCTTCGGGGGACCGCGGGTCGGGTCGAATCAGACCCGACCCGCGGTCTTTTTTGCGGGAGGGGCGATCGTGGAGTCGGGCTCAGGGGACACCCGACATGGGGTGAACCCGTGCCGGTGTGCCGTGCCACGGGCCGAACCGTGCCGGTGTGCCGTGCCACGGGCCGAACCGTGCCGGGTCAGGCACGACACGGCACGGGCAAGGCACGACACGGGCCAGGCACGGCTGAACCATGCCGTGCCTCGTGCCGGGCAGGCCCGGCCCGGCCCGGTTGCCAGCTCTACTTTATAATATTCGTGCTTTAACCTTGCATTGTTAGTTTAAGGAGTGCTCATCGTAATGAAGAGTGTTTCCAAGTTTTTTTTCCTCTTGTTTTCATATGGTAATATATTGATAATGAATGAGTGTTAATAAATATTGCATGTCATTATTATGACTTGTAGTTATGAAATGGTTAGCAAGTGTGAGATTGCTTGGGTGGAGCCATGAAAAAAAAAATATGCATAAGATAAATTAACTAGAAGTTGTTAATAAAGATTTAACAATTAAAGAATTAACAGTATAAATGATTTTTAATATAGTGAATTTTTAAATGAGTAAGATTCATATAGTTGATCTCAAGTAGTTTATATAACATTTAATTGATGATGATGATATAATTTTAAAAATTACTTTGAAATCTACCTTTGCTTTCATCAAAGCATTCCTAAGGTGAGTCTTGTGGGTCTTTTGAAATCCAAATTGTTCTAGTTTACTTTTTTTCAAAAAAAAAAATTTTTTTTAAAGTATTTCAAAAAACTTTAGAATAATATTGTTGAATTCTTCGAATATCCCCTAGGGTTTATTGTTATCACTGAGAAAGAGAGAAGGGGGTGAGGAGAAATGTTAGAAATAAAATTAAATTTTATTAAAAGTAAAATTTTTTTTACAATACACATAAATCATTTATACATGGTGTGGAGCACCTCACAAATTGAGTACTCCTAAATAAAAAAATAAAATAAAATAACAGAAAATAAACAAAATTAATACCCCTACTTTCAAGTTAAGGCATGTGTGTTACACATTTCTAGTTTGTAAGAGAATAAATTTTTGATTTTCTAAGAGTCTTTTTGAAGATATGTATAATTTAATTGTTGTAAGGTACACAGACTATACCAATTGAACCATTTAAGATTCTCTCTCGAATGAAATGATATTCAATCTTATTATGCTTTTTTTGCTCGTTGAACATTGGGTTAGCAGTAATATGTCGGGTTGCTTGGTTATCATAGCAAAGTTTCACTATCATCAGTCTCACAATTAGTATGCAAGGTTTTTTCAAGAAGAGATTAGTTTATGAAACTCATTCATAGCTAATGTTATAGTTTTATATTATGCATTTAAAAATAATTGCTTATCTTTAATTTTTTTATAATAATGTTATCTGCTAAAAATTTAAAAATTTGTGATGGATATCTTTTTTGTAATATCAGGGGCCCAACTAGAATCTAAATATATTTTTAGTTGATAATACCCATCATCTTTTATTGTAATCTCACATCATAAAATTTTTTTTATACATCTAAGAATTCTAAGAACTGTAGTTATATGAATATATTTAGGAAAACCTAAAAAATAATTAATTATATTAACAACATAGGTAATATCTAGCCTAGTTAATATTAGATAGTTTAATTTTCATATAATCATCCTATATCTAGTGGTGAGTCAACATGTGCATTGCATATGCCGACATACTAAGGAAAAATATAATATGTAAAATATATCTCATTTGAAAAAGAAAAATTATATATCTTGGATATTTAATCACAATACTATGAAAATATCTTAAATAACTTATATTCATATGAAATTTGGTCTATAAATAATTATAGTTTAGAGATACTTAACTGATCATCTCTTTTAAATAGAATATTTTTGATATATGCCACTAGTATCACATATTCATCTTTTGATTCTTGTCGCCAAAATATGAATAGTCTAATACATATCTTTTAAGTTCAAATATAGTAAGTGTTAATAAAATTTATTAATTCATGTCACAGGAGATTGTTTTAATTCATAAAAGGTATTTTGCATCTTGCACACTATACTTAAGTTCCTACGAATAATGAATCCTAGTGGATGTTAGTTACATATATATTTTTTTTCTATATTATAATAAAGAAATGAATTCTTTATATATAGTTGATACATAATTTATTAAAATGATATTATAATAGAAAGTAATAATCTAATAGTGATTACTTTGGTCAGGTAAGAGGGGATATATTAAAGCTCAATGTCACAAGGTTGTGCAAAACTTCTTGCTATTACATTGTCTTTAATCGATTGATCTTTTCCTTGGGTCATGTCTTCATCGTATGTAACTACATATTACAAGTGTCTTATCATATTTGAGATGATAATTTTTATATGATTAGATATGATTGTGCTCAATTCTTTTAATATAATTTATTGTTATTTTAGATGACTAAATATGTTGAAAAAAGTATTTGACATCCTATAAATATTAAAGGAGTATAAAAAACTAATAAATATAGTATCAAAATGAGAATAAAAAAAATATGTGAGATAAAAATGTTAAGTAAAATATATTTTTAGTTTCATTCATAATGCAATTGAAATATTCAAGTCTTATATTGAGGAAACAATGAATATTTTCATGTAATATATACTTTTAGATTGAGTTATCAAATTTTTTAATTTTTATCTTCTCTTCTTGGGGAAACTCACTTTTTGTTTAGCATTATGCTCCTCTCTTAGGTGTACTATCTTATAAGAGTTGTCACTATTCATCTAGAGGTGTCAAACGGGCAGGGCTGGCTCAGGCTAGCCCAAGGCATGACACGATTCGGCTGTACCTAGCCCGGCATGGCACGGGAATGACTCGTGCCCGTGCCCATATCAGGTCTGCTCATAGCACAGCTTGTGCTATGTCGTGCAGAAGCCAATTGGGCCATGTACGGCCCGGTACCGAGGCCAGTGGGCACGGTATCTCGGCACGAGCAGAGATATGCCTAGAACCAACAATTTGAGGCCTGACGAATCTGAAAGTTCCGTCATGCCTGAACCCGACCCACTGTCTCTTTCAACTCAAGTCCGAGACCTGATTTTTTTTTATTCCAGAAGTTGAAGCTGCTAGAATAGTGGTGTCAAATGGGTTGGCCCGGCTCGGCCAGTTTGACACCTCCATATTCACCTCAAAATAGTTGTGCTAGTTGTATTAGGTGTAGGCATATGAATAGAGTTAATAGTTGTTACTTGATTATGAGGAATAATAATTGTATAGTAAAAAGAGGCTATTATGATAGTGTTTGAAAGTAAGTTTCCTTGGATTGAGTCCCTAAAAGATTTTTCCTCAAAGAACATAGTATCTGTAATCATAATTAGATGATCTTGAAAAAAAAAATAAGTAAATTCAAAAACCATAGGTGAATGATGATAGTCTCTCTTTTATATATAAGTTGGTATAAAATATAACTTGAGAAAATAAAAAAAAATTTGGTTGACTAAGAAATTAGTGATTAATATTGTTTTTTTTTAAAAATATCTACACTTTTATAAAGTAGATGCATCCTAGGTGTTTTAAGTATATGTTTATTTTTTTCTTTCAATTATTTTATTATGTGTAGTTGTGCCTGAGTTTTAACTTAGGATATTTGATTAATCATTTTGTGCTCGAAGAAATATTAAAATTGATGAGAAGTATATTCAAATATTTTATTATTTTTAAATATTTTAATGTTATATCTAAATTAAATTTTTATTTTTCATAAAATTTTGTAAAAACAAAAAAATTGAGATTTTTTTCAAATATTAAAAGAAGTATTATATATCAAGTTGTTATTTTATATATATATATGTGTGTGTGTGTGATCATCTTATAGAGTTTGTAAATGTCAGAGTGAATCAAATGGAAAAAAATTTTTTAGTATTTTCTTGAAATTTCGGATAGAAAGTTTTGATATGATATCTTAATTGACACACCTTATAATTAGTAGATATCATTTTTCTATTGTTTGGTTCTAGAAGCTTAGTTTGTCTAATGAATAATATTATAATTAAGAATGAATCACTAGAGAATGAATAGTAGACAACACATCTAGAAGGGTTTTTGCGAGTCAAGAAAAAATAGGTATACTCATCTTGATCAATTCGTAAGAAAATCATTTGTCCAATCGAATGACCTCATAGAAAAATATCACAAGGTGAAACATCACAACTTTGTTGATTGGTACATTAAATGATGAAAAATAAATTATTATGATGTTCTAATACATGTAAAATAGGTATAAAAAATTGATCAATGTTGATATTACTATCTCTCTGACTATTATAATAGTGTCATTGATAATTATAATATCAAAAATTTTAGACTCAATATAAAAAATAAAAAGATAGCGATTACTTGTGGAAAGACACTAGCTCTTGAATTTACTATCATATACTAATATCATATGTTAGTAGCTAACACATGACTTTGACAAAAAATAGATATAATAACAATAATATTTGATATTTATTTGGAATTTATTTTTTTTGGTACGGAGACAAATCGAATTACGTGACACGTGTGCCAAACATTAAAAATTATACCTAATAACTTATATTTAATAATTCTAACAAATATACTAATAGCTACTTTATTATTAGGAGTATTATAAAAAGTAATATTAAATATTTTATTCTAAATATTATATTTTCAAAAGATTCATGTTATATACTCATATATACTATGATTATTATGAAAATAAAGAATTTCAAGATATTTTAAAATTTTTTTATTAAATTATTATTTTGAATTTACATAGTACACAATAAGGCATGCAAATAATGTATTATTATGATTAGTTCATATTTTATACGTCATGGATATCACTTTATTATATTTTTAAATTTATTAATTATTAATTTTATTTTAACTTATAATATTTTATTTAGAGGTGTCAACCGGCCCGACACGAGGCACGACACGGTTCAGCCGTGCCTGGGCCGGCCCGGCACGGAAAAATTTTGTGCCTGGGCCCGTGCCGTGCCCGGCCCGGCACGGTTCGGCCTGCGGTATGGCAAACCGGCACGGGTTTATCCCGTGCCGGGTGTCCCGTGAGCCCAACCCCATGATGCCCCTCCCGCAAAAAAAGACCGCGGGTCGGGTCTGATTCGACCCGACCCACGGTCCCCCGTATCCCCAACCGCTCGGACAGGCAAGCCCGAGCGGGCCAGACAAGGCACGGCCCGGCATGGAAGCACGATCGTGCCCTAAAAAAATGGGCCGGCCCGTCCCGTTTGACACCTCTAATTTTATTATATCATTCATATTTGTTAATCTAGGAATTCTATAATAAGTAGGTTGGAAACATGTATGTATAATATTGATTACATTAGGATATTCTGAAAATATAATTGATAAATCAATGATTATAATAAGTTAAATTATATATTTCCTTTTAAAATTATTGTGATAAATGGAGATCAATGAAACTGAACCTAAACAAAATCCAACTTAAAAGATCTCATTGCTCAATTGATTTTTTGCCTGTGATTTTATATTTCATATTTTTTGGTGTATTAATCATCATACCTCTTAATGTGGTTAGTGTACATGCTTTATTATATGTATATATCTTTTAATAATATATATATATATAATGTCAATTTTTCATACTATTAAAGTATATTCATACTATTAATATTCATTTAATTTTTTATTTTTTAGGTAGTAAATTAGCTTGGGTCGAGGTCATTGTAAAAATATAATTTTGGCCTCGTATTTTTAGTAGTTGTATTATTATTTATATTAACATCAATTTTAAATTTATTATTATTATATTCGTTATTTACTATTTTTTAACTATTTTTATTTATTAAATAAATTATAAAGCTAATTAAAAATTAAAACTTTAAAAAATATAAAAAAAGTGTACCATAATCGCTTTGTAAAATATTATTCTTTACACTGCACTGCATCACTTCTAACCTAAAGGCTCAAATAAAAATTTTTATACTCCAGCTATAATTTAAAAGTTGTATCACATATGTCATAGCCTGTATGTGTAAGAGAAAGCAGTAAAGTAAATATTAAAACAAAAAAAAAATTACAAAAAAAATCACTAAATTTAAAATTTTAGTTGGTTGAGGAGAGAGCATAGAAAGAGAGAGTTTGAGGATTAATAAGAGACGATTTAGAATGAAATTTTTAAATTTCTTAATCTTTATTTATAGAAATGTGAAAATAATTTTAATATATATATATATATATATATATATATATATAATTTTATTTATTTGTTTACGTTAGAAATTTAATGACCATCAGAAATTGTGATGTGTAGCCATCAGAAATAATTTGTAGTTATTGATTAAAAAAAATTATTTTTTTTTATTTTTAAAATGCATCATAATGACAGCTTGAACGTGTTGTTATCGGTGCTTGTTGCATGAAAGGACAATGAGCTTTGTCATTCAGGTGCAAACCACTGACCAAGTAAGTTGAATCTGGCATTTGTGGTTAGTTTTATTTTAAAAACCCCACCCTTGTAATGTAGTTACTCGACGGGGCATGACTCTTGAACTTAGACCTCCTTATGCTTGGTTATGGGTCTTCGGGCTGGTGGATGTGTTATTGAGCTAGACATGCAAGTTGTGTTTGGCACGACATGAAGCTCAACCGACTCCAACCCAGCACGACACGAGGCACAGTCGACTCCAACTTTGCTTAGCACGAGTTGTACTGGGCTCCAACAATAATATTTTTTAAATTTCTAAAAAATTTTATTATACTTTGACTATGTGCTTGTATCTGTATATTATCATCACATATATTATGTTTAGGTGCATATATAATATTAACAGTATGTTTAATAATGAGATTGAAATTAAGATTAAAAATAAGTATTCAAAATATTAATTTTCTATTTTATCTTTTTTTTAGTTGATTATCTTTATTGATCCTGAGATTAGAATGAAAATAATATAAAATATATTTAAATACATATCTACTTGTATGAGCTTACCAAAATAATTAGATGGTAGAATTTATAAATAATTAGATAACATATTTAAATTTTATAAAAACTAAGCATTGTAATTTTAGTGAGCCTCTGAGTATAAATATGAATATTTTATTTGGAGGTGATAATTTTTTTATTTAGTTAATTCAAAGCAAATGATAGGGTAGTTCTCCATATAGGAACCAATTGTCTATGTATTTAGATAATAATTATTACTTCATTCGATCATATGATGATATTCAAAATTTAGATATATTGAGTTGATAAAAATTATATGAATTCATTTATCTTCTATTATCTAATATGGTATTTGATATACTACTTCTTTCAGTATCTAGTATAACATTAGTCTATTTTGTTATAGTTGTGATTGTTATTTTAGATAGAAGATTAATATTGTGATTAGATATCACAGAAGTTTTATAATGCTTAAAGTACTGAGAGAATTTTTTGATGTATCTTTAGGTTAAAGTAAAAAAATTACTAGTGGGTGATGACTCACATGATATCGAGGATATCAAGATTATAACTATAAGCTTGGAGTGTAATGATTCAAACTATACAGCTTGATCCCGGATATTAAAGAACTTATTTGTTGGTTTTTAATGTTTGCTGTATTTTTATAATTTTTTTTTTTATTTGTGTTATTGTGATAGATTGAAATGGTAAAGCAGATGTTTTTTTTTTTATTTAGTTGATTTTTATTTATTTTTAGTTATAGCATAGTGTAGTTAATTTTAATAGTTAAATTTTAAAAATTAAAATTTCATTTTAAAGAGAAATTCTACTCGACAAAATCAGTGCCTAGGCTTCCACGCCTAGTGGCAACTGGCTATAGATTTTTAAAATAAAATTTATATACTTTTTTTCTATTAATCCCCTTAGTATTTAACTTAGCATTAGAGTATATTTTTTTATGATTGAGAATATTATTTCACATGATAGATCGATATTGTTATTAGATATCATTGAAGTATTATCATGATTAAAGGTTTAAGAAAATTAATGGATAGATCTTTGGGTTTAAATAAAAGAGATGCTAGGGGTTGATGATTCACATGACATTGAGGATATGATATCAAGGTTACGACTAAAAGTTTGAGATGTGGCGATGCTAACTATATAAAGTGATCGCTGATATTAATTGACTGACATGTTGATGTTTGTCGTTCGTTTATAATTTTTTATTATATTATTATTTGTAATATTGTGATAGATCAAAATTGTGAAATGAATGTATTTTTTTATTAAGTTGATTTTTATTTATTTTTATTTATAGTATAGTATAGTTTATTTGTAATATTTAAATTTTTAAAAAATGAAATTTTATTATAAAAATAAATCATCTGACAAATTCTCACTGTCCCAGCCCAGTGACAACTAGTTGACTCATGACTGGCCAGTCTAGTGGCCACTGGCTGTGTGGCCCAATGCCATGGCCAAACAAAGTTGCGGGCAGCTTGGCCCATGACTGACCAGATCCGACCCAACATGCTTGATTGAGGAAGTTTGGTTGTGCTGAGCCAACCTTTCATGTTACTGTGTCGGCACAGAAAATCTCCATTTGCGTCGTATCCATCACGACATGATAGCCCAAATGGGCCGCCAAAATTTGGGTTGTGTCGGCGTGGTACGTTCTAATTGACACCTTTAGGTATCAGAGATTCTACATATATCAAGATTTGACAAATCAGAATATGTAATAACAAAGTGGGAATATGTGAGTACTTGTGACAACGAGTGTTGGATAGAAAATATTCATGATTTTCTTCTGTAGATCAATCAAATTGTTCAAGTTACTATTTCGAATCTTATCAGCTGATTGGCTAGAAAACTTTTCTGGAGAAGGCTGTGGGAGTACTCATTTAATATATGTGTATATATATATATATATATATATATATATGTTGATATCATCAAATTTCTCAACTCTTATGTCACTCTCTTGGGATGACTCATATATTATATCTAGTGGGACATTTATACGATGCTTCTCTTTCTGGCATAAGTTTTTAAGAAGGGTCTCAATGCTATTTTCAATATTAGATGTGCTAGTAATTGATGTATACGTATAGACACATGTATTGGCAAGGTCAGTAGTCTCATTTATGACAAGTAATGATTGGGCATAGGAGCAACCATTTATTATGATATTCGAATTTGTGTTTCTTGGATTGAGTTCTTAAAAAATATTTATTTTTAAATAACATCACATTGACACTTTCATTGATCCCCCTCCCCTTGTCTCTAATAAGTAATATCTATGTTTTTTTTTTTTTTGAGTACTGAAGTACTTGATAAATGCTCATTTGATAGCATGCATAGTCATTTCTTTTCTATCTGGTGAGAGAAACTTGAACAGGATAAGTAAACCTAAAAACCCTTGGTTGAAGATAAAAAAATTATCTAGTATAAAGATTTGAGATATAGTCCAAGTAAATAGAAAATGATATTTAATTGAATAGGAAATTAGTAGTTTTTGTTAGACAACTCTAATGAGTAATATGATTTGACTAATATTATTTCTCTCCAAAATTGTGTAGGGATACTCTTAGGTAGTAGGAGTGTCTTAACCATCTTAGTCAAATGTCATTTTTATTATCTCAATTATCTTATTTTGTACATATGTGTTAGTATATGATATCTGATGAATTATCTTATATTTTTTAAACAAACAAGAAAACTAATTAAAAATATTTTTTAAAATATTATTACTTTTTAATATCATATTATAATAAGCAAATTGAGTTTTGTTTTTTTATAAATTTAAGATTTTTTCATAAAAACAAATAAAAATAAAGATGTTTTTTTTGTAGTGATTGATTGTTTTGTATATCGAGTATAATCATTAATCAAAAAATAAAATATTTTAAGCTATTATGTGTGGTCATCATGATGAGTCATAAATATTTTAGTGAATCAGATGGAATCAGCATCTTCTAGTACCTTTTTGACTTACTAGTTGGAAATTTATAGCATATTTATTTAATTGACATGTTTAATGATCAATAAATATTATTTTATTGATGATCAACTCTAAAATTATTATAATGCCCAATAATTTATCTCACAACCAAAAGTTTATTACCAGTGTATAAATAATAGACATGCATATAAAAAAATTATGATAAATTTTCTTTTATCAGGTGAAGAAAAATATGTCAATTAAAAATAAAATAGACATGCATATAAAAGTTTATTATCAGGTGAAGAAAAATAGACAATTCACATTGCATAATCCTCGGGGAAATATTATGTGTGGTTTGTTGATTTTGTATAGAGATATCAAAAATAAAATGTCATAGCCTTGTTGGTTTATAAAAAAATTAATAAAAAGAAAATTATGATAAATTCCTAGCGTATATATAAAGTATTGTGTCAAAAAAAGGATTGAATATGACATTGTCATGCTTCTGGCACGTACGACGTTGTTATTAATTATGATAATACTCTAGACCTATGTTGCACGGACACGGATACGGACACGGAGATACGATATGGCAGGATACGGGGATACGGCAAATTCTAAAAAACTAGGATACGGATACGACTAAGATACGTCATGATAAAAAAAATAAAATTAAAAATAAAAATTATTAATTATAAATATTAGGTATTTGAAAATAATTTAAAATACTGTATTTTAAAATAATATTAAAAAAATTTAATCCCTCTAACACCCCCCCCCACACCACCCTCCCTTTACAGTTTCAATATTCGAACTCTCCCCCCTCCCGATACAAATTTTAAAACTCCCATTCCCTTTATAGAATTAGGTTACCTTAGGTATTGTCAGCGCCTCGACGGTGTGCTCCTCCCCTCCCCGTTTGACGCAATGATAATTGACAACTATTTTTCGCAATCGGCTTGTCGGCAACTCACTATCGGTGGTGTGCTCCTCAATTTGTTGGAGATGTAGGAGTAATAATTAATATATAGTGTATTTCCGACACGTTAGAATCGTAAAAACACGTCAGTTGGTAAACGACGCGTCTGTATGTAAACGACACGTCTGTTGTTAACAACGACTATTTCCGAACAACGCGTTGGATATGTCTCTGATGAATATCCGACTCATGTCCACGTGTCGGACACGTGGACACGGCGACACGGGTCGGACACGGCGACACGGCAGTTCCTAGGCGTATCCGTGCAACATAGCTCTAGACTCTAAAAAAAAACAAGTAAAGCAATAAAGAAAATTTGATCACTTATGATATGCGTATTTGTGTTTCTTCATTTATGTTTTGGGAATCTGAAGTGAAGTGCTGAAAAAAAAAATTGTAGATGTAAAAGCATTTCGGATGAAGCTAACAAAGTCCTAGAAAAGAGATATGAAATACCTCTCTTAATTAAGTATATCAAGGCTAGTATTTGTACATGTTGAAGGTATAGTTGTTTCTTGTATAGTCTTTGGACTCTGAGACAGACGAGTATAGGTCGAAGTCAAATTGCAAACCTGCTTGCTTGCATGTGTCACAAAACTCAAACATGCTGGACACACAAAAAAATGCGCTTGACCACTGCACCATCATAGTCACACAGGCTAATTTGGCTAGATGAAATAACATATGCTCACATAACCAAAATTTTGAATGTATTAAATGTAGAGAATATCACAAAGTGGATGTCTCCATGAAAAGGTTTCAAAATAACACATGCTCAACGCTGCAGAAGCACGGCCCCATGGCTATAAATTAGGCCTTTACAAGTTACGTACTGATTTTATACAGGGCTGGTTTCTGTTTGAGGTCGAGAATTTGATTGAACGCAAAACAGTAATTGACTGATGTCCGACGGTTACAATTACTCAAACACATACTCCAGAACAAGAAAATTGTTACCTGACAGTATCCAGAAGCAGCACGGCTGTTACCAGTGATGACCATCGACGAGACTCCCCTCTGGCACTCTCAGAAGATCCATGGCCACCCGACACCGTGTGTCGCTGGCTGCTACTTCGCCAGAATATGCTATGATGCCATATGCAGGGGCTGGTTAGGGCTTTGGTCCTTTGGACTTCAGGAAGGTTGGGTGTGTGTGTGTGTGTGAGAGAGAGAGAGAGAGAGAGAGAGAGAGAGGATGGTAAAAATTTTTATTAATGCAAATCATAATTCTGATAATATAATAATTATTATATATGGTTTGGGCCAGCTCACATGTCAGATGTTTCGAAATAATGAAAATAAGAAAAAAACAAATAAAAATAAACCAAACTTCAGCAGAGTGCATATGAGAAGAGTCGTGGTATTCCAAATGCCAAAAGTGTTATCATATTTTTCTCTGAATTCAGTAATTGTGTTGGTGGGTGAGCTTTGCATGAACCAAACATAATGTCTCTGAGTATATCGCTATCTACTTTGGTACGCAGTGATTGGGCTGTAAGTTTAGTTTCCATCTTTTTCACTCTCTCTGCTCTTGCTACCTTGGCCTCTGCTGTTTAGTTTGAACTCTCGTTGCTTTTCTTTTGGCAAGTGGACCAAACTAATCGATGATAGAAAACAAATAAAGTTAGATATCAAGGAATCTTATCGGGTTATTTGCGGACAATAAGAAACTCGAGCAACACATAATTTTATCAAGTCTAATTGTCTCAGCATGACTCAGATCCATCTCAATTTAGGGTTCCAAAAAATGTCACACGTTGGAACAAGTAATTTTCTTGGATCTATTGGTTAGCATTTCTGGTGTCCGATTGGGAGAGAAAATAAAAAATTTCTTCAAAATGAATTCAAGTTAAACTTTTTTTTTTTTTCAAATGGTGATGGCGATGAAAATTACAATATATTTTTTTTTTATTTGTGCCTGTTGCTGGCTCATGCAACCATCTGTAGTGGATCTGGCTGTGGTGACTCTGTGTCTCAGTGGTGGTATGACAGCTATCCGACCTGGGTGCAATAGGCCATTTTTGTAGGCTGTAAAAGCAAATGAGAATGTGGCCAAAGATCGGTGACTTTCATAGAGAGGTTTTGTGCGGTGAGTCTTGAACCCGGGACTTACCGCTCTTGGACGAAGGTATGTGACATTGTACAGAGGCATTTCTTCGATGTATTTATATTCGCAGGTGATCAATGATCTCAGTATTACTCTCACCCAAATTTTATATTGTATATATGCACACTTTCATGGAATTGTTTAAAGGGACTCACTTTGCAATATTTTTACATTTCGTTCGATAAATGCTGGTTCCTGAAAATTGACGGGTGTGGTACTGCTTGTGCTGCAGTGTGATCTACTTGGCCTGCCTGCAGTAGCACAGCTGGAGAAGGATCACAAGTATGAGCTGGTCTACCAGCTTCTGAACATCTTCTCCACCAAGAAGCTTGATTCCTATTTAGAATTCCAGGCAGCAAATTCAGAGCTACTCAACAACTATGGTACGAGTATTTGTTGGGGGATATCCTGGTGTATTTCAGCCAATTAATCATTCAGAAGTTGATAGGTCTCGTTCATGATGACTGTGTGACGAAGATGAGGTTGGTGACACTTGCAGATCTTGCCATGAGTAAATCTGGCCAAATTTCATTTCAGCTTATCAAGAAAGGACTTCGAGTATCGAGCTTACACATTCTTCCCCCTCGCCTATTCTTTCATTCTTTATGGTCTCCCTTTCTTTTCATCCTCGGATCTCTTCCATGTTATTTTCAGGTTGATGATGATGAAGTGGAGATGTGGGTGGTGAATGCAGTTACTGCAAAGTTAATTGACTGCCAAATTGACCAAGTGAATCAAGTTGTACTTGTAAGGTTGTGCTTCTCTCTCTGAATTTGTCTATCTCTGCGTCTCTAGCTCGTGCACATGACGTGTAATTTCTCACATGTGAGAGTCGCTCATGCTTGTGGCATGCACATAACGTGTACTAGTGCGTCTATGCTTGTGTCACAGAAAAAACTTGAAGTGTTGTGAGCCTACTTTTATCTCACATATGAGAATCACTCACGACCCAAATAACAAAGAAATTATACAGTGAGATTAAAATCAGAGTGTCTAACTTTTAAATGAATAAAAGTGAAGAGACGCTCTCCCGCTATATATATATATATATAGTGTGTGTGTGTGTGTGTGTGTGTGTGTGTGATTTTACCTCTTAGGAAGCAAAAAAAAAAAAAAACAAAAAATCTAAAGAATTCTATTACATAATCTTAGATTTGGGATACACGACATTCTTGAGCTTATCATGGATTTTCTAGAATCTTCTAGGATCTTCGCAAAAGAAAGAGCTGGTATTGCCTTTATTTGGGCCATGGTCTACCAAGATAGTAGAGGCGTCACACTTGCTGGCACCCACCTTCAAAAATGAAAATCTAGACTAGTGTCATGTAGATTGGGGCAATTATATTAGAAATAAGATTGAATCTCAAAATCTCACAGATAAATTATATTATTCTAGAGCTCATCCTCATTGGTGCCGTTTGAAGTTGAACTAAATAACCAAACACTGTAGCTTTTTTTTGTAATTGGAGATTTCTATTGAGTTAAGATCTCCTAGTAGAGTAGATTACTTGGAAAGAGTGGACTGAGAAAAAGTGCTCTTTTGCCATACACACACTTAGGAAAAAAAAAAAAAGAAATTTTGCTTTGATTGCATGTTACAGTCTGTGCTGAACTGCAGTAACTACCCTGAACGCTTATTTGGGGAGCATCAGTGGCTTGAACTCAGAGAAAAGCTGGCAAGTTGGAGGGTATGGAATTAGAAAAACTATCAACTCCAAGTGAAAACCCTTAATTATATGATATTATTCATATTCTATTGCAATTTCAGGAAAATATTAAGGATGTGATGAACACCATTCAAGCTAACAAGATTGGTGATGATGATGATGGCGCACTTGCGATGCAAGGATTGATGATTCATTAGTAATTATTGGGCTTGCTCCATTATAATATATTTAAATTTTGTTCTTTGTTTTTTTTTTTTTTTTTTTTTTTTGCAATGTGTGTTATTTTAAAATTGTTTGAGGGATTGTGATAATTCTGTAGTTTGGAGATTTCAGAATAAAAAAATTTAATTTTAGGCTATAAAAATTAGTGGCTGTGTGAATTTTTCTATTTTTACTATTATTTATTCAATTATTAAACAGCTGAGATTTAAATTCTCATTTAAATTTAAAAAAAGGAAATGACCAATGGTCATGCAACTTGTGCATTATTTATGAATTCGGGGCGAAAATTGGTGCTTTTGTCATTTGCTACGTCATACATAAAATATCTTAAATAAAAATAATTTAAAAAAATTAAAAAAAAAAAAAGTTTGACAAGATGCAAAATGTTTGTGCTTTGGACCTTTTGGTCACTGAAAATAGAAAACTTGATTTTGCTATTAGATGACATGTCATTGATTACAAAATTAATTTTAAATTTAAGTACATAATTCAAATGCACTAAACGTAACCAACTTATATCAACCCAATTTAAGTACCCTCTACTACCCTAGCTACAAAATTGTAATATAATTATGTTTTGATACGCTAAAATTCATCAACCCAATTTTACCCTCCAAAATTACAAAATAAAATAAAATTTAATTTGAAAACTGATTATTTGAAACCAAGAAACTAATTATTATTATTATTATTATAGAAGGGGCAAAATTGGATTTAAACTCATGTTTCACAACTTGCAAAAATCACATCACTCAGTCACAAAATTACTATCGCATATAATATTAATCGAAATATTTATATATAAATACAATTATAAATAAACACACACACACACACCTATATAAACATATATAAATATATATGCAACATATAAGTAAATATAAATAAATAAATAAATAAATAAATATATATATATATATATATATATATGGTTATATGTTATATGTTTATATATCTACTTATATTTATGTATCCTTATATATGTGTTATCATTTATTTTGTATTTATATATAATTATTTTTATTTGTTACACTATTGTTGTATACCATGTGGTCAAGTAGTTTGTTGCAATTTGTATAAGCAGGGTACATAAGTTTGAATCCCACTGTATCCCTCCTATAGCATTATTCAATTTTTCATTTTCTAACAAGAGATTCCAAATTAATTAAATCTAATTTTATTTTATTTTAAAATTTCAGCGATCAGGTTGATAAATATTATTTCACAAAAAGCAAAATTTAGTAATCGTTAATTCACCAAAAACAAAATATTGTGCCCGGTTATTAATATTTATTATATTTAAATTTTGACGCCCGTTGGCTTTGGTGGTCACAGACCGACACAGTACAACTTCAACAGTGAGTGGGGATCAGATCGACCGGCGCTGGATATACAACGCACCTCCGGAGGACGAAAACGATGAGCGACCGACGAGGTCCGCCGAAGCATCAAAATCGGTACGCATGGAATCCTAACGCAGGCAAGAAGATAAATGAAAAGGTAATTCTGACGATAAATTCGTCTGACACATGAAAATCAGCTAACGAGAAGAATAAATGTCTTGGCAGCAGGAAATCGGAGGGAAGTTGAGGCCGTACGCAGAGATAACAGGTGTTTGCTTCCGATGTAAGGAGCAGATCGAGTGGAAGCGCCGTTACGGAAAATACAAGCCGTTAATCGAACCTGCGAAATGGTAATCTGTGATTTTTATTATGATCTATGCATTGGAGAGTGAATTTTTTTTTCCAGTGTGCAGTGTTCGAAGCGTGCTGTTCGTCAGGCCTACCATAGTCTGTGTTCTGGTCAGTATTGCTTTTTTTTTGTTGAATGAATGTGTTTAGATCTGTGAATTTTACCAGGTTTTTACTTGATTATTTTGTTGCGTCTCACAATGTCAATAATTAATCGTGTTTACATGTTTTATTCAATAAAACATATATAATTACACACTACATATACACACTTTGTATATGCACCCTTGGGGCTTGTACGACCTAATCTAATAGCAACTAATAGCATCTAATAGCATCTAATAATATAAATTGTTGTAATTTAAATCTTGTTATTGTGTTAGACTGTGCAAAGGAGAAAAAAGTGTGTGCAAAATGTTGCTGCCCTAGAAACAATATAATTCAAAGGTTTGCTGTATTTGTATTCAGTCAAGTTTTCTAATCAATAGAAGCTCATTCAATAAAGCAATTTGAATTGCTTTGTTATTTATTAGTGAATTAAAATGTTATCTTCATATAAATGTAGGCAGGCTGTAAACTTAGAGAGTGTGCAGTAACACCAAGGTATGGCAAGTCATTTTTCTCCTTGCTTCAATATGCATATATGTTTTCATGTACGTATTAGAGGAGGCCATGCCTTAGTGTTATACCAAGTGATTTCATCCAAGAGTTTTAAACTCATTAGATCTCATACTAAGAAAATCTTTGTGCATTAGGTATGTTCGCTATGTATGTTCACTTGAAAATTTCTTATGTTACATACATGTATTAGATGTGTGATGAGTTTATAAGATAATTTATAATGAGTTGAAAAGATACTTATTTATAATGAGTTGATAAGAATTCTATTTATAATTAGTTGATGAGTCACTTATTTATAATGAGTTGATAAAATACTCAATTATAATGAGTTGATAAAATACTCAATTATAATGAGTTGATGAGATACTTATTTATAATGAATTAATAAAATACTTAATTATAATGAGTTAATGAGACATTTATTATGAATTGATAAAATACTCAATTATAATGATTTAATAAAATATTAATTATAATCACTTGATAAGATTGTATTTTATGCTAAGTTGATAAAATACTCATTTATAATGAGTCAGTAAGATATTCATTTATAATGAGTTGATGAGATAATCATTTACAACGAGGTACATGGCTCTATTTATAATGAGTTCCCAAGATAATCTATTATCAAGTTGAGTAGTCATTAATTTGGAATAAGTCAATAAGACACTCGTTCATAAATAGTTGATAAAATTGTTGTTTATAATGATTTCATAAGACAATCATTTGTAATGAGTTGCTAAGATACTTTCTCATTATGACTAGATAGCAAACTCATTTAGAACAAATTGGTAAGGCACACATTTACAACAAATTTAAAAATATACTTATTTATAATGGGTTGATAAGATATTTATTTATAATGGGTTGATAAGATATTTATTTATAATGAGTTGATAGTACACTCATTTATAAAAAGCTAATAAGATACCCATTTATTTGAGCTAATAAGATACTATTTTATAATGTGTTGATTAGATATTTATTTATAACAAGCTGATATGATACTCATTTATAATAAATTAATAAAATATTCATTTATAAGAAATTGATAAGATTATTATTTATAATGAGTTAACAAGATGCTTATTTATATTGAGTTGATAAAATACTTATAATAAATTAGCAAGTCAGTTATTTATAATGAGTTGCTGATATGACACTGAGTTGATATGAAACTCATTTATAGTGATTTGTGAAGATAATTGATTATAATGAATTATAATATACTATTAATAGTAAGTTAATAAGATATTGATTTTTAAGGAGTTCATAAAACATTAATTTAAAATGAGTTGATAATACACGTGTTTATAATTAGTTGATAAGACACTCCTATAGTGAATTGATATAACACTCATTTATAACTAGCTGATAAGATATAAGTATATAATAAGTTGATAAAATACTCATATGTAATGCATTAATAAGGTAATCACATATATCGATTTGATCTATAATGTGTTGCTAAGATACTCAAATATGACATGCTGATAAGATACTCATTTATATGAAGTTCATAAAAGAGTCCATTAGGATTTGATAAGATAAATCTTTTATAACTTGTTGATAAGGCATTCAATTTGTAATAAATTAATAAGATACTCATTTGTAAAGAATTGATGAAATACTTACATATAATGACTTGATAAGACAATTATTTATTATAAGCTGATAAAATACTCACTTATAAGAGTTGATAATATACCTTTTTATAATGATTTGAAAAGATACTAATTTATATTAGGCAAATAAACTCCCTTTTATAACGAGATTATAAGGTACTCGTCTATAACAAAGTTACACTCATTTGTAACATGTTGATAATACACTTATTTTACAATTAGTTGATAAGATGCTCATTTCTGACTAGATGATAACATAGCAGTTCGTGATGAATTAATAATACACTTGTAATATATTTATTTACCTCTATTATCCTCATGCATAAATTCTTTTATATCTGAAGATGAAAATTATTTGAGGCAACCTTGGGAATTATATGTGGCACGCCTCTTCACACAGAGATGTAGAGGTCTTAGTCTTGATGCTAATCGTTTTTATTTTTAGAGATAAAATTACTGAGATTTTATCACGTCCCAATTCTCACACTAGTAAGAGCCCCCCATCTGCTCATTCCATATGACCTCCAGCATTTGCATTTGAGTTTTTCTCACACAGGTAATATTCATGATATCAGTAATATTGCTCTGATTTTTATTTCTACAGGATGACAATTTTCAAATCTAAGATTCGAGCAAAATCCACCAGTGTTGCATCCCCTCCAAGGTTACAGCAACTGTATTTGTGCTGGATGACTAATGTAAGCAATGAACAAGTATAATTCAATTTCATCATCTTTTTGCTTTTTGCGAGGAAATTTTTTTTTTCTTCTTGTGTTGAAGATTGAAATACGTTGGCCAAACATGTAAAAATCATGAGGTGTGTTCATCCTTTGCACATAATCTTTCTGAAACAAAATCAAAAATCATAAGCAACTGTTTGTAAAATTCAAATGAGAGAGAGGGAGAGAGAGGATACTCAAATATTCATAGGCTCGTATCATTGAGGTTCCCCATGCAGATATGCTGAGCAATCTTGGACCAAAGCCTCAATCACTACGCACACCAACATAGCAATGCAGTACCACTGCCACCACAATGTCACGGTGCATTCCTTATCGACAATAACCCACAGTTGGCGCTGATTTCCCTATAGCTCTGCTCACTCTCTGCAATATGATACATAAAAAAATAACTTTCCATTCATTAATCTTTGTGAAAGATTAAAAAAAACATGAGACATGTATATGGGTAGGGTTGAGATACCCAAACTGTTGGGTGCTCTCATCCAGAGAAAAAGAGAAACAACACAAAAAATAAGAATAAAATATGAGATAATAAATCTTAACAATTTTGATCTAATATCAAATTGAATAAAACATAGAAAAGATGAAGTCCACATTATTATGCTCAAGAAAGTACATATTAGAGTGATTAGGATATCCAAATCTAACCCTAAGAGCACGCTCTCTCAGGGTTAGAACTTCCACAAAAACAAGGATCGCATGAAGCTCATATATGTTCATGTGCAACGATATTATACATTTGCAACAAAAAGGGGGGGGGCACATACCACATCTATTGGAACAAACACAGCTTGCGAACAAAGTGATGACGTCGTGCCAGCAATGCCATTGGCAATGGCGGCTTGGGTAGGCTCAGTCAACTGAAATGGTTCGATCATCCCGTAGGAAGCTACTTTCGTCATTTCTAAAGCAGTGAGGAATATGACCCGGGCAGGAACAGCACCTGTAATGACAGTACCAAATCCTCTGTAGAGACCCAGAACACCATCCCTTTTCCTTATTCCTCTAACAACAGAAAAGGCATTTCTTTCAACGGTATCTTTTGTAGCAACCTGAAGTCGAGTCTTCACCACTGACATTGGATATAATGAAACTGTAATTCCTGTAAATATGCCAGCTCCTACAACATAGAACTTTGACTTATCAAGCCTGCAAATGCAGACGTAGATATATATATCAGGGGGGATCACAAGATGAGAAAAAAAGTCACCATGCTTAAAAAAGGATGCTCAACTTTCTTATTTGAGGCTAATTTTTGGTTGAACAGGACTGAGATGATAACTGATGATGGTGCTGACTGATTAGGCAGAACGACAATGGTTCAACAAAATTTTTAATTGTTATTTATGTACAACATCACATAATGATTAGGCAGAACAGGACTGAGACGTGACAAAACATGGCGATGATATTTATGTACAACATCACATAATGCTAGCTAGATTTTACATTTTTTTAATTGTTCTATTCTTAAGCACCATTTTCTATTAAATTAAGCATGAATCCATTTTTATAATGTAATTTTTTTCTCTCTCTCTTCTAATCCAATATGCTCGTTGTTATGAACCAATCTTTTGACCATGATTTTCAAACCTCTCTGATAAATCAAACAGGTCATGACTTGATGTGAATGACAAGTACTTTCACCCAAAAAAGATAAATCTATAGTTTGAGACATTTCGTCCACGGCCTATCTAATTTATCATGAATATAGTTTTCCGAGATATTGTCTCTCAGCTTTCATGAATAGGAACTGTATGCAGTATGTATGTAATCATTTATGCGTTGATGTTATTTTTTTATATTTTTTATCTTTCTATTTTATGGACGAAAATACCTAACATATGAGTTGTGTCGATCTAACTTACATAGTAATTATAGGGCTGCCCATTTATAAATTTTATTGCACGCTTTTTTTGTTGAGTACTTTTTTTATTGATGGTATCATAGTCAGGGTTAACTCACCTAGAGAGGAGATGGCAAGCACACTACAACAATACAACTGGCACACAACACTAATATAGCAGGCACAAAGCAGACACAACTAGCATACAACTGCCACACAATATGCATGCAAGAAAAAAAAATATATACATTTGATTTTTTATTGAATTAGGCAGAGTCCCGGTGCAGTGTGTATTTTTAAGTCAATTAGAAGAGGGATAATATGACAGCAATATGCAAGATACATGAGGTCTTTCTAAAAACACACTTATAGTAAGAAAACAAATCGACTTCTAGAATCATCTAGAGATCCTCACCAAATTGCTCTACCATTACACTTACTAGAAATGAGTAAACAAAACTTCTCTCTATAATAATAACATGTACTTCTCAATTTTCATGTATAACATATATGTATGTTTTATTTCTTAAATATTGTTATAACTAATAGAAATCAATCAAAAATTATTGATTATGATAATATTCAACTTGATATTTTATTTTTTTTTTTGTAAATTTTTTCATGGCTGATTGTATTACTAAATCTTTTTTATTTGAATTATTTTTCAAAACACAAATATATTTTTATTTTCTCTTGTACTAATTTTACTTTACAAGATCAAAAACTTTAAAAAAGATATCCTATTAAACTAAGCATACTACACTTAATTATTCATTTCTAGTCAAACTAAAAGTTTTTAATCATAGTAATAACAATGTCTACATCCTAGTGTATGAGATTTGTGAATTAGACTAATGCGAGTAATGACTCGTTTGACTTTACATACTCAAACATTTGAGAACCTATGTTTTCTAAAATCATAAATCATTAAATCTTTATTAATTTAAAATATGTTATAATATTATTTTGCCAAATCAATAAAGAGATGCTACGATATATGAGTTAAACATATTTTTTATAAAATATATTAATATTATATTTTGGATAAATTTAAACAAAATACCTATACTAATAAACAATTTAATTATCTCTTCTCATACAAACTCAATTATAAATGAAATAAATTATTAGATTTAAAGTAAATCAAAATTCAATGACATCACAACTAAGTTGAATTTATCTATAATCTAATAGATCATATTTTTTTAGTGTATGATTCATCATATCTCTTTAAGTGTCTAATCTCACTACTAAATTTAAAACTATATATATATATATATATATATATATATATATTCCTCAATTCTTTTAATATTTCTCTTTTTTATTTTATTAAATTAAATTTATACTACAAAAATTCAACTATTAAGCATAAGTTTTTTAGTTACATGAAAAAACTTTATGTATAAGTTTTGTAGTTACATGGGAAAACAAAAAACTAGGAGGTAAACCATATGGTGTTAGATACTCTAAATTTAAATCATCAAAAATATAAAATTCATTTCATTAAGTTCATTAGAATTTATTTTTAATATTAACAAAAGTATCAATATTATTATAATTTATACTAGACCAATGAATATTTTGAATATTCTAAATTTGTTTAGTTTATTAGAATTTAGTAAGATGGATAGAAAAAAAGAAAATTTTCATTATTTTCTTTTCTTATTCTGAAAATAATATTATAACTAATGATAAGCTTTCTTATATTATAGAATATAGTTATATTCATCTTGAATCATTATTACAATATCATATTATGTTATTCTTTATTGTTATTTTAATTTATTTTTTTATAAAATTTTTTTCAGATATATCAATTCTAATTTTATTTCTACTTATATTAATTTTTGTTTATAAGATCGAAAGACTAAAAAAATTTTCATTTATATTTGAGCAGAATAAATTATATATCCTCTTATCTATGATAGAATTTATTTCTACATATTTGAGTATATTTAATTATTTATTTGTTATAGATTCTCAACTTGGTCTCCTATCACTGACCAACTTAAGAATATTTACCCTAGTCATAAGAGCACTTTTATAATAAAGTGTAAGGCATATTATTATGAAAATATATCAAAACTTTTTATATTAAGTGTTATACATGAACCTAATTTAAATAAGAATTCATTTAATTTAATATACTCATATGTATAAGAACCTAATAAAAATAAGATCAAATAAATTTTAAGTATCAAATTATTTTTGCTGATAATTATTCATAATATACACGAGTATATCTTTTTCATCATAGATCAAAAGTACTTTCTATTTTTTAGATATTTCATAAAATAATAAAATTTATAAAAAAATAAAAAAATAAAATGCATAGAGCATAAGTTAAATAAATTCAACACTTATTATTTAGATCACTAGATTATATACTAGACTACTTATGCAAATATACCTCAACAAAATAAGATTGTCAAAAACAATAATAAATATATAATTGACATAGATATGATATTTCTACTTAAAAAAAATATTTCAAAACATTTTTAGTAAGTTAAAGTTTTCATCATAAACTATCTCATTAATTAAATACTTGCTTCGGATATTTTATAATGTATATCTTTCCAAATCCTATATTTTGAGAGATTATTTAGCTAATCTCCCAGAATTTTGAGCGTACTTATTTTATCTTTGATCATTCTCGTACACAGTAAACATTGACAACCATAGCCTTGAGATATATTTTATTTGGATACTCGTATCCATGAGATATCATAATTTTATTGAATTCTTTACTAGACTAATAGAATTTTATTGCATACTAATATTATATGTAAATGAGCCTAGGAAAAGTATTAAGTGCAAAAAATATATCTAGGCACAATTGCTTTTTCTTTCTTACATGGTATCACATCCAGATTTTAGACTAATAATTAGTAGAGAGAGCTACTTATCAATTATAAATAAACTTTTTAATATATAGTATGATGTTAATCTCATAGAGTCATTATATCTACCAATAAATATATATCATATTAACTCTGAAAAGAGTGTGATTTACTATGAATAAAAATCTCTTTAAGATTTATCAAATAATACAATCATCCATGAGTCTTCCCTAGTAAGAACTCATGTTGAGTCAGAAATTGAGAAATCTGACTATATATGACTTAGAGTTTATACTTGAAAAGAATAACATACCCCAATCTACTCAGACTAGAGACGAGCATACAAAGGAGTCACATGATTTAGTAACTAACTCATCTTATTTTGACCTTCCGATCACTTTTTAGAAAAAATAAAAAAGATATATTCAACACACAATTTCATAAATTTTATGTAATCTTCTCATTTTCATTCAATTGTTTTCTTTGTTATTTTTATTTACTAACAATATTAGGATACCCGAATATACTTCTGAGATTTTATCTTATCTAGGATAATATTAGATTATAATAAAAAGATACATATTATCAACTCTAATAAATCTCAAGAATTAATATCATAACTTTTAGGAAATTTTATTATTAATCATTTTTTGAGTATTCACTATGAAGACAGATTTAGATAGAACATATTATATTAAGGCAAAACATGTTGCAGTGGGATTTAATCAAATGTATAATATGGACTATTAAGATATTTTTTCTTTGACAACTAAGATGATCTCATAATTGATTATTATTTCACTATTAATATCTCAGAGATAAAATATATATCCGCGTGACATGAAAAATATATTTCTTCATAATAACTTTAGAGATATGTTGTATATAGAGCAATCACCTTATTTTTGAGCAACAAAGTTATACATAGGTTACAAATTGTGAAAGGTAATTAACAACCTAAAGGAATTATCAAAAATTTTGATTTGTAAGATTTCTATAAGTAGTGATTTTATTTTGGTTATGAAAGACATATATATTATAAATTTTATTTTATTTTTTTAAAAATTATGACAACAAGATGACAACATGATAATGAGTTGTGAATCACCTAACTCAATAAATACTTTCGGGCACAATTTCATATAAATTACTTTTAGAGGTTTGGATACTTTATTGGCATATATGTTACTTATTTTATGAAAAATATCTTCTTTTCAAAAAAAAAATTTTTATTGTGGGATCTAAAAATCAATAATTAATATGCTTAAATAATATAGATAATACTCATATTAATGGCATATAAATTATGATGAAAAGAAAATACTTAAAATACTAAATAATTATTTCACAGCTTTATTGCTTAGCTACGAATTCTAGAATTAATGTCGAATGAATCTAAAATATAATTAAATTCAAATACACTTGTATAAACCAAAAACAAAAATTAGAAGAAAAAATTATAAATAATTACAATATATATATAAATATTAAGAAAACAAATATGATAGTATAGCGATCCTCCAAATATAAAGACTGATATCATATTCAGAAATGATATATTTTTTATTCAATTAACTAAAGATAAATGATCAAGTAATCTGTCAGATAGATATGAGCTATAAAAGTATTTAAATATTGATTACTGTTCAATATTATTTGACACTAATTAAAAAAACTTTAATAATATTAAAATAAATATCTACTGAGATATAAAAAATATTTTAAAAATTGAATAGCTATTTTACAAGTTTATTACTTAGTCACATGTATGATTATAGAGTTAATGAAATAAATAAAAAATATAATGAAATTCATATGTGCTTATATGAGCTGAACAGAAGAATTAGAAGATAAAATTTATGAAAAATTATAAAACTTATATAAATATTATAAAAATACATATCTTTGTTATAATGAACATTTAAATATGAAGAATGATATCTTATTCAGAAAAGATAAATTTTTACTTCAATTAGCTAAGGACAAATAATGAAGTTATATGTCAAATAAGCACAAGCTATCAAAATATTATGATACTAATTATTGATCTATTTTTTCATACACTAATATAAAAAAATTAAAATATTGAGTTGATGCAAATTATACGAATTCATATTTTTCATATTGTCTAAAATAATATGTAACATGTTGACGTCTTCAATGTCTACTATTACATCAAACTTTGTTTTTTTATTGTTGTGCATACCATCTAAGAAGCACGGACACGGACACGGACACAGAGATACGACACTGTAGGATACGAGGACACGACAAATTCTAAAAAACTAGGATACGAATACGACTAGGATACGAATACGGCTAGGATACGACATAATAAAAAAATAAAAATTATTAATTATAAATATTAGGTATTTTATAATATTTATTAAATTAAATTAAATTAAAATATTTTATTATATATAATAAATATATATTATTTATTTTATAAAATAAAAATATTTTATTTTATTTTATTTTATAAGATAATATTTTATTTTATTTTATTTTATAAGATAATATTTATATTTATTTTATTTTATAAAATAATATTTTATAATTATATTATATAAAAATATATATTTTTTATTTTATTTTATAAAAATATTTTATTTTATGCCCCTGCCTCTCCCCTCAAGCACGCTCGCCCGCCCCTGCCTCTCCCCTCAAGCACGCTCGCCCGCCCCTGCCTCTCCCCTTAATCACGCCCACCCCTGCCTCTCCCCTTAATCACGCCCGCCCCTGCCTCTCCCCTCAATCACGCCCACCCCTGCCTCTCCTCTCAATCACGCCGGCCCACCCGCCTGCCCCTGCCTCTCCCCTCAATCACGCCCGCCCGCCCCTCTCCCCTCAATCACACCCGCCCGCCCCTGCCTCTCCCCTAAAACACGCCCGTCCCTGCCTCTCTCCTCAAATCGCGCCGCCCTTGCTTCTCCCCTCAAATCACGCCGCCCCTGCCTCTCCCCTCAAATCACGGCGCCCCTTCCTCTTCTCTCAAATTGTGCCGCCCCTTCCTCTCCCCTCAAATCGCGCTCGCTCCTGCCTCTCCCTCAAATCGCGCTCGCTCCTGCCTCTCCCTCAAATCGCGCCCGCCCCCTGCCAATGGCCAACGTTGGCCACCGACGTTGTCGGACGTCGAACACTATAGACGTGGATACAGCTGCCGACGCAACCATCCGATACGCCACGTGGCTTATCGGATTGTACAATGATACGCCACGTGGCGTATCGGACACGTATCCGTGCCGTATATGTGTCGTGTCCAGGTGTCGGACACGTGGACACGGCTGCAGGGAGCCGTGTCCGTGCTTCCTTGCATACCATTATAAATAGAAAGACAAACACACAACTAGCTACTATAGAAATTTTGACATGCTCAAAATGCTATGAAGATGCATGCATGACTCATTAGGTATTAGATAAATTCCATAATAAAACTAAAACTTTAAACTTGTCAATATTAAAATCAAATAGACAATGATTGTGATCTAGGAGCATGAGCATAAATTTTTCTAATATTTTTTGTATTTCATATTCAAAAAAAATGAATACATTTTAATTTCATAATATAGTATTTGATTTTATAATGCAGAGTTTTTAATTAAAAAAAATTTAATATTATTTAAATTATTTTTGAAAATTTCTATTTAGCTTTCAACTATATTGTATTATATAGTATATATATATACATATATATACATATGCATATATGTAAATATACACTATGCATATATGCAGTATGCATATATATTCAATACATATATATATATATAGTTTACTTCATATATGCAATGTATATATATGTATATGCTAAATACACAATGCATATATAAACTATATATATGTGTATGTGATATATATTATGCATATATAATATATAATATAAATATAATATACAATACAATTCATGATCATTTTAACATTATTTTTTAAAAATTTATTTTTTTTCAAAATTTTCATTTATGTTATATTATTTGTGTGTGTGTGTGTGTGGTGCATATTACAGGCTAGCCTAGAGGCCTTGGGGCTTTGTACAACCTAGTTTGCCAGCAGGACAACAGGCCATGATGGGCTGCCTTTTTTTGTGTATAGCAGGCCATCATTGCCCAACAGGATGGCCTATCCTATTGTGGGCCAAAAAAACCAGGCAATGTCGATCCGACACCTCCCTTTTGTCACTTCTACATGGCAACTTCATTCCGGCAACTTCATTCCGGCAACTAAAAAAAATAATAGACATAAGAACCAGCAAAACTATTCATGAAAATTTTGAAAAAATATTATGATATTCCTCAGATTATTATCAGTGATCAATATAAAAAATTTAAAGATGCATTTGCATCAAGCTATTCAAATCTAATATGATTAGATCTAAGATTTTCTACTAATATTCAGCTCCAGACAAATGAACAAACTGAGAGAAAATATTTCACTGAATATTTTTGCGATATTTGACAAATAAATCATAGCATAAATGGCCACAATTGTTATGTGTGAAGCATGTGGCCCAATTTTTTTATAGCTACAACAGAGAGATACTATCATAAAAAGTTCTTTTGAGATAGTAATAGTACAATCCAACAGTCTGCTGATTTTTCAAAAAGTGACAAAAACAAATAGATTTGATAGAGTCTATCTACACAAAGTAGTCAAACAATCCAAGATATCGGCAGACAAATGAAAGGATCCTCAATACCAATTTGGCGGCTTGGTACTTGTAAGGTTACACTAGAAGCTTTGACACAAAATATTTCATAAAGCCTTGGTAAGATAGAATAATTATACTTTTTGCGTACTAATAAAGAGGGTAAGATGGCCCATCAATTAGAGTTACCCTAAAAACTTGAGGTTCATTCAATCTTTCAAACTATATGTTAAAACCATATCAAGAATATCAAGATAATCTCACTTAAAATAAGTGTCATTGGACACCTATTGGAGTAAAGATATCATATAATAATGATGTTGAATATATTTTAACAGATCATAATGCCAAACAAAATAATTTGATATTAAATCAAAAATAAATGATAAAATAAAAAAAATAATTTGATAGTGAAGCAAGTTGAAAACAAGCCTAACACTGACATAATCTTAACTGTTAATGTAGTAGTACTCTCCATATAATAAGAATCATCCCACACTTATATTTCATATCTTTGTGATTTTAATTTCTCTCTCTAAAATGTATCTTTTGTTTGGTTTATGAAAATAATTATATTGTGTGAGGCACAAATAAATTGAATTAGGCATGAAAGAAGAATAATTTATATCCTAAGATCACATATAAATATACTAAAGCTTGGGTTCTATGACACACAAAAATGCACTTTGATCATGGTATGCAAGTACACTATTTTGTTACAATGTGCACTCTCACTCACTCTCAATCACTCACTCACTCTTCCTCCCTCTACTAAATAGGGACTGTGCCATTTTTGGGTGGCCAAGTCAGATCATTGTGCAATGCAGGGCACAACATGACTAACACAATTTCAAGTTGACTCATGTTTACTGTGTCGGGCCATCTCAGGTCGTGCCTAATCATATCAATTTTGTCAGCAGCTCTACCAAAGGCACCATCCACCGGCCATGACTACCACTACCACAGTGCATACAAATCATTATCATCATATAAATGTCTGATGATATCGCTAGTGGTGGCCTAATATCCTCCAATAGAAGTGTCAAACGGGACGTGTCAGGCCGGGCCAGCCCATTTTTAGTCGGCCTAACCATCCTTCCGTGCTGGGCCAGGCACGGTACAGTGGAGGTCAGCCCAACACGGGCCCGTGACACGAATCCACTCGGTTCTGCCTGGTTGAGCTGAACCCTAATTTTAATAAAAAATTAGGGTTTGGCGGTGCGCCGCCGCGCTGCCGTGCCGCCCTCTCGTCACGATGCTTCTTCACTATCGGGAGTCGGCGAGTTTTACCCATCGGGCTCAGCTTCTGCCATTGGGGAGGTTTCTCGGCTCGTGCCGAGATACCGTGCAAACGGACCACGGTACCGTGCTTGGCCAGGCACGGCACAAGGCCCGTTGGCCTTGGCATGGCACGGTACGGTTGGTGCCGTGGACAGGCACGGCCGAATTGTGTCGTGCTCGTGCCGGATTGGGCCGGCCCGGCCCAGCCCGGTTAACACCTCTATCCTCCAAGTCCCATGAGTCATCATTTGTTAGCAAATTTTGCGCTCTCACTCTAGTATGAATGTCTAACCTAAAATTTTTTAAATTCTTCATACATGCAATACCTCAATGATATTTGACCACAATCTCGATCTACTATCTGAAATAACATTGACTGTAACAAAAAAATATACTTCGATACTATACTAGATATTGAGAAATTAATGAAGCATACGTTATCTTAGACAGCATAGACAATACAGGATAGGTGATTCATATGATTCTACAATAAAAAAAATATCAAAATTTTTATTATCATTATGTGATAAAATTGAGCTAGAGGTATAAAATAGGCTGGACTGGACCAAGTAGGCCTATTTTTTGGTGGCCCAATTGGACCAAAGTGTCGTGTCTGGCACAACACGACTTGAGAAGTGCCAGCCCAACATGGACAACCAGCCCGGCTTGTACTAGTTCGGGCCAGGTCGGGCCGAGTCAGACTGAGTGTGGCCGTTCGGTCCGTCAGGAAGTGGGTCGTCCCAAACTTCAAAATTATTATAAATTATAATATTAAAATTAAATTAAATAATTAATTTATTTATTAAATTAATAAAATAACTAAAACTAAAAACCAACAACTCGCAACTAAAAACACGTAAAAATTACAAAATAACAAAGTAAGAACAAGACCAAAATTAAATTATTGAAAGATAAAAAATAATATATCAAATATAAACTTATAAATATAAAATATAAATCCATCTATTAAGTAAGTGTCTAAATAAACAAAGAACATAATAAAAAAAATAATAAGCTCAAGCCTTAAAGTAAAATGACAAAAATAAATAAACAAAAATAATCCAAAAATTAAAAATGATAAATTTCGTCAGCGTATAATTAATGATGATATTAATATCACCAGCAGTAGGCCGTAGGTAATAAAATAAGCTCAGCTCAATGCTTCAATTGCATCTCAATTATCAATCATCATTAAAGTCTTATGAATCATCATCAACAATCAACTCTTCTACTTTTGCTGCAGTTGTAGCATGATCCAGAATGCTCAAGCTTGAATTCTCTCAATTCTTCATGTATGCTAATATTTCAATAATATCTAACTGTAATTTTGATTTTCTATTTGAAATCATATTTACTACAACAACAAAAATAGACTCTTATACTATATTCAATACCAGAAGAGTCAGTAGATCTCATGTCATCTTAGACAGCACGGAATAAGTGAACTCATATAATTTTCACTACTATAAAATATCAATATTCTTATTATTAGTATGTGATATGATTGAATAGTAATAAATATCTAAGTATCGAAATAACTCGCTCTTATTCGATAGTCCACTCTATCATTTTCCTCTAACTAGCTAAAAGAAGAAATTATTATCTCCGAATATTGTATACATGTCAATACTCGAAATCTCACTATAACTATCAACATACCTAGTATCATAGTATGTAAATAGCTCAATTAACTTCTTGTGAATAAATTCTTCAAGTTGGTCTTCCTAATTCATTCACATGGATATGTATGTTAAAACATTCTCTACCCCATCTACATTAATCCTAGGGTCTATGCAAATAGTCAGACAATAAAAAGATGAAATAATAAACTAATACTTTAAGTACTTGATTTTCATCTTTAAAATCATATTGCTAAATATCAAATCATCTATAAACTTTCTAAATATGCTACTAATATTACATATGCCTCTAAATACAATATAAGTGGTGAAAATATAAACTGACAAATACATGTTTATCGTGTCATAAAAAATTATTACAAATTTTATAAATAAAATTCTTGTAGCCAGGTCAATATTGTTAATAATAAGTTCGTCACTTTTACTATTGACATAATTAAATATCACGTGTTCGCATTTAACACATGACTTCAATATCATGTATGCGTAATTTCAAAAGTATCTCACTTCTGATTGGAATTTCTCCTTTAAGACCAGTAGACAAACATATATTACTAAACTCCTGTTATATGCAAGATATACGAAAAACTTTTAGTTAGTTACGTATATTTTCTAAAGCGACAAAAATAACTTTAATCCCCACTTATACTATAAAATTAATGAAGTAACACATGTATCTAATGTAAAAAACCTCTCATAATGATTTATCTCTAATAATCATAACAAACTTGTTAATGAATACTCCATTATTGAAAAACATTATCGAATGTGATGCTATATATTTTATTTTAAATATAATATTCTAAAAATTTTTATCATACACTCATAAATAACCGAGTCATCAAGAGGATAAAAAATCTTAAAATTCTAATATTTTTTTACATTTTGAATCTATATAGTGGGCAGTGAGACATGCATATGATACATCATCGTGACTAGTCCAAATATCAAATATCACGAACATAACTCCACTATATACCCTAAATTTAGTAATTATTATTTCTTTTTCTAAGTTATATTATTTTAGTATATCGTTCCTAGATGTGAACCTAGGAATCCTACAATATAAAGACTAAAAATAAGTATGCATGATACTGAATATCCTTTGATCTTCTAAAAATATAATCAAAAGACTCATCATGATGATCAGTTTGGTCATGTATTTCATCCCTAACTCATTGTAATATATGAAGGGGGTCAATATAGAGGCTAAATTAGATCCAACCTCAAAGAACTCATCACTGAGTTAAAAATAACTCTTAAGGCCTCAAATCTCACATGAACTTTTACAGATTAATATTATTTTATTAATATTTGGATTATATCGATTCTTCATTGGCATCCCTAATATTTTTATGTTATATTATATTAAAGTGAGTCTAAACTATTAATTTTTTTCTAATTTTTTATTTTTTAGATAATTGGGTTTGGGTCAAGGCGATCAGAGAAAATAAAATTTTGGCAGCATCGAATCCACATAAGGTTACCATTATTCATATTAAAATGTTTAATGTTTATGTTTAAATTAATTTCATTAGCTTCATTAAAATTACTATTTATTATTTTAAATTTGTATTAGTTTATTAATTATATTGTAATTAATATTTTTAAAATTATATATTAATTAATATTAATTAAACTAATACTAAAGTCAAAATTTTAAGTTTTAACTAAAATTAAAATAAAAAAAACTTAACTAAACAAAATTAAAAAATTAATATCCATAATACGTAAAATCTCATTTATTTTATGATGTCTACCCCGCAATCGACAAATCACACTCCGCACCCGAGTCCCAAAAGTCAAAACTGAAATGAGAGATCGAGAGAGAGAGAGAGAGAGAGAGAGAGAAGAGAGGTGACAGTGAGATAATACAAGAGAGAAAGATAAGTTATAAATTATAAATGAGGTGTGATAATATATAGCTTTTAAAAAAATTATTTTAAAAGAAAAACAATTTTTTTATTCATTTTAGGAACCGAATCCTTAGAGCCGTTGGATTTTGCCTTCTAACCATTGGGGCCAAAATTCAACAACTTAAAAAATGCATTTTTTTGGACCATTGGGTCTATTCGACCGTTGAATCAACCCAACAGTCATAGGTTCCAGAAACTTTGACTTTTGGAACCTGTAGAATGCAGGTCTGGACCATTAGGTCATGGGAGGTCAAGAGGACGATTTGTGTCATGCTGAAATATCATACCTTTGGGCTAAGATAATGGGCCGTGCATGGCCGGACACATGGCCCGAGTTACCTGAGCATGACAGAAAATGAGTCATGTCGAGAACCAGCCCAGTATGGGTCCAAACACAATTTTGGACCGTACCGTGCTAAGCATAGCCAAGTCAGGTTATGCCTCATGCCGAACTCGAGATAACCAGCCCATGTGACACATATAGATTGAACAATAATTAGTATCTAAGAACTGAGATAACTCATTCTTATTCAATGGATCACCATATCGTTTTATCCTCACTAACTAAATGAAGAAGTTATCATCTCCAAATATGATATACATGTTCATACTCAGAGTTTGACTATAACTACTATAACATCAAGTATCCTAATATGTAAATAAGTCGACAAATTTTTTGTGAATGAACCCTTTAGGTTAGTATATTTAATTCATGCACATAGATATGTATGTCAGATTATTTTCTAGCATTTAAACCTTAACCCTGTGATCCATACATGCAGCTAAACAATAAAAAAATAAAATAATATACCAGTATTTTAAATACTTAATTTTCATATCAATGGTCATGAAACTAATTGTATGATAATCTCTAAATTTATTAAACATGCTATTAATATTACATATACACCAAAGAACAATAAAAGTTGTGTAAGTATACATAGACAAACACATATTCATCGTATCATAAAAAATTTTTAGAAATTTTATAAAATAAAATTATGTATCCCAATCATTGTCACCGATAATAAATTTATCATTCTTACTATTAAAGTAATCAGATATCATGTATTTGTATCCGCCACACGACTCTCATATTAGCTAAGTATAATTACAATAATTTCTTACATCCGTTTATAATTTCTTCTTTAGATATACAAACAAACAGATACAACTAAACTCTTATTATCTGCTAGGCATCCTAAGATATTTTAGTGAATTTCTTATTTTTTTTTAAGCAGAAAAAATAATATTCATTCTCACTTGTACAATTCAGTTAATAATGTGATGCATGCACCTAATATAAAAAATCTCACCTAAAAGCACATCTTTATAAATCTTAACAAACATACTAATAATGACTTCTTTATTAGATATATTATCAAATATAATACTAGATATTTTATTATAAATGTCATAATTTATAAAGATTCTCATCATACTCATATATGAAATGACTATTATGAGGATTGAAAATATCAAAAAATCTTAAAATTTTTTTATTAATTTTTATATTGATCTACATAGTAAATAATGAAATATGCAAACGATACATCTTCATGACTGGCCAAGATATCAGATGTCACAGACATTATTTCATAATATTTCCCAAATTTATTAATTATTAATTATTTTTTAAAATTAATTTATTAATCAGATGCAAACGATACATCTGATTACTACAAGATATCAGATGTCACAGGAATCTTATACAATAAGATTACTAAAGTTCTCACCACTCATGTTCAATTTTAGTGCATTGATTGATATTCCTCTTTAGGTGACACATGCCACCTGCACTCTTACATATATATTTTTTTTGATAATATGTATATTGTGTCGCTTCTTCATTGATATCCCTAAAATTTTAATTTTTTATTATATTAAAGTAAATCCAAACAACTAAAATTCTTATTTTTTTTATTGTTAGGCATTTAATTTTGGGTCAAGACCATGGAAGAAAATATTATTTTGATCTTGAATATTTTCGTAGGATTATCATTATTATTCTTATCTAAATTAATGTTAATTTCATTATCATTATATGCAGTATTAGCCATTAGTTAATTTTTTAGTTTATGTTTGAAAATAATTAACTAATATTTATAAATAAATAAATAAAATTCAAATTCTAGTACCATTAGACATTAGTTGGTTAGTGTAACCGCAACTGGAACTGCTACTTGTGTTAGTAAGTATCGAATTGTGATTTGATTTGTGTAAAAAATATAAAACATTTTGCCATTCCATTCTAGTTTCTAATTTCCAAAGGGCAAAGCCACGTAGAAAAAAAATTAGAAAACAAAAAAAAATCTAAATTGAGATTTAAAAATAAGAGTGAAATATCACAGGAGAGCACAGAGCTGAGGATAGGGAATTCAGAACTAAGAATAAAAAACTATAAATATGTAATTTATTATTTATATCTAAAATTTTTTTTATTAAAAAATTATATTTTTAATTTTTTTTAATTTTTTTTAATTTTTTTTAATTTTTTTTAATATATAAATGAACAAAAACCCAACAACCATCAAATTTCTGTCCCTAACCGTTGGAATTTATTCCAACTGCTAGGATATTCTGACTTTTTATTATATGATTTTATTTAAGTTACATCGAAGCACATGCCACCGTGCCCAACAATGACAATGACTACTATTGTTATTGGGCATATATACCTAAGTTCAAATGCATGTGATGAAAGTATACACAAAAGAATATATATTCGTTGTATTATAAAAAATATTTGGGAGTTTCAAAGATAAAATTTATCTCTCAATCTGAATAATCAACAATAATTTCATTATTTTTTTTATTAATGTAATCAAATATCACATATTAGATTATTAGTAGCCAACACATCAATTTAAAATCAAATAGATATAATTCTAAGATTATTTGATATCTATTTAAACTTTTTTCTTTTTTAGGCTCGCTAACAAACATAAATATATAAAATTCTTGATATATGCTAGGTATTCTAAAGTAATTTAGTAAATTTATTATATTTTCTAATACAATAGATATTATGTTTTTTATCTCTTATACTATTAGATTAATTATATAATATATACACCTAACATAAAAAAAATATTAGATAAAGAATCATCTCTGATAATGCTAACAAATATATTAATCATGATACAATTAATTAAAATATTATTAAATATAATATTAACAAAATTATTTTTAATATCATATTTCTTAAAAATCTTTGAAATACAATCAAACACAATACAAAGATTATTTATCTAATTTATTGCGCTTAGTCAAATGTTGAATATCATGAAAATTACTTTACTATATTTCTAAAGTTTATTAATTACTAATTATTTATCTAATTTATAATATTTTATTATGTTATTCTTATTAGTTGATCTAAGAATTCTATGATAAACAAGTTAAAGCCTAAAAATAAGTTAATATAATATAAACTAATCTAGAATCCTCCAAAAAATCTAATCGAAATGCTCGTGTCAATAATGAATTTCATAATGTATTTTCTTCTAAATTCATTGTAATAAATATATGAGATCAATAAAGCTGAGTTTGATCAAACTTCAGATATCATGATGCTAAGCTGAATTAATCTGGGATCCAATACATCATAATTTTTGGTATATTTATCAGCATGTTTCTTACATTAATTAAAACTACTAGTACTCTTATGTGTGTATACATTTTATAATATATATATATATATATATATTATGTTGAATATTCATCTATAACTCAAATTTTTTATTTTTAATTATGTTAAAATATATACATACTACTAAAGTTGTATCTATTTTAAATTTTTTTAAGAACATAGTCGAGATCATGAGAGAACTTAATTTCAAACTTTGACTTTTTTGTTAGATTGTCGTTATTATTTATGTCTAGGTTTAATTCATTTTTCATAATATTCATTATTTGTTATTTTTTTTATCTAAGAAAATGATCTAAAAATAGGAGAAGAAAATTAGTATTTTTATAATTTTTTTATTTATTATTGTTATTTTAATTATTTATCTACAATTATTAAATAAAATAACATTTTTAAAGAAATATGTATCTTAATTTTTGGTGGACAACAAACACTTTTTCATCTTTACCTCGTATTCTTGTTCCTGAAAGTCACAATTCATTACCAAAATGACTCTTATGCTCCGCCAAATTAAAATAAAAAATATAAATAAAAAATTATTGGCATACATGATACTATGACGATATGAGAGTTATGAGAGAAGATATAGTCATAAATAAACTGTAAAAAATAAAATATTTTAATATATTATTTATAAAAAAATTTAGCAAAAAATATTTTTTTTATTTTTTTTATTTTTTTTATTTTTTTTTTATTTTTAAGGTAATAATCCGACAACAAATCAAATTTCAACCATTGCGCCATTAGACATAATCCAATGTCTATAAGAAACTAAGAAATAAAAATATATTTTTTTTACCTTTTGGTCGACATGAAAGCGACATGTTGTCTTGTAGGAAAAAAAAATCACTTTAAAAGAACAACTTTCTTCAAGTGTGGTTGTGCCAAAATTCATGTTGGCGTGCCAGGCATGCAGGAATCAGGATGCTTTAGGCATGAGCCATTCCACGAGCAGATAAGACTTTGGTCCAAGCATTGTTTTAAACCATTCATGCCGAGCCAGGCATAACTGAATCATGTATGACCTAGTATGGCTAAATTATGTAGTGCAGCAAGACGTGCTTGGACAACCCGACCAGAATAACACCTCTACTTGGATGTAATCCAACAATTAAATGAACAAAATCCAATGACAATCAGATTTCTACTCTAAAAAAATAAAAAAAAAATATTCAAAAAAATATATATATATAATATATTAATATATTTTATTTTTTATAATTTATATGTAATCTACTCTCCTAGCTCTCCTATTTTTTTTAAAATTCAAAAAATGTCAAGTGTCCCATTTGTACCCATAATTTTTTTATATTTATAATTTTAATTTGACAAATTACCAGAATAATTTTGGTGACTAACTCTGACTTCAAGGCACAAGAATAAGAGATAAAGATATAAAATATCAACTAACCAAATAAAGTAAAGATATACATTATGTTGCATATATTTTATTTTAATTAATAATTTTTAAATAAATTAATTAATAAATAATAAGTAAAAAATTAAAAAAATATTATTCTCCTTTTACTTCCAGTCCAACATCCTAGATTAGAAAAATAATAAATAATTAATATTATGAAAATAAATTAGGCATATACATATATAACAATAATAACTCAACTAAAAAATTTGAAGATAAAACTAAGTTTTCTCCTATAATCTTATCTTAACTCACTTAAAAATCTAAAAATATACAACTTAATAGTGTGGATGCAATTCAATATAATTAAAAATAAAAATTCTAAAAATATAAAATAAAACTCAACAAAACAAAACATATATATTATAAAAAAATATATACATAAAAGAGTACTAATGATATTAACCACCTCAAAAGATATTTAATTAGTAAATCAAAAAACTTAGAGTATTAGATTCCAAACAAACTCAACTTATCATTAAGACCTTTGAAATTAAAAATTATGGTGTATTAGTCTCTTTTATTTACTACAATAAGTTTGGAATGGATATTACAAAATTGATTACTAGCATGGATATTCTAATTTAATTTTAAGAGAAACCTATATTATTTCATATTATACAAATATACATCAAGACTATTTATCATAAAATTCTTTATTAAATAGGAAATACATAATAAAATATTTTAAATTAAAAAATAATTAATAATTAAAAAACTTAAGAAACATAATTAAGTGATCTTCATAATGTCCAACATTTATACTAGTCACGATGATGCTACATTCACGTGTGTCACTGACAACTACATCGATTCTAATAATTAATTATATAAAAAAATTTTACAATTTATAATATCCTCAATCATCATAATTCATAAAAGATCCAACATATAAGAGCATATATAGAGGATATTTATAAAATATAAAATTTAAAATAAAATTTTTAGTATTACATTCAATAATACTTCAAATAATAGTATCGTGATTATTATATTTAAGATACCCATTAATTACGAGCCATTAGATTTTATTTTTTATGTTGGTTGTATATATCATATAATTAACTTAATAGTGTAAGCAAGAGTAAGAATAATCCCTTAACATTAGAAAATAAAAAATTTATTATAATATCTTAATATACCTAACAAACAATAAAAATTTTATACTTTATGTTTGACAATGAGCCTAAAAAAATTTCAAATTGAGGTGTTAAACGAAATGTGTCAGGATGGCCCGGTGCATTTTTAGCCAGCCCGACTGTGCTTTCGTGCCCGGCACGGTTATGTGGAGGTCACCCGGCATGGGCCCACGGCACGAATCCACCGAGTTCGACTAGATAGGGCCGAACCCCTAATTTAAAAAAAATTAGGGTTTTGGCATGCCGTTGCACCGCCGAACCCCTAATTTTAAAAAATTAGGGGTTCAGTGCACGCTGTCGCACCGCCAGAAACCCTAATTTTAAAAAAACTTTAAGTTTCTCAGCTCGTGCCGAGGTACCATACCAACGGGCCACGGTACCGTGTCGAGCCAGGCACGGCACGAGGCCCGGTTAGCCTCAGCACGGCATGGCACGATTGGTGCCGTAGTCAGGCACGACACGAGCCCGGGCACAAAAAATTCTCGTGCCGGGCCGGCCCAGGCACGGCCGAATCATGTCGTGCCACTTGTCGGCCAGGCCAGCCCGGCACGGTTGACACCTCTAATTTCAAATAAATGTTAGACATTATTGAAATAATATCTATCTGATATATATTTATATTCATATGATATCTGATTAGGATATCTGATTATGTCAATAATAAAAATAATAAAATTCAGACTGAGTGATAAATTTTATTTTTAAACTTCTTAAAAATTTTTTATAATACAACGAACATGTATTCATTTGTGTAAACTCTCATCACATACATTACACTTAAATATATATATAACATTAATAATATATTTAACAAATATACAAGACACCCTAATTTTAGTATCATGTTTGTTGAGATGAAAAAAATATTTAAAATACTCTCTCAAATTTATTTCTTTATTGCTTGGTTGTATGTGTGAATCCTAAGATTAAGGTAAAAAATGCCAGAAAATATATTAGGATACATATTTACATGCATGTACCAAGTAAAAGAATCATATTATTAAATCTACGACAATTAGATAATATAATTAAATATTATAATTCTAAGTAAGATAATTTCAACAAACTCCCAAGTACATACATTGACACTGCATTTGGAAATGATAGATTTTCTATTTAATTAGTTAGAGACAAACGATAGAATAATTCATCAAATAAAAACAAGTTACCTCAATACTTAGATATTGATCAGTGATTCATCCTATTTCATGATGATATTATAAATTTAAATATAATGAACTGGTATATGTCAAACAAATACACATATCTCATGATATCTAAAATAGCATGCAATATACTAACCCCTCGTGGCCTGTATTACCTAACATAGCATTGGAATATACTTTTTTGTAGTTATAAATATTATTTTAAATAATAAATCAAAATTATAACCAATTATTATGAAATACTATCATATTTAAAAGATTGAAAGAATTTACAGATAAATCTTTAAAATCAAGTAAAAGAGTTACTATGATAATAACTCATTACATCGAGGATATTGAGAGTATATAATTATAAGCTTCAAATGTGATGATTTAAATCATAAAAACTTATCATGAATATTAAAGGAGTAACATATGGTTGTTATTGACTGCTATTAATTGTTATATATTTATAATTTTTAAATTTATTATTATTTATAATATCATAATAAAATCGAAACCACAAAACTAATGTAATTTTTTATTGAATACCATGATTTTTATTAATTTTTATTTACAGTACAATATAGTTTATTTTAAATTTTTAAATATTTTAAAATAAAAAATTTATTTTAAAGAAAAACTTAATCTAACAAAGTCAGTGCCCAAGGCTTGATGTTTGATGCACAGTGACCACTAGCTAATAAATTTTAAATACAGAAAGTGGTACTGGCAGTACATTAGTAGCCCATTGAGCAAATGGCAGTACTTTAGCAGCCCATTGAGCAAATGGCAGTACTTTAGCAGCCCATTGAACAAATGGCAGTACTTTAGCAGCCCATTGAACAAATGGCAGTACTTTAGTAGCCCATTTAGCACTGGCTGACAAAATGACTTGGCCAATCCAATCGAGTGGCAATGGTTACTTTTTTGTAGTTGATTGGCCAGTGCTAGGCACCAGCAGTCAGCCAGCCAGGATGAAGGGGCACGAGCAGTAGCCAGCCCAACCAGACTAACAAGGCTGTGGAAGGTGGGTAATCAGGTTGTGTTAAGTCTACCTCTAACAAGGTCATGTTGGCACCGCCCAAGTACTCAATTTGCTCAACTAGTTCTGGGAACAAGCTCGACTAACTCATCCTTGGAATGAGCTATTGCAACTCATTTGTTGGAACAAGATCGCCCACGTAATTCTTGGAATGAGCTTGATTAATTTATCCTTGAAATGAACTTACGCAACTCATTTTTGAAACAAGCTCAAGAAGCAAATTCTTGAAACTAGCTTAGACAACTAGTTAACACACACACATATATATAGACATGCATATATATACATATACACTATATGCAGATAGACATATATGAATACATACATACATATATATATATATACAAATATATATATATATATATGCCTACATATATATATATATATATACATATATCTAAACATGTATATATATACATGTAAATATATATATATATATATATATATATATACGTATGTATATATCTATATCCAGACCTATACATATATAAATATATATATATAAATACATCTATCCACACACACAATATATATACATATGTATATATTGAATTATTAAAATTTTATTATTTATTTTAGAACTTTGAATACTTGTGTTGTTGAAAAATATAAATGTTATTTTATTTTTATTTTTGATACATTTTATTTAAATGTTTTTCATTATTATATATGAACTATAAATAATATTTTTTAAATTATATAAATTTTATATATATTAAATTGAGTATGACTCAAAAAAAATTATGCTTAATAGTGTCGTGCGTCTCAAGGTTCCAAATAACTTTTACATCTCAGTCTACCTTATTTTTCAAATAACTATGCAATGGCCTAACTAGATAACCAAAATACAAGTTTTGTCAGCCCAACATAACTCATTTGACACCTTTAAGTTTACCCAATCTTTCAAATAAGTTAAAATTATTTCAAAAATGTCAAAATGTTTCACTCAAAACAAGCATCATTAGACACCTATTGAAGCAAATATTTTATATGGTAAAGAAGTATTATATGTATGATTCTATAAAAACAAAAATAATTAATAAAATATAAAAGAAAATTTAATAATGAGACAAGTTGAAAACAAACATAACACTTGATATTATCTTGACCATTAATATAGTAGACTTTTTTCATATAATGAGATTATTTTCTCACTTATATTAATTAAAAATTTGTATCACTTAATGATTTTATTCTCTTAAAATTTTATCATTTATTTGGCTTTGGCTTGTAAATTTGATTCTATTATGAGAGATAAGAATACAATCTTAATCATACATGCCTAATAGGCATGATAGAAAAATTTGAAATATTTTTTTATTTGACAAATCTCATAACTAACATAGTAATATCTATAATATTCTGCACTAACATTCTCAATGTAATCAGAAATTAAGGATCATGTCAAAAATGAACAAGCATAAGATCAAATAATACTCAAACACCTAATATAATAAGTAATCTTGGAAAAGAAAATATACAAATTATCATATTTAGTCCCAAAAAAAATTTGTTTAATGTCTTCCAATTCTGCAAAAAGACATTAGAAAAAAAAATATCATAATAAATTTATTTAGCAAAACAACTCAAAATAAAATTATTCAGACAACGAGGAACTAATAGAACACAATAAAAGAATAAAATATCAAATTAAAAATTATAATTAATTGTCTTAGATAAATAATTATTGGTTATAACAATTTTTAAAAGACATAAAATAAATATAGTAAAAAGATAACAACTATACATAATATGATTGTTAGTCTTTGAATTAATAATTTGTCTTTGTAGTAGAAATATTGCTTGTGAAAATTACAAAACCTAAAGAATTAAAAACATCTACTATTACTTTACTAGTGAAAACTTTTATATATTTCTTTCTAATAAGAATTATTTTGGAAAAAAAACTATGTGAGCATCCTTGAATGGATCTAATATTGTCTGTCATTGAATAATTTATAGTGTTCTTGATTTATACTTTCGAAATAATTACTATCACATTTCTCTGGTATGTTCAAGTTTCTTATAATATATGTATTATACAAAGAATCTCTTGTATATGTATACTTCTCATCCGAAATGCATACTGAATTGTCCAAATAATTTTTAATTTCTCTATAATTATATATATCAACTCCACACAATCACTATTTGCATGACACGACACTACACCATTGCAAACACTATTAGACAAAATTGCAAATACTATCAAATAACAATACACATACCATTCAACATCATTATGCACATCACACAACACTACACTAACTTCACATTACAATGAATATCAAATTGTTAAATAATTAGGCCCAAAACCAAATCTAATCTCCAATAAAACTCAATAATAATGAACATACAATCAATACCTTAAATAATGAATTAGTAAATTTGAGAAACTCACATGTTGAATACTATCATTAGTAATAAAGATGAATTTTTTACTTATCAAAAAAAATTAATAATAAAGATAAAACAATAAAAACAAACCAAAAAACAAATTAGAAACATATATTTTGTCCACTCGTAAAACACTAAAATTAAAATTATATATATATCAATGTCTAAATATCACACAAAAAACAAATAGGAGAAAAGAAATTAATATTTAATTTCTTTGAATATAAATCAAATCCTAAGTATCTTATAAGTAATTATCGCCAATACATTAAAGTTTGTATTTATACTAGATCACAATATAATTGTCTCTCTTACTTTTGTATAAAATATATTTCATGGATTATTGATCCAATATATTTTTATAAAAGTCTTGAAGATGTCTCCATTTACTTTTCTTTTCTTTTAATTTAATATTATAGACCTTAAACACCAGCTTAAGCCTTAAAAGTGGATGTTATAATTTACAATTTTTTATTTTTTATGTTATATTATGGATTAGAGCACTCAATCTATGGATTGCCTCATTTGAATGGCTCAATATATAAAGGTCTTTTCTGTACACATTTTACTATTGAGTTCTATTAATATTTTGGGTTCGGTGGCTTAAATTTCAGTATATTTCACTAAAATATTAATATTTTTGTATATTATTTAAACATATTATTAATTATATGTATATTTTAAGTGCAATATAAATAATAAGAATATATACAAACAAATATAGATTTATCATATCATAAAAATTCTATAAGAATTTTAAAAATATAAATTCTATAAGCTGAATTTATATATAACCTAATACACTAATTTTTAGTACATTATTTTGCATATCTCATTTCATATTTAATTTTAAAAAATTATTAATACTTTTTAATTTAAAAAAAAATACTAATAGGAATAATCTAAATTTTTTTAGTTTATTAGCAAAAATATAAGGAATAGAAGAAGCTAAAGATATATATAAGCTTACAAAAACAATACTATCACCACATCGTTAAATTCACTATTTGTTATTTTTTAAGATTTTTCTAATTTATAAATAAAAATAACAACAAACTTACAAAAAAATAAAAAAAAATATTATAACCACAACTACTTTGTTGTAGTCAACTTTTATTTACATCACATTTGATCTCTACTAATAATTTTAATTGTAACTTGTATCGCAAATGTGTATTTAATATAACAATAATATAAAAATTATAATAATAAAAATACAAGAGAATGAGGCAGAAGATAGAAACACAAAAAATGAAAAGTTTAGAGAAAAAAATAAAATTCAAATTATTTATATTCTATGTTTATAAAACATTTATTAATTAAAAAATTATATTCTTTTAGTTTTTTTATTTTTTTTTATTTTTTTTATTTTACAAGGCCATAAATCCAACAGCAATCAGATTTCTAGCATGAGCCGCTAGAAACAATCCAACAGGGTGCATGGCCTACCAAAAGCAACAAGCCAAGCATGTCGTTGTCACTGTCGGCACCCAACTTTTGTTCGGTCAAGCCCCTAAGGCCCCGAATATGTAGCCATGTAAGCCGAACCTAACCCTATTAGGTGGTTACCCATGCCCAATAGGGTATGACTCGTAACCCATGATCTTTGACCCACTCATGCCCAATCTTGAATCACCATAATGATGGACTTCCATCGGGCTAAACATGTGGATTATCCTTTCCCCTACACGATGCATGCATAGCTCCACCCCAGCACAACATGAGTTGTGCCTCTAGCCAACATGGTCCAAGTCCACGCATGATTTTGAATTCTGAACCGTGCTATGTTGGGTTGGCAAAGCTAATTTGGGTCATGCCTCATGCAGCATGCAGTGTCAAGGCCATCCGACCCACTTTACACCTCTAATACCAAGCATGGCATGGTCCAAAATGTTCATGGACTAACCATATACGACTTATGGCACGACTCATATCATGTTATGCTTGAGTTGAATGGGTCACATGTTGCGCCTGGCATGTCAACACAAAATAGTAGCACATGCCAAAAGACACTGTTTGACTGGCTAGTGCTAGCCAAGGGGCACGAGCAAGTGCTAAAGGCCATTGCCAGTGCATAGGTAAGTTGCAAGCAACTTGGCCCATGACTGACCTGACACAACCTAGTTGGACTCATGTTGCCATGCACCATGTTGTCGTGCACCATGTTGTCGTGCACATGGCCCATTGACCAGAGACGACCGAGTCTAACCCATGTTATCATATACCATGGCCCATTGACCAGAGATGACCGAGTCTAACCCATGTTATCATATACCATGGCCCATCAAGCCATGTCAAGCATACCGTTCATGTTGTCATGCCAGCACATCCAAGTAGTGAGTACCTAATTCATGTCATGTTCAGTACAACACAATGACCTAATTGGGCCACCAAAATTCAAATTATGAAGGCATAGCATGATCCGATTGGCACATCTAACTGTAGAAGCAAGAATAGCTCAGAGAATAAAAAATTCCATTAAAAAATTTTACACAACAAAAGCACGTATCATCCACAATAATAAAGACACGTAGTTCAACAATACAAAAACTTCCTATCACATGACTCATGATGGAGAAACTTTAATAATGAAAAACAACTCAACAATAAAAATACATGATGAACAATAAAATTAATTTTAGAGATAATGTATTTCTAGTTCTCAACAAAATTTTGATAATGATCAGTGTAATAACAAATACAGAAGTTCACTTCAGTTATGATCAAAAATTATGTAAAATAACCTTGGAGAAATGATAATTACTTGCGAGATAATGTGTAAAACTTTATACAAAATTTTGGTAAGCACTATTAAATCTCTAGTTAGTGACTCTCATTTTTGAGAAGAAAGAAATCATAGAGAACAAAAATCTATAAAAAGAAATAATCTTCATTCACGACATGGAAATTCATGTCAAGACAAATGAATATAGCAACATGAAACTATGAGTCAAGTTCAAGTAGTGTAAAAGTGAATCTTTTATGAGAAATTTACCAAAAACCCTGATAATGCAAAGTTAGATATGAACATGAGCAAGTAAGTCAAGGAAAAACTATCACAGTCGAGCACATATGTTCTTCATGAACAAGCATTGGAGGCCACACACACAATGAGGAGGTTAACACATGATAGAAACTCACATGAAAAATATAATGACAGAGCATATCATATCCTTCATGTCATAGGTGATGAGCCTAACACAATGAAGAAGACCAAAGCCTTCAATGGGTCAAAATAGTGGAAGCATGTCATGAAAGAGAAAATATAATCATTGGAAAAGAAGAAAATTTGAAGTATCGTGAAATTAGCCTTGGATCGAAAATAATTAGATGCAAATGAGTTCTCAAACAAAAGATAAAGAATAAAAGAGAAATAGAAAAGTATAAGACAAGACAAATTGCCAAAAAATACTCTTAAGTTGAAAGCATTCATTACAATGAGATATTCCCACCAATAGTAAAGATAATCTTCATCCGGACAATGTTGATTGTTGCAATGATGTTTGATCTAAAAGTTGAATAATTGAATGTGAAGATGATATTTTTTTTTCATTAAGACCTATAATCATAAATTTATATGAAACAACCAGATAATTTCAAAATAAAAGTCAAAAAAAAAAAGAGTGCAAACTAGATAAATCATCATACAAACTGAAACAATCTCTGATGATGTGGTATCAAAAATTTGATTTTGATGCCTTGCAGCTAGAATTCAATAGATATGAGGTTGATTCTTATGTGTACACAAAATGGTTAGATAATAATTATATTATTCTAACTTTGTACATCGATGATATATTATTGATTGAAAACAAAAAGATAATGAGTACCATGAAAAAATTAGTGGCACAAAATTTTGGCATGACAAATCTTAGGACAACAAGTATTAGACTGTGCATGCAAATTCACGATCAACAAAATAGAATATTATTTCTTGGGGAAACAAAAATACATTGAGAGAATACTTTTGATATTTAACATATCCGATTGCAAGCCAACAAAAACTTATATAATGATTGAAATAAATTTATCAACAAAATAGTGCCCTACTATACTGGAGGAGAAAGAAAAAACAACTTGCATTCTATATGATAGTGCAATCAACATTCTGATGTATGTTATAACAAGTATGAAACCCAATATTTCACATGTTGCGAGAGTACTAAGCATGTAAATGTCCAACACATAGAACAATTATTAGAATGCTATTACAAGGATGCTCAGGTATCTTCAGGATACTATTGACTTTGTGTTGCAATTTGGTTGTCATGGCAACAAAGAGAAATTTGATGTCAGTCAATCAATGAAAGGCATTTATTATGATTAGATCTTCGCACTAGTAATAAAGATGGAATTCATTTAAATAGTATTGAATGATACATCGATGTTCTATCTAGAGGCCGAGCAATTAAATATGAAGAAGATATTTCTTTATAGAGACCTAGAATAAGAAATTTACATGAATCAACCAAATAATTTTGAGATAAAAGTCAAGGAAATTTTGGAGTGCAAGCAAGAAATAATATTTGTGCAGACTGAAACAGTCTCTGTGATGTGATATCATAAGTTTGATTCATATGTCTTCTAGCTAGGATTCAATAGATATGAACCTAATCATTGTGTGTACATAAAATAATTAGGTAATAACTATGTTATTCTAACTTTGTACATTAATGATATATTTTTGATAGGTATCAATAAAAAAATAATTAATATAGTAAAAAGGTAACAAAAATTAAACATGTCAAATCTTGGGCATGTAGATTCACATAAATCAATAAAATAATTTATTATTTTTTGAGCAACAGAAATACAATGAGGGAATACTTATGAGGTTTAACATTACAATTACACGTCAATGAGTACTCCTATAATGGCTAAGATGAATCATTATGAAAAAGCAGTGCCCTATGACTAGGATGATATCAAAAATTTGATTCTAATGTATTCTAGCTAGGATTCAATAAGTATGATGCTAATCATTGTGCGAACACAAAATAATTAGGTAATAAATATGTTATTCTAACTATGTACATTAATGTTATATTTATTAACGGAAACAACAAAAATATACTTAATATATAATAAGATTATTGGAACAAAAAATTAAAAAAACAAATCTTGGGACATTAAGTATTATATTGGGCATTATAATAAAATAATATATTATTTCTTGGGCAATAGAAGTACAGAGTGAATACTTAAGAGATTTAACATGTTCGATTACAAGTCGATGAGTACTCCTTTAATGACTATGATGAATCTATTAGCAAAGCAGTACCCTATTACACAAGAAGAAAAAGAAGAGATGACTCTTATTCTTTATGCTAGCATGATTAATAATATAAAGTATACTATGGTATGTATGAGACTCAATATTTCATATGTTGTGAGAAAACTAAGCAATTACATATCCAACCTAGAAAAAAAAAGATATTGAATATTATTACAAGGGTGCTTAGGTATCTTCAAGTTATTATTGACTTTGTGTTGCAATTTGATAATAATAGCAATGGGGAGAAATTTGATGCCCGTGGAGCTATTAAAGCTAAGTGAGGTTGAGATGTGAACAATAGAAAAACTACGAACGAGTATATGTTTAACTTGTATGGTGGGTCTTTGAGCAAGATAAGCAATAGAAAATTATCATTACTCTCTCATCTATTGAGGTAGAGTTTATGACACTTATTAATGCTAGTAAGGACGCAGTCTAGATCATAAGTGCTGTATATGTAATTTGTTTGAACTTAATAATCTATTTTAATATTTTTATGTAAGTGCAGGAAATAAAATATTAAAAACTCGGGAATGCAGCAGTAGCACAATAACGGAGGTCTCGTTGTCCGGTCAGTGGACCGAAATTTTTGGAGCAGAGCATGGCCCGGTCCATGATCCGACCTGTTTCGGTTAAATGAACTGGCTGTTTATTTTCTGTATAAAAATATTTGTATTTATTTTTCGGGTGGTGTGTTTTTGACCCGGTTGAACTATTCATCGTCTCTTCTCCTCTCTCTCTACGCGATTTTTCGCGACTGCCGTGCTGCATACTGTAAGATAGAGGTGTCAAACGTGCCGGGTCGGGCCGGCCCGGAACGAGGCACGGCACGGTTGGGCCGTGCCTGGGCCGGCCCGGCACGTTCTTAAACCGTGCCCGGGCCCGTGCCGTGCCCGGTTTAAGAATATCGCGTGCCGTGCCGTGCCGTGCCCGGCACGGCTCGTGCCTTGGCACGGCACGCCGGCACGGGTGCATCCCGTGCCGGTTCACGCAGGCACGCGTGGCACTGGCGGCGTGCCACGCGTGCCGTGGCGTGAGTCGTGAGTCACGACTCACGAGCCACGTCTCGGACTCATGCCTTGTGAGTTGTGACCGGTGGGCGCTGGGCGGTGAGTCGGTGACCCATCCGGGCGGCGGGCCCCCCTCGGTAAAAAGACCGCGGGTCTGGTCCAAACAGACTCGACCCGTGGTCTTTTCTGCCGAAACCCGACTCCCGAGTCAGATCCGAGCATTTCCAACGACAAAAAAAAAATTCAAATTGAGCGATTTTCAGCCCTTGGATTCACCTCCAACGGCTAGGGGGCAGAATCCAACGGTCCTCGTGATTCTACCCCTTAAATATATTAAAAAAATTCAAAAAAATAATAAAAAAATATTTTTTTTTATAAAAAAAAACTTTATTTAGCCTATAAAATCTACCCCCCTCCCTATAACAATTATGTTTATCAAAAACATAAAACCTCTCAATATTTTCTCTCTCACATAAACCGTGCATCTCTCTCTCGGCCCTCGTGTTTTTTATTTCGGCTTGGATTTTCGTGAAACTCAACTTGAGTTTTGAACATCATAGCTTCCTACGGTGCACCTTGCACTTGACTGACCTTATTGCTTTTACCGGGTAATATAATTTACGTTTTTTTGTACTTTCTCTCTTTAAAGCTTCTCTCTCTAGAAAAACTTACGAAAAATAAAAAATGACAAATACACCAAACACTTATTTAAATTTGGAAAATAAAAATGTTAGTGTTACACAGACGTCTGTGGCTCCTGAAACTTTGGTTTCTCCTGTCGTCTCAGCCCAAAGTTCTAAAAAACAAAAAACTAGGAGGACTTCTGTAGTTTGGACACATTTTAAAATCATAACACAAGTAGATGTTAGGGGTGAGGAACATGAAATAGCACAGTGTAAATATTGTATGAGACTTTTAACATGCAAGAGTACATGTGGGACTGGGCACCTCAAGAGGCATGCTGAAATATGCTCCAAGAAACATGGACCCTTAGATCCTAGGCAAACCCAACTTGGCACTACATTTTTTGAGACTGGATCTAGTTCAGTCTCAAAGTTTACTCCCTTCGTATACTCCAACGAGTTAGGTAGGGACGGCATGGCCAGGCTCATCACATTGATGGGTCTTCCGATCAGATTTTCGGAAGATCCGAGGGTAGTGCGCATCATGCAGACTTATTTTCAGCATTCCTATCGTAGGAATCCTAGGTCCACATCTAGGAGTGACATACTAAAGATATATAAGTTAGAAAAACAAAAAATAAAGGAATTTTTGGCATATAGTGGAGTGGTGTCCGTGACGTCCGATATATGGACATGTCACGATGATTCTTCGTATGCAAGTCTCACGAGTCACTATGTAGATTCTAACTGGACAATCAATAAAAAAATATTAGGATTCACTGAGATTCTTTATCCTCATGATGGCCCGGCCATTTTTGAGTGTATGATGAAAATATTTAGGGAATATAGAATTCAAAATAAAATTTTTAGTGTCACTTTCGATAATGCTGCGAATAATGGAGTAGCGATCAATATGTTTGTTAGGAATATTAGAGACGCACCTTTAGGAAAGATCTTTCATGTCAGATGCATGTGTCATGTGATTAACCTGATAGTTCAAGCGGGTATGAAGGTGTGTTCCCCCGCGTTGGAAAATATACGCAATGCACTCAAGTATATTCGCACTCCTCGCAGGCTACAAGAGTTTGGTAATCTCTGTTTGTCTGCGAATCTTAAGAAGAAGAAATTCCAATCAGATGTGAGACATCGTTGGAATTACACGTACCTGATGTTGGAATCATGTGTTGGATACGAACACGTGATATCCGACTACGTCAATAGTAAGAGTGGCGAACTTATTATTGACGACACTGACTGGGCTTCAGGAATTTCATTTATGAAATACCTGAAGATATTTTATGACACGACGAACATGTGTTCGTCGGTTTATACGCCCACCACTTGCATTGCACTTCGTTGCATATGCAACATTAGTAGCATGTTTAGGAAGTATCGAGATGACCCGATGCTTAGCCATATGGTTGCAGAGATGGAGACCAAGTACCTGAAGTACTGGTCCACCATTCCATCTCTTTATTGCCTCGCATCATGCATGGACCCTAGGGCTAAGGTGGAAGGGGTTGAAAACACCTTGACTTTCATTTTCTCGTGCATGAACCTGGAAGAGCCACCTGAAGGGTTCATTTACGAGAAGTTGACAGATCTGTTCACATACTACGATACTAGGTATGGTGGTGGTGGTTGTGAGACTGTGAGTACGGACTCTGATACCTTGTTCGGAGATGACGCTTATTCTATTAACCTAGCGAGGGGGAAACGTAGGGGTGAACCTTCACATAGGAGCGAGCTGTCTCGGTACTTAGATACCGATTACTGCTCAATCCTATCACCTTCTGACAATAAGAATCTTGATTTATTACAGTTGTGGAAATCATATGAGTCCGCCTATCCCGTGCTATCTAGGATGGCATGGGATCTACTGACTCCTCCGGTGTCGAGCGTAGCATCGGAGTCTGCTTTTTCTGTTGTAGTGAACGTGATTTCGGATAGGAGATCGAGATTACGTCCAGATATGGTTGAGGCCTTGGCATGTTTGAAGGATTGGGAGGAATCGAGATTTAGCATCAGAGATCGTGCTGAAGCTGGGACTGTGACAGACACTGCAGTCGCATCCACATCCACTACGATGGCGGAGGAGCTGATTGCCGATGATGATGACCCATATGATACTGATCTTGATGTTGCGGCTGATGATTCTCATGATATGCCGCTTGACGATTGATGCTCAAAATTTTTATTTTATTTATTTATTTATACGCTTTTTTTCGATTTTTTATTTATTTATTTTATTTATACGCTTTGTTTGTACTTTGTACCATACGTTGAGTTGAAACTTATACTTGTTTTGTTCGGACTATTGGTTTCAAAAGCATTAATGGTAATTTTTCATTTTTGTAGTTTAATTTTTATTTAATTAAAATTTTTACTAACTTAATGTATTTATTTATTATTTTACAAATTAAATATTATTTTAAAATTTAATAACTTTAAATTTTAATATATATTAAATAAATTATAATAAAAAAAAAAAGCTAAACTTAATTGAAAAATTAAAATTTTTTTTTCTAATAATTTTTTGTTTTATTAAATTTTTAATGTTATAATTTTTACAAAAAATAATATTTTTTAATTATTACTAATACTCTAAAGTCAATACAGTAACTTATAAAAAAAATTTTAAAAAAATAAAAAAAATAATTTTGTAATCTGCCATTTAGTTTAGGCCCTTTAGGTTTAGGGTTTAGTTTAGGCATTTTCAGCCCAAGCTCGTGATGGCGGCTGGCCTCCCGGGACCCGGACCCCGGTTGACCCGGTCCCACGTTGCGGCACCCGTGACCCGCCCCGCCTGCCCTGCCGTGCGGCCGTGCCGCCTCGCCTGGCCTGTAAGTGGCAAGGCGTGCCCGCTTTAACGTACCGTGCCGTGCCCGGCACGGCACGGCACGGTGGCACGACCGTGCTTGTGAAAAACGGGCCGTGCCGTGCTGGGCCGGCCCGTTTGACACCTCTACTGTAAGACATACATTTCTTGGTTTTAATCTGTAACGCATAAGCATTTTCTGGTGGAGGTAGCTAGTCGTACTGAGCGACTAGCGAACCACGTTATTTGCTGTGTTGTTTTTCTTCGTTTTGATTCTGTCGTGGATGTTTGTGGATTGGGATATATATATTGCTCGTTTCTGTGTTGTTTCTGTGTTTTCTGTTCTTAATCTTACTACCCGTGGAAGCGCGATTGCCCAACAATAAGAATATGTACACAATATGGATTCAAGCATAAAGCACTTGGATTTAGATACGACAATCAATTTATTATTCACTTAGCAAGAAATTTGATATTTTTTTCACGAACTAAATACATCAATATCCAAGACCAATTCATTAGAGAATAAATCAATTAGTGACTAATTCGATTGAATAAATTTGGTACAAAGAACAACAATAATTATTTAACAAAAGCAATGATCATTGAGAAGTTTTAGTTGTGTACATCAAAAATAAAAATGCATAGATATTCATTAAGTAAAAGAATATTAGAATTGACTTATACTTCAATATTTGTCTTGAATGACCACCATAGTGACAAGGTTGTTGGGGATTGTCTTCCTCTCAGTCAAGCATTGAGCTAGCAGTCACCCAGCTGACAAGTGGAAACAAACATAGGTTCATATCTTGAGATGTGGATGTCACAAACACTACATAGAATCACAATGTCGCAACTGAGTTTAGTATCGCACCATGGAAACATAATATCATGACATAGTTTAGTAACAACATGAAAATATAACATCATGATTGAATCAACTACCATGTCAAGACTAAATTGTACAACTTAGTGTTGAGACTAAGTTTTAAATCACAACATAAAAATATGATATCATGCCATAGCCAAGTGTTGCAATGTGAAAATAATATATTGTGACTTGTACAACTTATTTATGAAAAGAAAGTCAATATATAAGACAATGAATTATAAATTTAATAGAATGCATAACAATGCAAAATAAAGTGTGTATGTGTTGTTTGTGTTGGTTGCTTCTTTTCTCTCCCTCTCTCTCTCAAAAGAACTTAGAAAACCCTAGAATTAACTACCATATCTTATAATCAATCCTAACAAATAACAATTATAATATATTTTTCTCTTTTTACTTATTATTGTAAGAATAGTAAGCATTGCCTCAATAATTCCAATAAAATTAACACACACTACCCACATATAATTAGAACAAATTGAGACAACTCACATATTGATTGATCTCATCTAGAGGTGTCGACCGAGCCAGGCCGGCCCGATCCGGAACGAGGCACGACACGATCCGGCATTGCCTGGGCCGGCACGACACGGGAATTTCCATGCCCGGGCTCGTGCCGTGCCTGGCCCTGCACGGGCCCTCAGCATGAGCCGACAGCCGAGAAACCGAATTTTTTAAAAAAATTAGGGTTTTGGGAGTGCCGAAACCCTAATTTTTTTAAATTAAAATTTTTGTCACGCGGCAGCGTGCCTGACCGGGCCGAACCCAGCGAATTCGTGTCATGGGCCCGTGCTGAGCTGACCTCCACAGAACTGTGCCAGGCCAGGTACGGCACGATACAGTAACTATGCCGTGCGTAGCCCGGCACAAAAGCACGGTCAGGTCGGCTAAAAATGGGCCGGGCCGGCCAGACACGTCCCATTTACACCTCTAATCTCATCAATAATAATAAAAAAGATAAAAGGTCATAAACAAAATAACTAATAAAGTATTGATATGATATATAAATATATGTTGTAAAATAATTTTATCTTAGATATTCTCTCTAAGTAAAAAATTATCAATCTTTATGTGATTCATTCACTAATAATGTATTGAATTTGATATTATATGTCTCAATGTCTAACAAACGCAAAACAGATAATGTGAAAATAAAATAAATATTTGATATCCATGAGATATGAGCAGGTATCAAATTCAAAATATCTCACAAATAATAATCAACATCGTTATAAACTTTGCATCTTTATTAAATTTTAAAACAACTTGTATGCCTTTCCTCGATGCAAATTGGTGCCCAATTCAAAATTAAATACTTGACAAACTATAAGTGTCCATAATTAATAAAAAAAAAAATTTTAAGTCCTAATAATTTCTTCACATACTTTAATATGCAAAAAATTACATCGAGGATAACTTGCCTAAGAGAATTTAGAAAATAACTTATTATATTAACTATATATGATATATCCAGATAAATAATAATCAGATAATTAATTTTTATTATAATTATCATATAAGTAATAGAGTCAATTGAATATTTCACATCAAAAATAAAATTATTATCAAAATCGATAGAAGTGTATGCTAGAACACAACTCAAATTTTTAACATTATAAGAATATCAAACATGTATCTTCTCTTAGAGGTGTCAACCTAGCTTGGCAGCCTGGGCATAGCCCGATTCAACCATGATTGGCCCAACACGACATGGTCCAGAACCATGCCTAGTCCCGGGACATGCCGCTCCATGGCATAGTTTATGCCATGTTGGGCTGACATGAGTCGTGCATAATGTCGGACTAAGCACAACCAATGTGCCTGGCCCGGAGGCACGGTCCACCGGCCCAACCACTATGGGACTCAAGACACAGGTCAAATCCCATCAAATGACTGTCTGATAGGACGAGTTATATTTAAAAAAAATCAGCCACATAAGCCTAATTTTACTTACGTGGGCGATTACAATTGGCCGGCCGCTTAAGTCAACCACTCATTATGTTTTCACGCAACAAGTTCTACAATAGTCCAACATGATCCAGCATAGCTCTACACTTGGCCGTGCCACCGTGTCATGTCGTGCCAAGCATGACACGATGGTGCAGTCCACCGGACAAGCACGGCACGATGAGCAAGGCCTATTGCATTGTCGAGCTCATCCATATTGAAACAGTGAAATCCAAAAATGCACGAGTCGTGTATCTTCGTCATTATCCAATTACAATCGACTACGTGGCTGATGATTTTATAAAAATAGACCGCCTCGTGAGGTGGCAGTCAAATTTGTAAAAAAAAAAAAACCCCTCCCAAGTGACTGCCTGACGAGGACCTCGCCGAGCGATCAACCAAACCAATATATCATGATATATAGCCAGGCATACAGGCCATGTTAGGCCCAACACGAGATATGACTCATGGAGGCCTAGCATGGTACCAATCATGCCATGGGCAGCCCGACCAGGCCCAAGGCATGATTCTAGACCATGTCGTGTCGAGCTAGGCACTTCTAAACTGAGCCAGACTCATTTGACACCTCTAGCTAAGTCACCCAGATGATTCCCATGAAGTGTTTGGCACGACACGGTGTAATTTTATTTTTAGATTTAAATAATGATAATAGTCTAGTATGAGCAAAAACTCATTCAATTTGATATAATTAAATATATGAAGACTTGGTAGAGATATGATCATAGAGAATTTTAGGCACCTGATTATTTTTATTGATGATTACTTATGATATATATATATATATATATATATATATTTGTATTTGTGCCATAATATATCACAAATATTTTTAAATTTTTAAATATTTCATAAAATAATAAAAAACTTAATTTGATAAAAATACTAAAAAAAATAAAAAATAATAATATATTAGAATAAATATTAGATAAAATTAATACTTAATATATGAATCGTGATATTATACCATACTTCTTGTGTTAAGTACACCCACACAACAAAAATATTTAAATATATCTAGTTGAGAAGACTTAATGTTTATATCTAGGACAAATATTTAAGTATTTAGAGATACATGTATTTTTAGATATAGATAATTGTAATAACCCTACAAAAATATCTGAGGTCGAGTTCATATTTTTTCTTATGATCTCAACTCAAACTCAAATACCTAAAAAATAAAAAAATTAAAAGAACATTTATAATTTAGACTCACTTTAATATAATAAAAAAATGCTAAACACATTAATGAAAAATCAGCATAATATAAATATTATAAAAAAATATTTATATGTAAAAATTTGTGGGGAACTGACAACCTAAAAAATCATGTTGATCAATACGTCAAAAAATATGATGAATTATAACTTAAACAAATCCAACTGAGCATGAGCAATAGGATCTTTGAAGCTGAATATAATTCAGCTTCTTTGACCCCTATCATTTACCACAATGATTTAAATATAAAATACATAGCCAAACTGATATGATCATAGAGAATGATCATAGAGAATTTTATTTTTAGATGTAAATAATGATAATAGTCTAGTATGAGCAAAAACTCATTCAATTTGATATAATTAAATATATGAAGACTTAGTAGAGATATGATCATAGAGAATCTTAGACACTTGATCATTTTTATTGATGATTACTTATAACATATATATATATATATATATTTGTATTTGTGCCATAATATATCACAAATATTTTTAAATTTTTAAATATTTCATAAAATTATAAAAAACTTAATTTGATAAAAATACTAAAAAAATAAAAAATAATAATATATTAGAATAAATATTAGATAGAATTAATACTTAATATATGAATCATGATATTATACCATACTTCTTGTGTCAGTACACCCACACAACAAAAATAATTAAATATATCTAGTTGAGAAGACTCAAATGTTTATATCTAGGACAAATATTTAAAATATTTTTAGAGATACATGTATTTTTAGATATAAATAATTGTAATAACCCTACAAAAATATCTGAGGTCGAGTTCATATTTTTTCTTATGATCTCGACTCAAACTCAAATACCTAAAAAATAAAAAAATTTAAAGAACATCTATAATTTAGACTCACTTTAATATAATAAAAAAATGATAAACACGTTAATGAAAAATCAGCATAATATAAATATTATAAAAAAATATTTATATGTAAAAATTTGTGTGGAACTAACCACCTAAAAAATCATGCTGATCAATACGTCAAAAAATATGATGAATTATAACTTAAGCAAACCCAACTGAGCATGAGTAATAGGATCTTTGAAGCTGAATATAATTCAGCTTCTTTGACCCCTATCATATACCGCAATGATTTAAATATAAAATACATAGCCAAACTGATATGATCATAGAGAATGATCATAGAGAATTTTATTTTTAGATGTAAATAATGATAATAGCCTAGTATGAGCAAAAACTCATTCAATTTGATATAATTAAATATATGAAGACTTAGTAGAGATATGATCATAGAGAATTTTAGGCACCTGATTATTTTTATTGATGATTACTTATTTTATATATATATATATATCATAAAATAATAAAAAACTTAATTTGATAAAAATACTAAAAAAATAAAAAATAATAATATATTAGAATAAATATTAAATAGAATTAATACCTAATATATGAATCGTGATATTATACCATACTTCTTGTGTTAGTACACCCACACAACAAAAATATTTAAATATATCTAGTTGAGACTTGAGAAGACTTAAATGTTTATATCTAGAATAAATATTTAAGTATTTTTAGATATAATTAATTGTAATAACCCTACAAAAATATCTGAGGTCGAGTTCATATTTTTTCTTATGGTCTCGACTCAAACTCAAATACCTAAAAAATAAAAAAATTAAAAGAACATTTATAATTTAGACTCACTTTTATATAATAAAAAAATGCTAAACACATTAATCAAAAATCAGCATAATATAAATATTATAAAAAAAATATTTATATGTAAAAATTTGTGTGGAACTGACCACCTAAAAAATCATGCTGATCAATACGTCAAAAAATATGATGAATTATAACTTAAGCAAACCCAACTGAGCATGAGCAATAGGATCTTTGAAGCTGAATATAATTCGGCTTCTTTGACTCCTATCATATACCGCAATGATTTAAATATAAAATACATAGCCAAACTGATTGTCATCATAGGTCTTCTGATTAGATTTTTAAAAAATACTAGGATTATAAGTATCGTAAAGACCTATTTTTCGCCTACTTATCATAAGATTCTTAAGTCTACACATAGAAACGATATAATTAAATATTATAAGTTAAAAAATAAATAATAATTAATAAATTTTAATAATATAATGACATAATACCCATGACATCTAATATCTAGATTAGTCATAATCTAAGAAGCACGGACACGGACACGAACACGGGGATACGATATGACAGGATACGGGGACACGGCAAATTCTAAAAAACTAGGATACTAGGACACGGCAAATTCTAAAAAACTAGGATACGGATATGATTAGGATACGGATATGATTAGGATACGGCATGATAAAAAAATAAAATTAAAAATAAAAATTATTTTTTTTATAAATATTAGATATTTTATAAAATAAATTAAATTAAATTAAAATATTTTATTATATAAAATAAATATATATTGTTTATTTTATAAAATAAAAATATTGTATTTTATTTTATTTTATAAGATAATATTTATAATTATTTTATTTTATAAAATAATATTTTATAATTATATTATATAAAAATATATATTTTTTATTTTATTTTATAAAAATATTTTATTTTATGCCACATCCCCACATTTAGCGCCCACCCCTGCCGCCCCCTCAAATCGCGCCCGCCCCTGCCTCCCCCTCAAATCTTGCCCGCCCCTGCCTCCCCCTCAAATTGCGCCCGCCCCTGCCTTCCCCCCTTAAATCGTGCCCGGCCCCCGTCGTCTGACGTCGGGTACTATCGACATGGATACGGTTGCCGATGCAACCGTCCGATATGCCTCATGGCGTATCGGATACGGATTGATCAATGATATGCCATGTGACATATTAAACACGTATCTGTGCCGTGTCCGTGCCGTGTCCATGCCGTGTCCACGTGTCCAGGTGTCGAACACGTGGACATGACTGTAGGGAGCCGTGTCCGTGATTCCTTGATCATGATGATAAATTTTTGTATGTCTCACCACCAACTACATAGATTTTAAATGAAAATTTAATAAAAAAATTTTAAGATTTTCTGAGATTCTTTATCCTCATAATAACTCTGTCATTAATGAGTGCATGATAAAAATCTTTATAAATTATCATATTCAGAATAAAATAATGAGTATCAAATATGATAATATATCTAATAATAGAATACATATTAATATGTTTTTATGACCATTAAAAATCAAACATTAAGTAAGATTTTTTACGTTTGATACATGTAACATATTATTAATCTAATAGTACAAGTAAAAATTAAGGTTATTTTCACATTAAAAAAATATAAAACTCGCTATAATATTTTAAGATTATTAACAAACAACAAAAGTTTAGTAATCTTTTTTTATCTACGAATCTAAAAAAAATTTCAAATGAATATGAAATACCACCAGCATTATACTTACTTGATGTTAGAGTTATGTATTAGATATAAACATTTAATATCAGACTATGACAATATTAAAATAATAAACTTATTATTGATAACTATAATTGAGATATAAAAATTTCTTTTATGAAATTCCTGATATTTTTTTATGACAAAAAAAGATGTATTCATTTATGTACACTCTCACTACTTGCATTACACTCAAGTACATATGCAATATCAATAGTATGTTTTAAAAATTTAGAAATGATCTTATATTTAATATCATATCTAATGAGATATAAATCAAATACTTAAAATACTAATCCACCATTTTATTTCTTTATTGTCTAGCTATCTACATTAATTTGAAAATTAATGTGAAATTGGTAGAAAATATTTTAATATATATATCCACACACATAAACTAAGAATATCAACCTGAAATATTTATTCATGAAAAATTGACTAAATTATTTATATATTACAATACTAAGTATGATAGTAGTTTTAGTCAGACTCCAAATATGAATATGAATACTATATTCAAAGATAATGACTTGTTCATTCAAAAAGTGAGAAAAATAGTGAGATGATTCATCAAATATAAGCAAGCTATCTCGGTACTTAAATACTAATTATTGTTCAATCTTATCACATAATGATAAAAAAAACTTTATATTTTACTATAATAAAAATTATGAGTCCACATATCCAAACTATCTAAGATAACATAGAATCAACTAACTCCTTTTACGTCGGACATAACATCGGGGTCTATTTTTTCTGTTACAATAAATATTACTTGAAAAAAAAGATCGAAACTACAATTAGATATCATTATGACACTTGCATGCATGAAAGATTATGAAGATTTAAGATTAGACATTTAGAATAAAGCTGTTAAGAGAAGACATGAGTTATTGACAAATAATAATTCATGGAAATTGGAGAAAGTCAAGGCCACAGTGAATAATATTTTCATAGACTTACACAATAATGATGATTTGTATATAGATACCAATGGGTATTAGGATTGATATTTGTATTTTTTTTATTTGAATGATGAATTTTTTTTGTTATTTTAATTTATATCATTGTTATTTTTGTTTATCATTTTTTTATTTGGATGTTATCATGATAACCCGGCATGATCCAACACGACGTAGCATTACCCAGTATGACTTTGCCTAATTCTTCCCGAACTCATGCTAGACATGTCATGACATGCCAGGAAAAACACAAGTCATGTCACGCCAACACAGCACGGTGACCTGACTGAGTCACTTAAAAACAAGTCATGCCAACATAGCACGGCAACTACACCTCTAGAGAAGACATAATTCAACATATTCAATATCAAATAAAATCTTCCTAATAATCTTTTTAATCCTGTAAATAAATATTAATAAACAAAAATTAGAGTAAATCAAGGTACCTAAAAATATAATTCATTTAAATTAAATTAAAGAAACAATTAAGAATACATGTAACATATTCAAGAAATAAAAAATTAAACTAAATATTATCATATCTAAAATTTTATAAAATTTGTCATTAATTATAATAATATTCTTAGAATTAAAAAAATAAAAGTTAATAGTCAATAATTGCTTATAAAATGAATATTTATTCATTTATCAATAATTCATGAATTTAAATAACAAGTACAAGTAACAACCTAGTAATAAATGAAGGAAAAAAGTATTTATTGCTAGCTTAAAGAATTTATATACTACTCTAGTAAATATCATGATTAACAAAATATGTAAGAACTTCTAGATGTCTTTGACATTCAATATGTCTCAATAATAAATTATACTTATAAAGTAATGATTTTTATAAATACTAAATTCAAACAAAAAAAATAAATCACAATATTAGGGCATAAATAAACTAGAATAAATTAAGTATAATTTATAATTGAAAAAAAATTACAATAAGCATCATAGTAAAAATTAGAAAAAAAATATATGTTTTTTATAATTTGTCAATGTACACTCTAATTGTCCTATAATAGGGACAAATATTTTTCTCTCTCTCAAAAATCTCAATAGCCCTATAATAAGGATTAAGGAGTTTGACTATTGAGAACATCTAATAGATACCCCTATTTGTCGATATACAATCTCATGACTAACATTTCACTTGTGCGTATATATAATATAAATAATATTTTTAACCAATATAAATAAAAATTTATATTTTAGTAACATACCTATTGAGATAAAAAAATATTTAAAATACTAATTATTTATTCTATTTCTTTATTACTTAATTATATGTATAAATTTTAGAATTAAGATTAAAGAGATAAAAAAATATTATATACATATTCACTAATTTGAACTAACAACAAAAATCAAAGTAAAATTTAAGAACAATTAAATAATTTATTTAAATATCATAAAAATAAATTTATTAATTTTAGTAAGCCTCAATATATAGAGATCAACATCATATTCATAAATGATGACTTTTTCATCCAATAAACTATGTCGAATAAGAGTGTCCTACCAAGATACTTAGACTATACTTAATGTTCTGTTTTATCTCATAGTGACACATAATTTTTATATATTAAATTAATAAAAATCATATGAATCTATATTTTCTGTATCATCAAAAATGACATGTGTTATATTAACTTATGTGATATCTAGCATTGCATAAAAGTATTTTTTATGATTATGAATATGATTTTAGATAATATATATATATTATATCCTAATATTATTAAAAGACTATCATGCTTAAAAGATCACGATGATAGACATATAAATTTTAAAGTTAAAAATAAAGAGCTTTAAGCAAATAATGACATACGAAAATAATAATATCAAAATTTAGAACTATAATAATTCAAACCAAACATAATTATTGACATTATATCTATGTTAATACTACTAGATTTGTACTAGCATATATTATTTTCAATCATTTATTGTATTATGAACATAACCTATTGTCTATAGATATAAATGTTTATTTTTAATTTAAACTTTAGTATATTTTTTTATTACATTTATTTATATTGATTTTTTAGATATTTCATTTATATATATATACATAATTATAATAATTTAAGAATTAATATAAGATTGATGACCCTACCACTAATTGCCCCTACCCTAGCATAGCCGAAGTCCTAGAGGAGGGGTTGGTTACTGCCTCCTAGCAACTAGGAGGTAGTAGCCAATGGCCAATAGCTAATAGTCAAGGTAAGATGTTGACTCCTAATGAGCAAGTCAAGCTAGCAGGATTTAGTCGTGGGCCGGCCAAGCACAATTTCTGTTAGGAGTGATCCAAGTTTGACCCGACCATAATATGGCCCGAACACACCATTTATTCCCTGTTTGGCCAACAAGTCATTCCATGCCTCACATCCTTTTCGTAGTATCAATCCAACACAGCTCATTGAACACCTCTAAAAATGATTTGATATACTAAGATGAAGAATTGATAATTATTTTTTATTATTAGTATTCGCTGTTGCTTAAACTTCATTATTATTATTTATTGTTAATTATTATTATCATTATTATTTATAATTCATTATATGTAGACTTGTTTTTGAAATATTAGATCTTTCATTTTAATTTTATTGAAATTGTCATTTTTTATGATATATGTTGTTTCAAACAATAAATAATCATTATAAATAATTATGTTAGATAAAATATTTAATTTTAAAAAACAAATCCTATAATAAGTTTTCTCCATTGCATTTTTTCACAGTTAATTTCTTATCATGTTATCTGCTATGATTGGCACTCCATTACAGAACATTACAATTTTTAAATGCAAGTGGATATTACCAAGAAGAACATATATAATTTGTGAGGTATTGTGTTCTCTTAACGATATCCAACTTGAGTAACTAATTATGTTTTCTCTTATGTCAGAAATCACTAGTGGACTTCATAATCACCCATCCGATGGAGAATTCTAATCATGTGTCTTTGGATTAGGAATTTGAAAAGAATTTTCAATTCTATTTCTTTCCAAAAATAAGATCGCCACATCCGCACAGAATTCTAGATACCAAGGTTAGTTCGTCAAATTTCTACCGAACCTGAATTCTACAAACGAAACATAACATCGATGTCATCCAGTAAAAAGGATTCCCACTCCTGGAAATGCATATCCACCGATAAATAACAACAGAATATGGTTATCACACACTCAATCGTTTAATATTCCATCAATTTTCTAACCACGAACGTTTTTTGTGTTAATCGCATTACACTAAAAAAGGGACCGATTAAAAAAAAAAAGGCAGTTCTCGCCAAGAGGATATATGCCAGTACCACCACTTAACAAAAAAAAGAGAGCTAGTGCCACTCAATTACTTGTTCCAATTAACCTCCGACTGTCCTAATGAATGCGCCGGTGAAGATGGATCCATCGAATTTCTGCGCACGATAGTTGTTGCTTTCTGGTCGCTGTCCGGTTAGAAATGTCAAACGGGCCGGGCCGGGCTGGGGCGTTTTTTTTTTAGCACGAGCGTGCTTACGTGCCTGGCCTGGCACGGCACGGTTACCGTGCCGGGCCCGGCCCGGCCCCTTTTTATAAAATTTAATAAATATTAATAATTTTTTATAAAAAATTATTATAAAAATTATTAATAGTTTTTATAAAACAGTTACCTTCGGGGCAGAAAAAGAAATTTTTTTTTATAAAATATTAATAAATATTTAAAATTTTAGAAATTGTATAATATTATATATTTATAATTTAAAAAATATTAAAATTTATTAAAATAACAATGTTTAAATTTTTTTTTTGTAATATAAAATTAGTTTAAATTTTATTATAATTATATAATAAAATTATTAATTTTTAAATGAAAAATTAAAACAAAAAAATAAATAAATCAATAGATTTTGTTAGTAAAAATAAAAATTTAAAAAAACATAAGCAACTCAAATGAAAAATGATCAATTATCCATTTGAAACTGAAGGTCCGGACCAAACAAATTATAGTTTCAATACAACATACAAACAAATCGTACAATCAATAAAAAAAACATCGAAAACAAAAAATAGTAAATCATCATCAATCATCAATCGGCATATCACGAGAATCATCAGCCACAACATCAAAATCAGTATCATATGGATCATCATCATCGGCAATCAACTCCTCCACCATCGAAGTGGATGCAACTGCAGTCCCTGTCCTAGTCCCAGCTCCAGCACGATCATGGATGCTAAACCTCGAATCCTCCCAATCCTTCAAACAAGCCAAGGCCTCAACATTATCTGGACGTAATCTCGATCTCTTATCCGATATCACGTTCACTACAACAGAAAAAGAAGACTCCAATGCTACGCTCGACACCGGAGGAGTCAGTAGATCTCGTGTCATCCTAGATAGCACGGGAAAGGTGGACTCATATGATTTCTACCACTGTAATAAATCAAGATTCTTAGTATCAGAATGTGATAGGATTGAGCAATAATCGGTATCTAAGTACCGAGACAGCTCGCTCCTATGTGATAGTCCACCCCTACGTTTCCCCCTCACTAGCTGGATGGAAAAATTATCATCTCCGAATAAGGTATCAATGTCCGTAATCACAATCTCACTACTACCACCACCATACCTAGTATCGTAGTATGTGAACATTCTGGTGGGTCTTCCAGGTTCACTACTACCACCATCATCTCTGAATAGTCCACCCCTACGTTTCCCCCTTGTGATAGTCAACTTCTCGTGAATGAACCCTTCAGGTGGGTCTTTCAGGTTCATGCACGAGGAAATGAAAGTCAGGGTGTTTTCTACCCCTTCCACCTTAACCCTAGGGTCCATGCATGCAGCGAGGCAATAAAGAGATGGAACGGTGGACCAGTACTTCAAGTACTTGGTTTCCATCTCTGCAATCATATGGCTAAGTGTCGGGTCAGCTCGATACCTCCTAAGCATGCTACTAATGTTGCATATGCACTAGAGTGCAATGCAAGTGGTGGGCATATAAACTGACGAATAAATGTTCGTCGTGTCATAAAAAATCTTCAGAAATTTCATAGATGAAATTCCTAAAGCCCAATCAGTGTCGTCAATAATAAGTTCGTCACTCTTACTATTGACGTGTAATTCCAACGATGTCTCACATTCGATTGGAATTTCTTCTTCTTAAGATTCGTAGACAAACAGAGACTACCAAACTCTTGTTGTCTGCGAGGAGTACGAATATATTTTAGTGCATTACGTATATTATCCAACGCGGGGGAACACATCTTCATACCTGCTTGAACAATTAGGTTAATCACGTGACACATGCATCTGACATGAAAGATCTCTCCTAATGGTGTGTCTCTAATATTCCTAACAAACATGTTGATTGCTATTCCATTATTAGAAGCGTTATCGAATATGACACTAAAAATTTTATTTTGAATTTTATATTCCCTAAAGATTTTCATCATACACTCAAAAATGGCAGGGCCATCATGAGGATGAAGAATCTCAGAGAATCCTAAAATTTTTTTATTGATTATCCAGTTTGAATCTACATAGTGGCTGGTGAGACATGCATAAGAAGATTCATCGTGACTTGTCCAGATATCGAACGTCACGGACACCATTCCACTATATGCCATAAATTCCTTAATTATTTTTTATTTTTCTAACTTATATATCTTTAGTATGTCATTCATAGATGTGGACCTAGGAATCCTACGATAGGCAAGCTGAAAATATGTCTGCATGATGCGCACTACCCTTTGATCTTCCGAAAATCTGATCGGAAGACCCATCAATGTGATAAGTCTGGTCATGCCGTCCCTACCCAACTCGCTGGAGTATATGAAGGGAGTAAACTTTGAGACTGAACTCGATCCAGTCTCAAAAAATGCAGTGCCAAGTTGAGTTTGCCTAGGATCTAATGGTCCATGTTTTTTGGTGCATAATTCGACATGTCTCTTAAGGTGCCCAGTCTCAAACGAACTTTTACATGTTAAAAGTCTCATACAATATTTGCATTGTGTCATTTCTTGTTCCTCACCCCTAACATTTTTTTGTTTTATTATATTAAAATGAGTCCAAACTACAGAAGTCCTCCTAGTTTTTTGTTTTTTAGAAGTTTGGGTTGAGACGACTGGAGAAACCAAAGTTTCAGCAGCCTCAGACCTCTGTGTAATATTTTCATTTTCTAAATTTAAATATGTTTCAGTTGTATTTGTCATTTTTTATGATTTTTGTTTTTAAGAATAATTTAATTAAGACTAGAAGACTGGTTTTAATTTTTCTAATTTTGGTCTAGAGAGAGAGACTATAGAGAGAAAAAGTTAAAAAAACTGTAAAATAAATTACCCGGTAAAAGTAGTGAGGTCGGTCACGTGCACGGTGTACCGCAGTCAAGCTCTAATGTTCAAAATCAAGTCGAGATTCTCGAAAATCTAAGCAGAATGCTAAAATCCTGAGACCCGAGAGAGAGAAGCAAGATTTTTGAGAGAGAGAAATAAAACGATTTGAGAGAATTTATGTTTTTGAAAAACATAAATGTTAAAGAGAGAGGGATAAAATTTATTAATTAAAGATATTAATTTTTTATAAAAAAATAATTTTTTTTAAAATTTTTTTGAATTTTTTTTAATTTTTTAGGGGGCGGAATCATGAGGGCCGTTGGATTCTGCCCCCTAGCCGTTGGAGGTGAGATCCAACGGCTGAAAATATAATTTTATATTAATTTTTTTTTCTTGTTGGGGGATCTAGGTCGGTTCGGGCCTCGTGGAAGTGGGACCGCGGGTCGGGTCTGATTGGACCCGACCCGCGGTCTTTTTTGCGGGAGGGGGGTGGTTCTATCGTGGGGTAGCCCGTAGCCGTAGGCAGTAGACTCGAGGGACACCCGACACGGGATGAACCCGTGCCGGTGTGCAGTGCCACGGGCCGAACCATGCCGGGTCAGGCACTGTATGGCACGACACGGCTCGTGCCTAACCCGGGCACGGTTTTCTCATGCTGGGCTGGCCCAAGCAGGGCCGAACCGTGCCGTGCCTCGTGTCGGGCCGGCCCGGCCCGGCCCGGATGACACCTATATTTCGCATATTGATAAAGTTGGAGCAATTAACAAATCAATGTTTTTGCAAGTTGAATGTTTTATTTTTCATTCATTGCACGAACAAAAAATTATAAATTATGTATAGTAATTATGGATATTTAAAAAATAGGAAATTAAGTTCATACTTCATAGGTACCAAAACAAAAATATTTATTTGAGTACATTTTTTTTTTATTTTAGACTTTAGTACACCAAAATCAAGAATATTAAAGTTTTAGTGCAGTGTGCACCCAATTACACAATATAAAATAAAAAAATGTATGTTTATGACTCTTAAATTGTGTGTGTGTGTGTGAACCTATATAGCATCTATATAAACATGTATATATCTACACACACACACACACACACATAGATGTTTATATGTATGTGTGTGCCTACACACACACACACACACATGTTTATATGTATGTGTGTACATATATTAAAATATGGATTCGTTTTTTTTAATATGTTAGGGTGAATGTAACAAAACATAATTCCCTTTAAATTTTTCATAAAATTTAATCATCATTTGATGATTTGTTTTGACTTTTGTTGGGAAAATCATAATCTAGAATAATAATATGGGGAATTGTGTTTTGGTGCATTTCCCATTAAATAATTGAAAAACACAAACCAAAATTTAATATTTGAAAAAAAAATACATCAAACTCTTAATAAATTGAAATTTTTACACTCAAACTTATTAATTCTAAATTACTCGTATTATTTTTAATTCCTGTCTTGAGAAGTTAAACACCAAACATACCCCCACCTGGTCCAACTTAAGAAGTCTCGACTCGTCTCGGCCTGTCGGCCCAACTTGTACTTGATTCGGGCAAGGTCATGCATGGATTTGCTAGGTCGGGCCTGGCTCGGATTGGGTGGGGCAATTCACCCCGTTAGGAATTGGGTCATCCTAAACTTCGAAATTATTATATATTTAAAATGTTAATATTAAAATTAAATTAATTAAATTAATAAAACAACTAACAACCCAAAATTTAATATTTTAAAAAAATACACCATACTCTTAACCAGTTGAATTTTTTGCACTCAAACATATTAATCCTAAATTACTCTTATTATTTGTTGGGAAAATCAGATGCACGAATAATAATATTTTATTGTCAAAACTTAACTTGATCCCAACATTGATTAGAGTGATTATAATAATTTTGAATTTGAATATTATATCTTTTAATGTGTTTTTTCTATTTTTCTTAAAGTTTACCAGCAACATAATGGAATTAACTATGCAATGCACAAGTATACAAATACATGAACAATTTATATAATAAAACTAAGGACTAAATTCATTATAGTTTGACTGACAAAGAAGATTGATGCTCTTGCTATGTGGTCATTAGTTTTATCTCTATGGATACTGAATATACTCGATAGGGTGTGTGTCAGTTTGATCTATCATGTTGTTGAGATACTAGCCTTACTTATTCCGATCTCAGGGCCTCAATGCTTATATATGAGTCAATAAATAGTATGATTTGAGTTTGAGATTTGGAGGGGGAATAAACAAAAATTATAGATAATATGCAGAGATTAATGAACATAGTTTATACTTTATACTTAGTATCATAGTATACGCATATCACAAATGGTCACAAAAATAATTTTGCATAATCACACACACACACACACATACTACACACATAAAACATATTTATATAATGTAATTCAATTTGATATTCAAACAAACATGCATTTACACCACAAAAATCTAGAAAAACAAAATAACAAAAACACAGTGTAATTTTATTATTCAAGAAGCACTAAATCAAAATTTAAATACTTGGAATTCTCAAATATTTTCCAATAACCATTTTTCTTTATACAAAGCACACTCAATCAATAATATTATTCTGCATCAAGCATATTCATGAGTTGTCACAATAAACACACACAAGAAAGAAAAATGTGTTGACAAAGTCAATTTTACTTACCAATGCAACATTTTCATCCATTGAAATGATATCCAATGTTTCCTCTTCCCCATCTCCCTTTCTATGTTGGTGCTAGAGTTTACTCATCCCGATCTTCCCATCGTTGATTTCAACTAGTTCATAAGTAAATGATAAAATATTTTTATATATTTAATTTACTTACCTATTACACATTATTGTGATAATTGTGGAGTAGTTATTATTAACTCAAAAGAACCTAGAACCTACAATATGGAAAAATATATCGAGCCTAAATATCAGCTAAGAATAGATATTGTAAAATGATGAGATATGTGGTGATAGAAATTGCTTCAATAGACAACATGGAAACTATTTTTATGAAGAGCCTTCCAGCTAAAACATTTAATAGACATGTGGAAGGAATGAGAGTCAAACATTTGGCATCATGACTTTAAGTTTAAGTGAGAGATTATTAAAACTATTTTATACTAAATGCTATTTTTGGTTGATTTTTTTTAATTAGTTTGCATCATTTTTTTTTGTTTTAATGAATGAATTTGTAATGAGCTAAATTTATGAAAGTGCATATCCTTTATTCTACATAGTATAAGATTTGGTGCATGAGTTGGCTTATACCTAAAAAAATCATATCATTAGTTCATATGATATATAAGCATGATATTCACAATCTAGATAAAACTAGATAATCTATTAGTAAGATTGTATCAGAAGATTTTAGTAGCTCTATTTGGACTATGAAGATTTATGAAGTTGAAACTTTTAGTGCTAATACACTCATGAGTATTGAACGAGGCTACCACAATGTGATTATTTTGTGCTAACATATAAATAAAATATGACATTGCTGTTATAAATATTTTTACTTTTATTCTTGAAGTAATTAATATTCACACGTACTTGTTAATAGTTATTTTGATTTATAGAGATAGAATTAAAAAATATATTTATAAACTCTAACCTAGAAAATTTTATTAAATGTATGGTGAATATTGATATTTGATGAAATTCAAGTCCTATTAGAAGGATTGATGATGACTTCTTTGAGAAAACTTATAAGTTTTGATATTACAAAACCCTGCAAACCGACTTTAATTTGGTATTTCAAATAAGTTAAGTAGAAAGTCTTACAAAAATAATTAGATATTGATTGAATTTGGGGAGTTTAATAAGTATTATATAACAAAATATACAAATTATTTTGAATAAGTGAGAGAATACAAATTATAGTTTTGTAGGAATATGAATTATAATTAATATAAATTCTAGTAAAATATAATTTATTTTGGGAGCCTGAGATCTTATTTAGGCTAGGATCCCTTTAGTAGTCTTATCTAGTATCATAAGAAAGAATTTAAAGATTTTATTTATTTGTTTAGAGTATGTGTATGTATATTATTGCAATTAATTAATTTGATTAGAATTGAATTGTTTAATTTTATTATTAAATCAAATAATTTGATTTATATTAAATTAATTTTGATTATATATATATATATATATATATATATATATATATATATATATTAATAATAATATAATCTTTAATATTTATGTTATTATATCTAGTTCCATGATACATTCCCAGCTTTACAACCATGAACTAGAAGAAAGAGACCAAGCCCATGGCTCATATCCAATACTATAACTTAATGTTATAAAGGCTAAATAAGACATCACAATATTTCTCAGCATTGTGACTATCAAGCAAAGGAAAGAGACCAAAGACATGGTTTGTACCGAGTACTATGACTTAATGTTACAAAACCAAAAAATCAAAGCTATGAATTTGATTTAGTGTTATGACTTCCCATAATTGGTCAAAAAAAACCCCAAGAAGATAGTTATGAGACATAAGGGATGAAACCCCTAAAAATTTAGGTTCATACCAGATGCTCATGTATATAATAAAAATTCTAAGAAGTCAAAAAAAATCTATAAGCGGCATAAGGGATGAATACCTAAAAGTTTCAAAAATTCTATTTTTTAGGCGATCAATGAGCAACAAAAAGTAATACAAGGTATAAAAATAAACTCTAGAAGGTGGGCATGTATTTTGATATCCTCCTAGGGATAAATCAAAGTATAATTGAGTGAGTTTGAAGCCTAGATTCTTCCAATGGTTGAAATTAGGGACCCATATTCATATGAGACTAATTTTCATTTATCTTATATGTTATTCTCTCCAATTTTAGGCTGAAAGAAGAATCTAGGGATGATGTAATATATTTATATTTATAAATACTTTATTTGATAATTTAATATGATGTTTTTTTATGATATTATTTGGTTAAAGATGTTATAGTAATTAGATTGAACTAAGACTATGGTTTTGGATATTGGTGGTTCATATTTAATTGGAGTGGTAAATAATAATATGTAAACTATGAAATACACTCACATGTATGATAGGAAAGAATTGATAGCCATTTTGACATGATGCATGAGACAAACCCATATACTAAAAACCAAAATTGAGGTATATTTAATTATTATGAGTATGATACTTACAAATCTAAAGGAACGAATACTTTTATAGGCCACTCTAATATGTTTGTCTTAGAGAAACTGACTCTCAATTGATATGGGTGATAAATAGAATACTATTTTTAGAATTTCACCTTTACTATGAAAGTTACCTATCATAGCGGGGGACATTGATAGGTAAGCTAATTGACATGAGTGCATTTAAATATGATTCATATGGTAGTGATTATCCTACGAGATACATTGAGTTGTATGACTACCATCATTGAAATATAAAGAAAAACAAATGTTAATTATGTGAGTATAGTACTAATGAAGCCAAAAGTACAAATACTTTTATTACTATATCAATTCTAATTGATAAAGACATTAACAATTGGAAAATAAGAATGCATATTCGAAGCAACCATTAAGGATATTTAATGAGTTTCCTAAAAGGTGATGACTTGTGAATGCCCTTCGAGTAGAGATGATGTGTTATTTTAGTAGTAAAATACTACAAAGATAGTTATGAGAGAACCATCATTGGGAAGAGGTCAATAGTTAATAACTACCTTATATGCCAATAGGAAAAGTGGTCATTCTACAATTATCGATCTTTTGTTTTATGACTAAGCATATTCACGACAATACTATTTAAGAATGCTATCACAACTAAAAATATGAATCATTCCTAGAATTTAAGATTTATGAGTTGAATCATGTTTATCATACCTACTAGAATAGTTTTTAATTATCATTGACTGATCTAATATTATGCATGAAATCCTTATAAGATTGATATATGGAATAAATTTCCACTTTATTAATTGTATTTTATATAATTTTAGAACATTATTGGATGAGAGATTCTTTCTCAACTAGGGTTTAGGATGCATCTAACTATAAAATTAAGTATTGTAACAAAGTCACAACACTTACACGTACCTAACTAAATAATAATATCTAATAAAAAGTGGAAACAACTTTTGAACATTACAAGTTGCTAATAACAAGGAACAAGTATAACCAATTAAAACAACTCTAAAGACTAGATCTTAAGAGACTAATTCAACATGGGGCTAGCAATTTTTCCCTCTTAAAATTTTTTTCTCATAGGATAAAATTTGGGTAGGACCGTGACCATGGAAATCATTCTTCCAAGTTGTGTCTTTCATTAGAGAGCCACGCCATATGATTAAGATCTCCATCTTAGGCCAATATTGCCCCTTTTGAATGATGTGCCAATAAAGCTCTTATGTCTTTGTTTTTCAATTTTTTCATCATCCAAATAGTCTATAGATGATTAACATCTATAATGGGAAGGTAAGAAATTTCTGGAACCACCTCCATTGGGTCATACCTAGATGAATCTTCCTTCTCAATCTCTATAATGTGTTTAGTGGACTGCAATGGAGTCGTCAATCATGAATACATGTGGTCTTTCATAGCAATGATTCAAAACAAATTTCTCATCAGAATAGTAGCAATACTACATTATTTGCTACTCTATGGAATAAAGATGATCCCAACAACCTAGCTAAGGAGTTATAGTTTATTTCTATATCTAGGTTCTTTCCTTAATTAACCACGCAACACTAATGGTATCAACTAAGGTAATAGAATATTTAATTTTAACATCCAGTCAAATATCATTTCATAGTTTGGAAATAAAATTTTTGATCAAAAATTGTTCATGTACTCCTTCCACCCTCTAAGAAAGTCAATCAAATATTTCTTCATATGAGATGACCATTATCATCTACTTCAATCATATCAAGGCTTCCAATGGATCATTAAAGTTTATTTGTCCGGAGTCGATTAGAACTATGTTTGGGCCAAGTCAAGGGTCCCTAATATTTGGTAAGCCAATGGTGCCATTATAAAGTGATTCCCTCTAAGTGAAAAGAAGCTATATGGACTTGTTGGATCTCTTTGATATTCAAAGTACTACTCAGCTTTATAGATTCAATTAGAAGGATCTTTGCCATCAAACTTTGGACATGGTAGTTTAAAGAAAGGGCATTTAGCCTCACCATGGCTATGAAAAGTTGCTTTACATATCAATTACTGTTCTATCATATTATATGATGATAATAAGAATTTGAATATTTTGCTATTGTGGAAATCATATAAATCCACCAATCCCATGCTATTTAAGATGACACATGATGTATTAATCCCTTCCTATGTCTATCATAATATTAGAGCCTATTTTTTTATGTCAAGCAATGTCATTTTAGATATAAGATTGAGATTATGACCATATATCATAAAGATACTTGCTTGCACACATGACTAGGAAGTTTTGAGGTTGAACATTTAAGATAAGATATAAGAGACGATGACATATAATAATTCATGCGACTTGGAGATTGAGGCTATTATGAATACTAGCGACATATTCAGATATATTCATGATGATGATGATTTACATCTCCATTTGTAGCGTCATACCATAGATACCAATTGATCATTGATGATTTTTGATTCATATGATACTTATACTATGTTACAATGCTAGTGATTATTTATTTTTGTTATTTTTTATTTTATTATGAGTTATACACTATTGATGTATTAGATATTTGATTGTAGTTTTTATATTTTTATTTTTGATATTTTTTTCAATATGATTTACACATTATTTATATTATGTATTTATTTCATTAATACCTTTTTAAATTAAATAAAACTTTCAATCTTTTATTTGAGCCGAACCAATTACCAAATAGAATATCAAGTCATGATCACATCATTATAATTTAGAATTTATATTCGTATTATAATTTTAAAGTGAAGCCCAAGCCAAGCCCCTCAAAAGGCCAAAAAAAAGAACCGCTTCATGTAGGCATGAACTAGCCTCGACCAGCATGGCTTGCTCTAGGCCCAACAAGGCCTACTCTAGGTCCATCATGACATGCTCTAGGCCCATCATGGCTTGACTCAGCCCTACAATTTTGGGCCAACTATACCATGATGGGCTGCCTGTCTAGTTCCCATGTCATGCTCTACAAAACATGGTGGCACGTCCATGCTTGACATGGTATGGTAGCTTGACCATGCTACATTGTGATGGGTCATGCTAGCACGAAATGACCTATTTGATGCCTTTATCTAGATGTGTGCAAAAAATTAATTTCTATGAGTGTTATGATGGATGATTGAGTTAGTTTCTATTGTGATGACAATGTCACAATATAACATGAGGAGCAATGATAATTACTTGAGGAACAAGGTATGGATCTTTCTACAAGCTTCCATCAAGTACCATTAAGCATTTGGCTAGAGGCTCCTTTGTTACTAAAGGGGAAAAGCTTATATTATTGTGACTTGATCAATAAAATCATTAAATGAACCAGTTGCAACATGTTTCATGTTGTTGCAATTAAAAATGTGATACATTTTAGTCATGCCCCTAATCTAAGACGTCATGACAATAATAAAGTTATAACATGGTCTCTGTTGTTGTGACTAGAAGTTAGAAATTTTTGATTCATTACCCCATTCTTTGGACTCGTGATATAAATGAAATCATGATCTATTCTATAATTTTGTGATATATTTTGACTTAGAATAAATTTGTAATATGATTTGTATTGTTATAACTCTTAAGTTATGACACTAGGTAACTTTATCTTTACCTAGTGTCATAACTTTATCATAAAGTTAGAACTATGTCCATAACTTTATCATGGAGTCACAGCTTTCTCATCTATCAAAAGTCATAACCACTTTCAAATATCATGACTTTCCCTCAAAAAAGATGAAGCTGTGACTTGGATGTATGGGCTAATGCCAAAGTTACGGACGTTCTTAGTGTCATGGTCTATTGATAGATGAGAAAGATCGAGGCTAAATCCATGTCCATTCTTAACACCATGATTTTTTAATTTATGAGAAAGATCAAGACTAAAGCCATGGCTATTCCCAAGGCCATGGTTATCTCATGCAGAAGAAAGAACAAAGTCGGTACCATAGTCATTCCTAGCATAGTGGTCATTTGTAGAAGAAAGCACAACATCAAACCCATGGTCATTCTCAATGATATGACTTTGTGTTGCAGAGACAAAAGACACATATTGTGGATACTTTTCAGCATGATGATTTTTTATTATAGAAAGATTGGAATACTTTTCAAAGTAGCAGCCAGTTTCAAGAGTCATGATATTAAGCTCAAGCGATGAAATAAAAAGTCATAGTATCTTTCTAAAGTCATGACTTTTTACTTAAAGAAATGCCAAAGATTGGAATAGTTTTCTCCATGCACCAAGGCCAAAGCAATGAACAAAAACCCTAGAGGATATTTTCACACTTATGAGGTAACTTTAGAGTATTAAATAAATGAAAGACATAAGATATATCCTATAGTTGGGGGCATGACTTTCAACCCCCCATCTAGTGTAGATTAAAAAAAAATCAACCAAAATAGCATGAGATTATGATTTATGTCCTTGATTTTAATGAGAGTCACCATTGAGAATCTAAGATTTTGAGACTTCTTCTCTTATACCTCATTGAATCTATTCCCAAATATATGCTAAATTGAGATCAATGGTTTATATAAGTATGATTTATGTGATGTATGAATGATTTAGTGATTCATTATTATGTTTGATTTATATTGTGTAATAAAAATTTATATAAATGGTAATTAAATAGAACTTTAATTAGGAATTTGACTATTTATGAGTTTGCGTGTATTATTATGATGGATAATGAAAGGTAAACATAAGATTCACTCACATATATAGTAGGAAAGAAGTATAATTCCTTCTCATTATAATGCATGAGACAAAATATAAGTTAAACCTAAAATTAAGGTATTTTAATCATTATGATTATGATGTTCAATAAGCTAAATACATGAAATATTTTATTTTCTAATCCATTGTATATGTCTTAGAAGAATTGGTTCTTAATTATTTAGCTGGAGGGGGCGTGATGTGCATCAAATGTACCAGGCAGCTATCACCTACCAAGGCCAGCCACACGATGAGCTTCACTTAAAAACCCTACCACATGGTAGATTTTTAAAAAAATTTTAATGAAGATTAAAAAAAAATCCAAGTATCGGCCGAGTCAGGCACTGACCAAGGCCAAGTGGACCGCACATACTTTTCAATAACCTAGTTTCTGACTTCCTTGTCCTAGGTTAGGTTTACCATGCTAGTCGACCATGCCAACAGGCTAAACACATGGGTCATGCTTGCCCTAGCATGAGGTACGGCTACCTCTGGTCCAGAATGGCACGAGTCATGCTAGATCATCAAGGGTAATTAATGAACATTTAGCAGAAATGATTTATTATCACATAGTAAAATTACCAATGAGATAACTTTGAAGGAACCATCATTGGCATAGACTCAATAGTTATAATAATCTTATATGCTGTTAGGGAAAATGGGCATTCTATAAAAATCAAACGTAATATAAATTTAACTACTTGAACATGCATCATATGAGTCAAGTGGACAAATCCTAGGATATAAGAATCATAGCACAATCTTGAAATATATTTTGGACTAGAATAATGTTATTTTTGACCAATCTATTAATAAAATCTCTATGAGATTTATATCTAGATAAAAGTCATCTTTACTACTTGTATGATTCATATTATTACAGATTTTTAGTATTGAGATATTCTTCCCCAATGAGCTTATGAGAAATAATCTAACTAATAAAATTAGGTAGTATAATAAAGTCACAATAATCTTCTTTTTTCTCCATATTTTCTTTTCTTCTTTTTCTAAATTATTTTATTTGTGTTCTTTATCTTCTTCTTATTTTTCTCCTTATTTTTCTCCTTATTTTTCTTAATTTTTTACTCTTCTTCTTTTTTTTCTTCTTTATATTATTTTTCTTTTATTTATTCTTCTTCGTATTCTTTTACTTCTTTTTTATGTATCTTTTTTTAGTCTTCATCCTCTTGTTCTTCTTTATCTTATTATTCTTCTTATTTTTCTTAATTTCTTAATTTCTTCTTTTGCTTTTACATCTTCATCTTCTTTTTTTTCTTCTTGATCATATTCTTTTTTTTCTTGTTTTTTTTCTCATCTTTTACTTTTTTTTATATCTTTTTCTGCTTCTTCATCTTCTTGTTCTCTATCCTTTTTTAATTATTCATCTTCATCTTATTAACTTAGTTTATCCTTTTCTCTATCTTTTTCTTCTCATTCTTCTTATCAGCTTATTATTATTATTATTATTATTATTCTTCTTCTTCTCCTTCTTTTTAATCTTTGTTTTTTTTTCTTATTCTTTTTTTTCTCTTTCTTGTTAGGTAGTTTCTATTTGTAATAAAATTAACTACAAGTATACAAATCTAACAAGTAATCAAGTAACTCTTGGGGTCAAGATATTGATGCCACGTGGATTGATATTTTGGTTTGAGATGGTGTCAAAGTCCTATACCTTCTTTTCTTACGATATACAAACAATTTAAAAGATTGAAGGATTAATTTACTTTATTATGCATGGTAATTTCTATTATTAAATTCCCATGGTCATGCAAACTACAAATTATTGATTTAATGGATGATAAAATACGCGACCTTTATATTCATAGGTCAAATTTTGCATACTTAAAGCCTAGTCACCATCAATAGTTCATGTAGGGAATGAGGTTGCTATTAAGCATATTATCCATGCCAGATCTACTTATAGTCACCTATCATGGTGAATGCCTTAAGCATGCATTCTTATTCACCCAGCACAGTTTTTTTAAGAATCACACAATGTCTTGGGTAACCAAATATTTGGATGACACTAAGAAAGATTCATTGATCACTTGGCAATTCATGCAATGAATGTCTTAAGTTTATATACTTATTCCTAGTATGGGCCTAACTATATATACTAGATGCTAGAGGCAATTTATTTATTACCATAGAAGAATCAATATGATGAATTACCTTGGATAAGATATAAACATCTTGGAAAAAGATAAGATGATTGATATTTTCCAAATACATCAACAATACATACTACAATTTCACAAAACTCATTAGATTATATTTTAGTAATCTTGATAAACAATTCATAAACCAAACCTAGACAAAGATCTAGCATAGCATTGGGAAATAATTAAAACAAAAAATTAGATATAATATATGTTCACAAATACAAATAAATAAATGTGGAATAGATATAAGAAAACCTCTTCAATGAAAGTTAATTTCACTAATAAAGATTTCCTAACATCTGTCTCTACTTTTAGTTGTGGGTGATGCTATCTACTGATGATTTATTTTATCATAGTATGATTGGCAAGGTCACCTTTGTTTTTCCCTTTTGTATTCTCTTATGTTTTGTTCTTCTCTTTATCTCTTTGTAGCTTTTGTGTTGCCTCTGACACCCTCTATCATTCCCCTTTTGTCAACACTTTGTATATGCCTACTTTCTAAATTAGGAAAAACAATAAGTCTGATAAAAGTCTAAGTATTTATGATAGTCCATGGTGCAACATTGTGCTTCTATGTTGTGACTAGAAAAGATTTACAACATGGAATCTACTATTGTAACTTCACTAGGGCTTGGTAGTTTCACTTGACATCATGACTAGAAAAGATGATATGACGACATGTGAAAATCATGACTCATAAAGAAGATGGTGCGACATATTCTACTTTAAGTATTAAAAAGATGTTGTCACAACTCATAGGAGTGATATTGTGATTATTGAATGTTTTTGGAAAATATTGTCACACCATGTGAATATCATTCTGCTACCATCAATTTATTTTTTTCTATGTTAAGAAAGTGGTCACGACTACATATTCTAATTAAGTCATGCACTCAATTGTTTGTTATTTTTATATCACTTTGATGTTTATTTCTTCCTTTTAACTCAAAACATCTAAACCCCCAAGTTATAGTGTAATATTCATAATTGACATCTAAACCCATTCATATCTATATAAATCATATTAATAATAGGCCAAAAATATAGGTATATTTTAAGTCTATCAACTCCCCCACACTTAGAGTTTTGCTTGTCCCCAAGCAAAAAGAAGTCTTCTTTCTCCATATATATAATACTAGCATCTAGTAATCAATCAATCAATTAAAATCAAATCAAAGATGCAATTATCTATAGATTATTGACTGAGATGATGAAAATTGAACTAGGGCAAAGAACTATGATTTAATTATTGATCTCATAGTTTTTATTTCTATTTTTCTCTGATATGTTCTGGAGGTTGATTTCTCTTTTCATTTCCACATTTTGTTCTTGTAGTATTTGTTTGAGAAATTTTTTCAAGTTGTTTGCCCTTCTATTGGGTTATTCTTCCAAAAAATCCATCATTTTAAGGTCCTCCTTCAGCATAAGATCTATCCATTCTACTTATTGTCTGATTGTCCCTACTAAAGCTAAGATATTTTCATTATTGCTCTGCTATCTCTATGTTTGTATCAGCTTTTTTGGAATAAATTTTCTCCATCGGTTTTGCCTTATTCCCCTTGTGCTTCTTTTCTCATTGGACACATATGATAGTTGCAACATTTGATTAATGATTAAATTAGAATTTCCTATCAAATCACACTCAAAATTTTCTAACATATCCAATTTTATTTTTTTTATACTTCAAGATTCGAATAGAATTTCTACACCATAGTTGTTCCATTTCTACCAGAATCTTAAATCTCCACCAACACTTACTTTGAAATAACATGGTATTCACTTTTCTCAACCTTTTGATGTGACTTTTGGCATGTGAAAATGAGAGTAGGGATGAGAAATGCATATCACAATGAGTAGTGATGTCACAAAATAAAAATATATCAAGACCAACAAGTAAAGTCATGAGTTAAAAATGAAATTATGAGTTGGAAAAGAGCATCATGATGAAGAAAATGACATAATAACTGAAATATAATATCACAATTTAAAAGTCATGTCATGAAGGAATGATAGTACTGCCATGATTAGTAATGATGCCATGACTCACTTATTAGTGGAATGTGCTCAATTGATCACGAGGCATAATAAGTGATGTCACAACTTAATAATGATAATGTGATTAAGAATTAATGTCATGACCATAAAAGTATAAGGATCAAGATTAAAAAAACTATGATTGATTATGACTTGTTATTGTGACTGTCATGTAATATAATGACTTAAGGATGACATCACGACTTGATAATTGATGTCATGACTTGATAATGATATCATGATTAAGAAATAATATCATAACCATATAAGTACTAGCATCATAACTAAAAAATATGATGTCATGACTTATACTTGATGTCTTGACTTATACTTGATATCATGATTGTAAGATAATATCACAACTCAAGAATGACATCGTGATCTGGTAAGTGGTGTTGTTACTTGATAATGATGTCGCAACTTAAAAATAACTTAGCAAATGCATAAAAGTGTCTATACATTATAAATTATTGTAGTGACTTTAAAATACTTGTTCCAACCACAAATTTTTTTTCAAAAATTAATAATCCAACAACACATCATAACATCAAAATAGATGTTGTGACATAAAAATCAAAGTGAGTGTCATGACATATTAAAGTGTTGTCATGACCTCTAAAACACAATAATTGTCATGACTCATAAAAGTGTTGTCATGGCCTTCAAAACACATTAAGTGTCTTGACATGTGAAAGTGTTGTTCAGACCTTCAACACATAATAAGTGTTGTGACATGTGAAAATGTTTTCATGACTTTCAACACACAATAATTATTGTGACTCAGCATTGAATGTCCACTACTTGAGAACTTGTTGTGGCAAAAAAATAGTATACCTGAAGTAGAATGTGTTGAAAATATTATTGATACTTTATTCATTCTTCAAATCTAACCTATTATACTTGGGTTGCCTCCCAAAAGGTATTATGTTTAACATCGTTAAATTGACCAAGATGCTCTAAAATTCTTAGTTAGTTATTCTCAAATAAATTTTGTTTCTTGAGCTTGAAATTATTTCTCTACATTTTGGTATCCTTGATAATGTTTCAGCCTCTATTCTTTGATCTCCAACTTTCTCTCATCATTAGATTTCATTTATATAGCCTCATGGAAAGTTATTATAGATATAGTTACTTGTTTAGACCACATGGATCTCAGTTTTCCTAAAATAATTTCAATCTAAAATTAAAAACTAACACATTATCTTCAGCCTTGATTTCTTTTTCCTTTATAGATTTTTGTTGAGTTATTTTTTTATTCTATCTTTGTATATTTTGGCACTATCATATGCATCATTTCATAACTCTTCTAATTTATTCAATTGAAAGAATCTTTTTTTTTTGTATTCTTCATGTCACAATTCAATTGCTTCACAACCCACCACGCATGATATTTAATCTCTATTTGTAAGTGACAAGCCTTTCCAAATACCAATCTATAAGGTGCCATATTGATGAGTGTTTTGAATGTTGTTTTGTATTTCTATAAAGTTATGTCAATTATATATTTCTTTCCTAATTGACATGACTATTGGTATGTAGAAATTTTACCATTGAGACCAATCTTTCCTTGAAACTTTGATTATATTTTCTAGAATCTTATTGATCTTTCGATTAGAGATTTCTATTTGCACATTAGACCATTGATGAAAATAAAAATTTTTTAAATGCTTCATAGTATGTCTTTCAAGAAGTGCAACAAGTAATTTACTGTAGAAATGACTCCCTTTATTGCTTACAACACATTGAGGAGCTCCAAAATATGATAGAATGTGGCTATGTTGAAATTTCACCTCTATCTTGGAATCTCTCTTTTAAGTGGCATTTTCTTCAACTCGCTTTGATAGAGAATTTATTGCCTATAGAATATATAGATTACCAAAGGAATGAAGGAATGGTCCTACAAAATCAATGACGCATACATAAAAAAGTTTGACCTCCATCATACTATTTAAGAGCATTGCTTTTAGCTTTGATATATTTTTAACCCTCTGTAATTGATCACAACTCCACAAATATTTGACAATCTTTAAATAATGTCAGCAAGAAGAAAAAATCTTGTCATATTTTTTGTGCCATTTTACTTGCTCTAAAAAAACTGTAATATAGTGAAGGCTAACATTTTAATAATATTTTCTCTTCTTCTTGTGGCACACATCTCCTCACCATCTAATCGCAATATTTTTTGAATATTAAATAATCTCACAATAAAAATAGTAAGGGATTTGATAGCAATAATTGTTGAATATAAATATTTTTTAAATAAAAATATAATATTATCTCACATTATCCCAAGAATTTCTTCCTTTGCTAAGAAGTAATACAAGGAGGAAGAATATTATAGAAAAGATAATTCACATGGTCAGCATACCATAGCAATTATATTTCTAGAAACAACACCTATTCATCTAAAAAATCATTATACCATTGTTTTCTTCATCATTCTTCATATGAGATAGGTTATCAACTATCAAATTTTTGCTTCCCTTCTTGTCTTTGATTTCAATATCAAATTTATGGTGTAATGGCACCCATCCAATTAGCCTTACCTTTGCATTTATTTTTATCATTATATACTAGTTGGCTGTGTGGTTTGTATATATAATCATCTTTGTTCCAATAATATATGATATGAATTTGTACAAAACAATATAATGGCTAGCATTTTAATTTTAATTATTTTGTAATTCGCCTAGGTTTCATTCAAGGTTTGCTTGCATAATAAATTGCTTTGAAGGTTGTCATGCATCTGCCACAATACAACTCCATTATCACACATGATTTTAGAGGGCTTTTCCCAATATAGTGCATTCAGGATGGGTGCAACCACTAATTTCACTTTGAGTTCTTAAATTGATGACACATATTCTTTATCAAAATCAAACATAGCATGTCTTTCAAAAAGTTTTGGCTATTTTTTAAAAATATTTAATGAATCTTCTATAAAATCCAACATGTCCAAGGAAGCCATGCACACTCTTCATAGTTGTAGGTGGATCTAGAATCTCAATTGTTGAAAGCTTCTCTTTATCAACTTCTAAACATTTAGAGAATACAAAATATCCTAATACTATTTTTTTTTGTCCATTAAAATTTCTCTCAATTCAGCACGAAGTTCTTCTCCTTACAACTTTTCAATACCACCTCGAAATTTCATAAATAGTCGTCAAATAAGTTCCCATGTACTGAGAAGTCATCCATATATAATTCCATCACATTCTCAATGAGATCTGAAAAAATAGTTATTATACATCATTGGAATCTTACTAAAATATTACACAGATTTAATAACATATTTCTGAATGTAAAAGTTCCATATGGACATCTGGAGGTTATCTTCTCTCGATCTTCTAAAGTTATTACAATCTAGTTATAGCTCGAATACCAATCCAAGTTGCAATAATAAGCATGTACAACTAACATGTACAATATTTGATCTATGAATGGAAAAAGATAGTGTTACTTTCTTGTGATCTAGTTAAGTTTCTAGTAATCTGTGCATACTTGACATCTAGTAATTGTGTGCGTGGAAATCTACTTTTTTTTCCTTTTCAAAACTATAATTCTACCTTTCTTTGGCACCACATGAATGGGACTCGTCCATGTGGTCATAGATATGGTATAGATAAATCTAGCTATCAGCCACCCAAAAACTATTGTTTCATTGCATCCTTCATCATAGTATTCAAATTTCTATTATGCTCAACTGTTGGCCTTGCATCTTTCTCCATAAGAATTTTATGCATATCATTTGAGAGAGTTATTCCTTTTATATCTTTAATTGATCATGTGATTGTTGTCATGATTTGCCAAAGCTTGATTAATACCTTCTGATCCATATCATTCATTAACGATAATAAAATATTTATTGATTTCATTTTTTTATCTCTCAAGAAAGCATATCAAAGATATGGTAGTAGTTACTTTAGAATTAAATTATCTTGAGTTTTTTTTACAATATGTGTCATGACTTCTTCAATTGATGTTGTGGCATTTAATGCCACGACATCATTAACCCCTGACATGACCTCATTAATTATAAAGTTAACAACATGCATCATGACTTCTTCTTGTGTTGTGACTTCTTCAATATATGTCATGGCTTTTTTATATGCCACAACTTCATCAATAAATGTCACAACTTCATCACTCATTGCGACTTCTTCCAAACATGTAACAACGTCATAACATGTCATTATTTCTTCATTACATGTCATGACTTCTTTTTCTTCATATTTTTTGCTTTCATACTCTATTACAACATCATTTTTTGTCATGATTTCTTCAAAAATTATCAAGATATCAAAATAGATCACAAGTTCTTCAATGCTTGTCATGACTCCTTTAAAATTTTCTAAGTACCATATTATTTTTTTCATTTCCACAATCTTCCAGAGAGTTTTTCATTATATATAGGTCTACCATATCTATACTAAAAGTAACTGTAAGTATATAGGTCTAACATGTAATAAAGTGGCTACTAAATAAAATTTTAAAAATTGGATACAATTGAAACAAGTTAATTTCACTGTTAGGAAACAAATGAAACAAAAAAAATTGGATAAAAATGAAAGAAGTTATTCATGTTCTTGGGAAACTATTGAAATAAAAAATTATATACAACACGTGTCCATGAATACAAAAAAAAATGTAGAAATGGCTACTATAAACCTTCTTTTCCACAAGTTAATCTTACTAGTTGAGCATCCCTAACATTTGCCTATCAACTTTGGGTTTAGGCTTTTATTTCATTCTGTTTTGCTTTGTATCACTTATGTGTCACCTTTGTCTGCCATTGTCAGGCCCATTTGTTTGTTCTTTGTATATGCCTATTTTTTGAATTAAGAAAAAAAAGTATAAAGGTAGTCTAAGAATTTATGTCAGCCCATGTTATCACTTTGTGCTTCTAGGTCATCACTAGATATGATTTGAAACATGGTTTCTTTTGTCACTACTTCATTAGTGCTTTTTTATATGCTTATTTCCTTCTCCTTCATCTTCTTCTTATTCTTCATCATGTAATTTTTTTGATTTTTTTTTCTTTTTATTTTTCTTAGTATTCTTCTTCTTCTTATTCTTCTTGTATTCTTCTTCTTCAGCTTCTTTTTTTTTCTTCTTCAATGTATTCTTCTTCAACTTCTTCTTTTTCTTCCTCTTTATTTCTATTTCTTTATTTTTCTTCTATATTTTCTTTTTCCTCTTCTTTTTATCTATTTTCTTCTTTTATTTATTCTTATTTAACTTTTTCTTATTATTCTTATCTTCTTTTTCATATTGTTCATCTTATTCTATACTTTTTCCTTATATTCTCCATCATCATCATCATCATCATCATAATCTTCCTATTCTTTTTTTTTTTTCCAAATTATTATTCTTCATCATCTTCTTTTTCTACATAATCATCATCTTCATCTATTTTTTTTCATAATCAACATCTTTTACTCCTTTATCTCTTTATTCTATTTTTGCTTCATCATCATCATCTTCTTATTCTTCTATATATTATTATTCTTTTTTTTGATAGATTTTTTATTCTCTTCCTATTCTTTTACCTTTTCTTCTTCTTCTCCATATTTTTTTTTCTTTCTCTTCTTCATTTTCATTTTTGTTTTCTTCCTTTATTTTTTATTCATTTCCACCTTCATCATATTCATCATCTTTATTATCATGTTATTCTTCTATTTATATTCATCTTATTCTTCTTTTTTTTTCTATAAATTCTTCTACTACTACTACTACATCATTTTCTCAATTGTTCTTTTCTTCTTTTTCTTATACTCGTTCATTCTTCTTCTTCTTCTTCAAGTTATTCTTTTTTTTATTTTTCTTTTTATTTTTCTTCTTATTTTTTTTTCATCATCTTCTACTTCTCCTCCTCCTACTACTAATGCTTGATCTCCATCTTTTTTTTCATTTTGTTCTACATCTTATTCTTATCCATCTTCAACTATTTCTTTTTGTTCTTTTTTATCATATTTTTCTTCATCATCTTCTTCATGTTCTCCTTCATCTTCATTTTCTTCTTCATCTCCTTCATTTTCTCCTCCATCTTCATTTTCTTCTTCTATTATGTATTCTTTTTTTTCTTCCTCCTCCATCTCTTTTTTCATTATACTTCTTCTTCATGTTCTCAATCTTCTTCTATTTGATCTTCATCATCTTCTTCTTCTCATCCATTTTCTTGTTGTTCTTGCTCATCTACTTCTTATTTTCTAAATTTTACTTCTTCTTCATTGTCTTTATCATCATCATCATTATTTTTTTTTCTTTTCTTCTTCTTCTCGTATTATTTTTCTTCTTCTTTGACTTCATATTCATATTCTTCATATTATTTTTATTCTTCATATTATTTTTCTTCTTCTCAATCATTTCCTTCTTCTTTTCTTCTTTTTTTCTTTTTCTGTTTTTTATTCTTCTACTTCTTTGTCTTCTTCTTTTTTTTACTCATTTTTTTCTTTATCTTCACATTCTTCTTCAACTTTAATTTCTTTTTTTTATTTTTATTTTATATCATCATCATCATCATTTTTTTCTTTTTTATGTCAATCATCATCATCATCATCATCATCTTCTTCTTCTTCTTCCTCCTATTTTTTTTCCTCATCATCTTCTTCTTTATTTTCTTAGATTTTATCTTTATTTTTTTTCATCTTCTCCAGCCCCTTCTACTTATTTTGTTCCACATCTTCCTCTTCTTTTTCTCAATCTTCTAAATCTTATTCTTTTTCTTCTTCTTCTACCACTATGTCTTCTACTACTTCTTCTTCTTTTCAATATCATTCATTTACTTCTACATCTTTTTCTTCTACTTCATCTTCTTCATTTTATTTTTTATTTCCTATCAATCTTATGTTTCTCTATGATCATCATTATCTTCTTCTTTTGGTTCTCTATCTTTTTATTCTTTTTCATCATCATCATCACCACCACCACCACCACCACCACCATCATCATCATCATCTTCTTCTTATTCTCTTTATTCTTATTTTTCTTTATCTATATGTTGTCCTACTATTTATTCTCTTTCTTATCCTTCTTTTTATTCTTCTCTTTCTTCATCATGTTATTCTTCTCTTTCTTCATCAATCTTTTTCTTCTCTATATTTTATTCTCATTATTCTTTTTCTTATTTTTTTTCTTATTCATATTCTTATTCTTCATCTCCACCTTCTACTTATTATTATTAATATTCATCATCATCATTATTTTCTTCTATTTTTTTTATTATTATTCATCTTGTTCTTATTATTGTTCAACTTTTTTCTTCTTATTCTTTATTGTCTTCTCTTCTTCTTTATTTCCATCTTCTTCTTCTTCTTCTTCATTATCCTATATTCTTAATTTTCCTATTTTTTCCATCTTCGTATTATTCTTGTTCATCTAATAATTATTCTTCTTATTTTTTTTCTTCATATTTTTTTTATTTTCTATCAATTCTTCTTCATTGTCATGTTCTTTTTTTTCTTCTACTTCAACTTCTTCTTCTTCTTCTTCTTCAACTTCTTCATCTTTTTCTTCATTTTTTTTTCTTCTCATCTTATTTTTTTCATCATCTTCTTTTTTTTTCTTTGATACATCATCATCTTTTTCTTCTTCTAGCACAATATTTTCTTCTTTTTCTTCTTCTAGCACAATATTTTCTTCTTTTTCTTCTTATTCTTCTTTGTCTTCTTATTCTTCTTCTCTTAATCATCATCATCATTTTCTTCTTTTACTACTACTACTTTTTTTTTTCTTCTTCATCTACTATTACTACGATTTCTGCTTTTTCCATATTTTTCTTCTAATTCCTTTACTTTTTAATATTTTTATTTTTTATAATGATAAAATATTTTCTTCTCTTTTTCTTTTTTTTTATTTTTTTGTTCTTTCTATCCTCCCAATAATTTAACTTATCTCCAACTTATTATTTATTTCTTTTTCTTTTTTTTCTCATTCTTTTTTTTCCTTTTGTTCTTCCCAATCTTTTTCTCCTTTTCTTTTTCTTTGACTTCTACTTCATCATCATCATCATCATCATCATCTACTTGTTTTATGCCTTCATCTGCTTCTTCTATTTATCAGTAATCATTTTCTTATTCTTATTATTATTCATATTTTGATATGACTTCAACTTGTTTTATTCCTTAATCTTCTTCTTCTTCTTCTTAATCTTCTTCTTCTATTTTTTTTTCTGTCTTTCTCTTCATCTTCACCATATTCTTCTACTTCTTTTTCTTTTTTTTTCTTCTTCTCTAACTTCTACCCTATCTTCATTTATTCTTCTTATTCATATTCATCTTCTTTATCTTATTACTTTCTTTTCCATTTTGTTATTCTTATTTTCCATCATATTCTCTATCTTCTTTTTCTACTTTTTTCTTTTTCATGTTATTCTTATTCATATTCTTTTGATTCTTCTTCTTCTTATTACTCTATATATTATTCTTATTCTTCTTCATCTTCTTCTTGTTTTTTATTGTTTTTTTCTTCTTCTTTTCTACTTCATCTTCTTCTCAATCTTTATTTTTTTTCTTATCTATCTTTTTTTCATATTCTCCTTTCTTTTATTCTTCTTCTCAATATTCTTGTTCTTCATCTCTATCTTATTCTTATTCTTCTTCATCTTTTTTTTCCATGTTCTTATTTATCTTCATCTTGATCTTGTTATTCTTTTTTTCTATTCATTTTTCTATTTTTTTCTTCTTTTTATATGTTTTTTCTTATTTTTCTTTTTATTTATTTTTGTGTTATTATTGTTCTTCCTTTTCTTTTTCTTTTTCTTTTACTTCGATATATTATTATTATTATTATTATTATTATTATTCTTATTCTACTTTTTTTTATTCTTATACTTTTTATTCTTCTTATTCATATTTTTCTTATTCTTATTATTGTTCATCTTCTTCTTGATCTTGTTATTCTTCATTTTCTTCTTCCTCTTCTTTTACTTTTTTTATCTTCTTATATTTTTTTGCATTTTTCTTATTCTTCTTCATATTATTATTATTTTTCTTCTTCTCTATTTTTTTATTAATAATAATATTATTATTATTCTATGTCATTTTCATATTCCTATTCTTTTTCTTTTTTAAATCTTCTTCTTCTTATGATTCTATATATTCTTCTTCTCAATCTTTATCCTCTCTTCTTCTTCCTCTTCTTCTTCTTTTACTTTTTATTCATCTTTTTCTTTTACTTCTCAATCTATTCATTCTTCTTCTTATTCTTCTTTTTATTTTTATTCTTTATCTTATTATTATTATTATTATTCTTCTTCTTCTTCTTCATATCCATATTCTTTTTCTAATTATTGTATTTTATAGCTTACTTTCTTTTCTTCTTCTTCTTACTCTGGTTAATATTCTTTATTTTTTTATTCTTCTTCTTCTTGTATGTTAGCATCTTTTTCTCCAACTTACTTTTCTTATTCTTTCTCTTCTTTATCTTCTTCTTCTCCATTTTATTCTTCTCCTTATATGTTTTATTCTTCTTCTATGTTTTTTTCTTCTTTTTTTCTTTCTTCCTATTCATCTTCATCATCTTCTTCTTATGCTTTCTTTCTCTCCCTTCTTCTTCTTCTTCTTCTTCTTCTTCTTCTTCTTCTTTGTCCACCTAATCTTCTCCTCCTCATCCTCCTCCTCCTCTTCCTTCTTCATATTCATCTTTATCTTATTATTATTATTATTATTCTCCTTTATTTTTTTTTCTACTATTCGTTATCTTTTATTTCTCCATCTTTTTATCAAACTTATTTTTCTCCTTCTTGTTCATTTTATTGTTGTTCTTCTATTTATTTTCTTTATTTTTCCTTTTCTTCTCCACCTTCTTCATCATCTTCATCATCTTCATCTTTTTCATCTATTTTTTATTTGTCTTCTTCTTATATATTATTCTCGTTCTTCTCCTCCATCTTTGTTCAAAATATAAAATATAAAATATAAAATATAAAATAGTTTTCTATATTTTTGGTACTATTAGGCAATGTGTAACCATGGAAATGCTCAAATGCACCATAATTGGATTGATTTCTTGACTTTGGAGACTTAGTAGATTTTGATGGATAATTATAAAATTAGTATTTTTTTTTGCAGGTTTTTGGTGACTTGGTAATGCAGGGAACCCATAGAATAGTTTTGACATCTATTCTTAACCAAACATTTACTTATTTAGTTGTGAAATCTTTCTTCGTCATGACTTTTCCATCTCATCAGTACAATTATTCAAAAATACCACACATTCTTTTTAGGTGTTATGTTATCATAAAGTCATTGTTATATTTATCTCATAATAATTAAATAACTATAATATTAATTTTACATCATAGTAACCATTTACTCTACTAGTACTAAAAGTCATTGACTATTCCTAGCACCATAACTTTATCTATATTAAGGCTTTGTATTCTAAAGTTAGAGCCATAGCCTTTTCTTAAGAACATGACTTTTAAGTTATAGAAAGTTATAGAGCTAAAATACTCAAGTCAAAATTATGGAAATTATTAAGTAATATTATAGAGGGTAATACTCGAGCATTGTCAATTCCCAAGGCTATAACTCTTACTCTCAAAAGAAGGCAAAACTGCAACTTAGACATACATATTAATTACTAAAGGCATAGCCATCATAAGTACCATAATCATTTGATACATGAGAAAGATCAAGGATAGAGTTGATGTAATTCCTAATACTACAACCATTTCATACATGAGAAAGATCAATGATGAAGCTATAATCATTCCAAACATAATGTCCATTTTAAGATCAAGGCTAATGACATGGACATTACAAGCATCATGACCATCTAATACATAAAAATAATAATGCTAGGGCTATGATCATTTCTAGTAATGTGAATTTGTATTATAGAGACAAAAGACACAAGTCACTGATACATCCTAGTACCACAACTTTGAGTTTCAAAAAGATTAGGATGCATTCCAAAGTTATGACCACTTTATAGGGTTTGTTACTACGAGCTCAAAACATAAAGGCCAAAGTCGTAACATCTTTTTAAAGCCATGAATATCTACTTAAAAAATTTCCAAAATTCCATAGTATGAAAGAGGAGAAAGGAAGAATAATCAAAAAATCTTTTTCTTCTCTATACACCAAGACCAAAACAAAGTGTAGAAACAATCCTATAAAATTTTTTTTGCACTCACTAGGAATTCCATGAGCAAGCAAGAAATGTAACCCATAAATTAAACCTTAGGGTTGGAGAAAATGACCTAAAAACCCTCCCACTTCCACTACTCCCCTCATCTATGGTGTATTCAAAAAAATCAACCAAAATAGTATGTAATTAGGATTTTGATCTAGGGTTCTCATGAAAGGTATTATTCAAAATCCAATATTCATAAGACTTTATCTCTTGTACCTTATTGGATATAACCCCAGTGTTAGGCTAAACAAGGGCTAAGTTTTGTGTAATTATGATTTACATAATATATAAATAGTTTTGTGACTAATTTTTATGTTTAATTTTTGTTATGAAATTAAAATTAATAGAGAAGTTGAGTAAATATACCTTGAGTTAGATATTTAATGATTAGTGGGTATATGAGTATTGTCTTAGTAGATAGTGGTAGGTAAACTACAAGGTTCACTCATGCATATGGTAAAAAGAAAGTGATAGCCTTCTAATCATGGTATGTAAGATAAACATATTTGTTAAAAGTTAAAATTAAGATATATTAATCATTGTGAGTATAGCACTCACAAAATCAAAAGCATGAAAAACTTTTTATGCCACTCCATTATACATATCTTAGAAAAATAGGTTCTCAATTGATATAGATGTTTAATAAAATATTCTCTTGAGGATTTCACCTTTAGTATATGAGTTGCATCAATATTATAAAAGATAGTGACATAATCCATAGGACATATATGAGTGAATTATGACTCACAAAGTCATGATAGTTCTTTGAGTAATTTTGCATAATATGTCTCACATTGATGAGATTTGAATGAAACATATATTAATTGTGTGAGTATATGATGACCCAAAAATTCATCTATGTTTTAATCCATTTTCTTGACATGTTTTCATATTTAGGAGATGAATTTTTATCAATGAAGGATAGAAATTCACTCTTCTCATAATTTTGTAGGTTTTTAGGTAGAAGAAGGAAAATGACAATAGAAATTCAAAAAATTGGTCAAGACAATTGTGTCATGACAAAATCAATTCAAGTGCCACAAAAATCTAAAGAATTAAAAATCAAGTCGCAATAAGTGAAGGATGTCGCAGCCAATAACTAGAAGAAGGAAAGGCGGGGTTTGTCAAGATATGTTTTTTAGGCATCAAGAAAAAATGATTTAGGCAAGGTCGTGATATCATAATTTAGTCATGATAATAGAATTAGTCATGATATCAAAACTTAGTCATGGAATTAGAATTTGGTCATGATATCAGAACTCGACCATGACAGAAAAATGTGGCCATGACATCAGAACTTAGTCATGACATCATAATTTGGTCATGATATCAAAACTCGATCATGATATCAAAACTTGGTCATAATAATAGAATTGGTCATCACATCTAAACTCGATCATGATATTAGAACTTGGTCATAACAACATAATTAATCATAATAGCAGAACTTAGTTGTGATGGTATAATTGATCATGACATTAGCACTCTTCATGAAAATGGGTTTGCGAAGAGTTTAGGAGGTGACTGTTAGTTGATGGCTCCACTTGATATTTTTTTAAGCATAGATCTATAGTAGATTATCTTTGATTTGAGTTGCTTGTTTTGGATCTGAAACTTTGCTTGTCATAAACGTGAATCCGAATCAGTGTTGTTTAAATTTATAATATACCGATTGTGTTAATTTTGAAATAGGAAGAAATCATATAAAATCTAATAATTCAGCCAATTTCATTCACCTTGTTCTTCATTATATATAGTCTAGAGGTGATTGAAATCCAATAATATCTAAGTAAAATCTTTGCTGAATCAATTTAGCTGTTGAGCATGTTCTTTTTTCTAGGAATCAATGAGATTTCCTTGAAAGTAGAAGGTTAAATCTAATGGATTGGTGTGCACTTCAATTACTTGTTCCCTACATTAGTACCAAAAGTTTATAATATATTGTATCCTGCCCCTTATTTCTAGGAGGCCCTCTGAGTGACATAGAGAAAGTGAAATCCTAAAGGTTAGTGAACAATCTATTAAAAAAATGTTCTGCTAATAGGAGTGAACAAAGAAACTCTATCAGTTGATGTTGAAAAGTCTCCAATTTACTTAGAGGTAAGAAAGTTGAGTTATTCTCTAGTTAAATCATTAGAGATATCACCTAAATCTCGAGTGATCGATGTCCCCGTAATGGTTTAGATCCAATCAAAGGAAGAGAAAACTTTCTAAGATTTAAAAGATGGGGCACCACTCATTTGCAAAGACTTGTAATACCCATGTCTTGGGAAGCAAAAAGACCTATAGTCATTCGAATAGGTATGAAGTATTGAGAAAGAAAAATACCTAATTATCACATGATGACTCAAACTACCAATAATCACATAGATCTTAGACTTCTAGGGAAGCAAGATAATATAATTGCTGAAAGGTGTAGCTATAGGGAGAGATTCAAAGCTATATGAAAATGGTGCTTGACTAATTTAAACTTTTCTCTATGAATAAGTCATGATGGATAAGTCTGCAGTAATTAGTCATACCATAGCACTTTGAGTTGATGTCAGCTTTGGCAAAAGAATTGATACAGTCCAAATTATTTGTGTGGATTTCATTTGAACTTTTGTTTAGAGTTTAGTTCTTTAATTTTTGTCATCTTTTAGTTAGTATATGGAAATATTTTTTTAATGATTCAAATAGTGTGAATCTTTAGTATTTGGGTAGTTGGTAATTTTATTTTTGCCAATTTTCTTGGGAATGAAATCTAGACTTTATCCAAGTTTTACTACTTGTATGACCTATGCACTTGCAATATCATAAACTAAATCTAATTATGATCTCTATGCGATTGTGCCAAAGGAGACTAATTTTGTATATATAGAAAAAGACAATCAGTATGGTACTTACGAAGCCAAAAGTATAAATACTTATAAACCACATCAATTCTTAGTCTTTATGACATCTAAGGATATAAAATAAAAAAATAATAATATAAAATAATAATCAAAGATAATTCACAAGTTGCATAAAAAGTATGGACTTGTGAATGAACATCAAAAATAGATAATTTATTATCTTGGTGGTAAAATATCATGATAATAGCTATGAGGGGACTATTATTAGGACAGTCTCAATGGTGATAACTTTCATGTACGTCATTAGGGAAAAGGGTCATTCATCAATAATCTAAATATTTAGTCTATATCCAAACTCAATATATATTAGACTATTTGAACTTGTATAATACGATTCAAATGGGATAACTCTAGGATCTAAGAGCCATTGTATAATCTCAAAAGTTCTTCTTAACTAGAATTATATTATCTCACTATTGATTGATCTAACTACTGATATAATTCTTGTGGTATCGACATTTAGATGAAAGTCCTCTTTACTATATATATGACTTATATACTTATATATCTTTATTGATAAGATATTCTCACCAATAAACATTAGAAATATTATCTAACAAATAAGATTTTAACACCATTATTCGGGATTATTTAGTTTGGTTGATCGACATAAAATAATATAAAATTTTTTGAGAAAGAATAATTTATTTTTAATAGTTTAGATAATACTAGTTTGATAATTTTTTTAAGATACAAATGCTTTCTTTGTTATCTTATTTGAATTGTGGATTTGTTATGTTTTATATTTTCTTTGTTCATTTTTTTTATGATTCAACTCAAATTTTATGAGTAGAAGTTTTGGGATTGCATTTACTATTTTGGACCCAAAATTTAATAGAACTAAGAAAGCTCTTTCAAAAAAAAAGCTAATAAAAAGCTCATGTAGAGAATTGCCAACAATAGAGAGCCACAAGGGAGTGATAGGGTAGCTATCCAATAGCTCATCCACCACCACACACTAAACAATTATTGGCAGTCATTAATGATAGATAGTTATTGGGTATCCAGATGCATCCAATAGAAGAAAACTATTTTAAACCTAAGTCTGATAGTAATTGTTCATCAGGACTAGTATAACAGAAGGATATCAAAAGATCTTAATGGACATGTGATATTTTTAGAGTTATGCGATATGATAAATATGATCAGAGTTAACAATGATACAATATGGTTATGTTTATTCTCAATCTCATTAAGTGATAAGACATAAATTTGGTTCTAGTACTTTATATAGTGACTTCATAAAGAGTTGGGTTGAACTTGCAAGTCTTTCTCATTAAATTTTTCATACCTCAAATCACTTCTCAATTATGGAGTGAAATAAACTAGTTATTAGAATGAGCAAAAGACTTTATATGATACTTGAGACCACTTTCAAAAATTATTGAGGAGGTGCAGTCTATGTGGATTTATGTTATGGTTTCAAGCCCAAAATTTTACAAATGGCTAAATTATATTATAAGGCATATGATTGATGCTGCTATAATAAGTTCAATTATGAATATATTATTCAAGTGAGTATATTACTGTTTGAGCAGTTAGCAAAGAACAATTATCAAACTCTAATAAAGTTCAATTAGAAAGATTAGTTAGAGGATTAAAGTTTGATCAATTCACCACAATTGAAGCAAATAAATTTAGATCTTATTTACAACAATATGAAAAGGTAAATTTAGATCTCATTTATCAAATGGGAGCAAATAAATTATGAAGAATAGGATACTTATTATAACCCAATAATATTGTTCAAACACATTATCATATGAATATGAGAAATCATGAAAATTTTTCATAAAAAAGGATATGAAAGTAGGTCATAATATATTGGGAAATCTTTGAAAAACTTTGGGAATAATTTGGTGAGCTACAATAATTAAATAGGATAAAGCTCGAATTATCAATCTCCAAAAAGAGAAGAAAAGTAGATGATAAAAGATAGCATAATTGTTATATTAATAGAACTAATAAAAAAAATAATCACCAAGATACCCAGATATATAAGCTTAAAGTAAGATTAGATCACATGAGTTCGACAATAATAAGTATAAAGAATCTAATTAGATAATTGATATTTTTGATGAAAGAAAAAAAGTTAATGAACAACTGTGATATTAAGACAAACCTTAAGAAGTACTTATCAATATTTTTAGAAGAAGAATGGAGCCAATGGGGCAATGAATAGAGAAAGATAATTCTAGAAATTTTATAGCTGATAGCATCGTGATTTTCCCAAGATCAAAGCTCACACTGAGAATTTCCTAAAATTCATGGCTCTCACAACAAAATTTTTTATAAATGGAGATGATAGTTCCATGGTACCTTATAAAACCACTACTCTAATGGAAGTACAAGCTTAGTTATTACCCCTAGCTATGAAGGAAGGAAGCAAATAAACTAAGGAGCAAATGGAGGTTACCCAAATATATAGAGAGAAAAGATAAACTAGAATGAAACTAAATGTAAGTTTCCCATGAATCTTTAATTTTCATAATATTTTAGGAATGAGAAATTGGATAAACAATTTGAGAAAATTTTTAATATTTTAAAAACTTGAAGTGAATATACTATTTGTCAAAACTCTAGCTCAAATGTTAAACTATGTGACGTTTATGAAGAATATCAATAGTAGTGAGAGAAATTTAGAGATTTTTGGGATCATGAATATGACTAAGAAGTATACTATAATTATTTAATGAATACTTCCAAGAAAATCAATGGGTCTTATAATTTTTACAATTCCTTGTATAATAGGAGATTATACATTTTAGAAAGTATTACGTGATTTGAAATCAAGTGTCGATTTGATGCCTTGTCAATTGTTCGAATGTCGAGTTTCAAAAAAATTACTCTAATATCTCTTTCACTCCAAATGGCTAATCAGATAATCAAATACCTAGATTGTATTATCGAAGATATTTTGGTTAAGGTTGATATCTTTATTTTTATAGTAGATTTTATTGTATTAGATATGAAGGAAATTCATTATGCACCATTTTTTTTGAGATGACTATTTTTGATTATAGGACATGCCCTTATTGATGTCAATAAGGGGGAGCTCACTCTCCATGTTGGTGAGGAGCAAGTAAAGTTGAATATTTTAAAAAGCTTATGGAGTCAAGATGATGATGAGATGGGGTCTTAGAGAGTTGATAATCTCATCCATATGATAATGCAAAAAATTAAATTTTGATTGAAGTACTCTGTAGAGGACTATTTGTTATTGTTTAGATTTATTTGAAGTCACAACTTCAAAGAATGTTGCGATACCAAAGTAGTAATCTTTCTCATCTTCATCGATTTCAAAACTCCAAAATAGTTATTCCTCATGTTCATCACTCTTACAACTCCAAGGTGGTTTTGAAGGATCTAATAAATAAGGCTGAGTAAGTGTGAAAGATAAGGCTGAGATAAGATTTTTGAAGGATCTAATCAATAACAAAGCCATGACTGAGCATGACACTATGACTTTGGTATTATAGAATAAATTTTTTTATTAGAAGCTCAATGAAAAAGTTGTAACTATGCACAATACCATGACTTTGGTGTGATAGAACACAATTTCTCATTAGAAGCTTAATGATAAAGTCATGGTTGTACAAAGTATCATGACTTTGGTGATACATAACAAAATTAGAAAAGAGAGGCAAAAAGACAAAGTGATGGTAATGCTCAGATCATGACTTAGGTGATGCATAAAGAAATCGGCCAAAATAGAACTGAAAATCCATGGCATTCCTCAAAGCTGCAACATCCAAGAAAGGAATTGCCAAAGATAGAAGTACAATTGTTGTAAGACAAATATAAGAAACCATAAAGATTGAAATAAAACTATACACTAAAAAAAAGCATGGATGGTAGAGATCATAGACAGAGGTGAGAAGGCATTAATGATATAGCTATAGATATTAAATATAGCACTATTTAGGAGGTAACCCAAAAGTTTTTGTCACATGCATGATATAAAAAATATTACATATCCATCACATAAATAATTGTACATGCTCAATTTACCCATAGGTATAGTCATGGAACTCAAACCTCGATGTGACTATCAATATGTATTCCACAATCTTGAGACACTATAATACTCAAACCTAGTTATAGTTAAAAAAAATTATTTGAGATGATATAGTAGAAACTTTTTATTGAGGGAGAAGTCACTACTTGGTGATGAGCAATAATTTTAGTATATGAGTTTATTCGATATGCAAACTACTATCATTCTTGTATATTTTTTGTGCTATCAGATGATTGTAAGAATGGATATGGGTCAAAATCAAATCAATTTTATGACTTTATAGTTTTGATGAATAGTTATAAAATCAATATGTAATATATTCAACTTTGTAATATATTCTTGAATAAATCTATACTTGTTTAGTCATGGAAATCTTTAAACATTATGACTCTATTATCTCATTAGCACAATCCTTCAACTTTGTAATATATTCTTTTGGGTTGCAATATTAACATGAAGTGTAGTCATAGTTATATTGTAATAGTTAATTAGTTATAATATTAATTTCAAGTCACGGTAACAAAGTATCACACTAGAGATAAATGCCATAGCCACTTCCTAATACCAAAATTTTATCTTTACCAAGGCTTTGTATTCTCAAGCCATAATTGTTGCCTTTTCCCAATATTGTGCCTTTGAGCTACAAAAATTCATGGCCACATATTTTTTTGATTCTTTTTCATCATCTTATACTTCTTCTTCTTTATCTTTTATTATTCTTTTCTATATCTTATTTTTCTTTATTTTTTTCTTTTCAATCTTTTTTTTCATATTCTTCTAGTTTTTCTTCTCTACCTTATATTATTATTATTATTATTATTATTATTATTATTCTTCTTCTTCTTCTTCTTCTTCTTCTTCTTCTTCTTTTTCTTTTTAATCTTTATTTTTCTTCATCACATTCTTCTATTCTTCTTATTCATTTTTTCTTTTTCTTTTTGTTAGGCAATTTCTATTTGTACTAAAATTAACTACAAGTATATGGGTCTAACAAGTAATAAAGCAACTCTAAGTCAAGATATTGATTCCATAGGGATTAGTATTTTGGTTTGAGATGGTGTCAAAGTCCTAAACAATCTTGGCTTATAATATATAAATAATTCAATGGGTTATAAGATTAATTTAATTTATTGTGCATAGTGATTTCTCTTTCTATGTTCATGGTCATGAAGACTACAAACTTTTGATTTAATGGAATATAAAATGGGTGACCTTTATATTTGTTATTCACACATTGCATACTTATCACCTAGTCACCAACAATAGTTCATGTAGGTAATGAGAATGATATTGAGCATATTATCCTTAATAGATACACTTATAGTCACTTATAATGGTGAATGCCTCAACCATTCATTATTATTCAACTGGTATAGTTTTTCTAAGAATCACACAATGTAATGGGTAGCCAAATATTTGGATGACTCTCATAAAGATAATTTGTTCACTTGGCACATTTCATGTAATGAATGTCTTGAGTATATATACTTGTTTCTAGTATGGGCTTGGTAACTAGATGTACTAGATGCTAGAGTAATTCATTGATTATTATAGCATAATCTTTATGATGAATTACCTTAGATAAGATATATACATCTTGGCAAAAGATAATATGATTGATATTTTCAAAAGACATCAACAAAATTCACACTGCAATCTCACAATATTTATTAATATTTTAGTAATCATCATCCACAATTCAAAAACTAATCCTAGACACAAATTTAGCATAGTATTAGGAAATAATTAAAACAAAAAATTGGATATAATATCTATTCACAAATACAATTAAATGATTGTTGAAATGACTACAAGAAATCATCTCTGAAGCAAGTTAATCTCTTAGTTTCATTTGTATAGATGCGATTTCTCCTATTGTAGTACATTGCTAATTTGTGATGAGAACTAATTCAGAAATGCATTCAGCTTAGCTTTCATGGCAAAGATATTTTTCAATTCCAAAAATTGTGATGAGCATTATAGTAATTCTTTGTTAGGTCCTAAAAAAGTATCTAGGAAACATCAGGTGATTTATTCATGATAGATCCTCCAGAAGTAGCATTTGCTACGCATCTACCTAAATAATTTAGTCTATTATAAAATATTTGTGCTTTGGACCATAACATAAATTCATGTTGTAGGAATCTTATCAATAAGTCTTTAAATCTATTCCAACCATCATAAAGTTATACACTATAATTGTCTTCATTCATGATAAACTTTCTACTTCTTTGTCTCCTCAATAATCTCCAAGTTCTCTAAATATCTAGATTTAGATGCAATGAGAGGTGTCAAACGGAACGTGCCGGGCTGGCCCGGCCCATTTTTTTTAGTTCCGCCGTAGCACGTCATGGTACTGTAACCGTGCCATGCCTGGCCCGGTATGTTTTTGTGGGGGTTCGGCCCGGTCGGGCAGAACCCTAAATTAAAAAAAAAATTAGGATTTCGTGCCGCGACATCGCGTCGAACCCTAATTTTAAAAAATTAGGGGTTTGGCGTGCCTGAAACCCAAATTTAAAAAAAAATTAGGAATCGGGCGCGCCCGAAACCTTAATTTTAAAAAAAATTAGAAATTGGGCCAGCCCGAACCCTAATTTAAAAAAAATTAGGGTTTCGGTGCCCCCGTAACCCTAATTAAAAAAAAATTGACTTCTGCACGGTACCGTGCCAACGAGCCACGGTACCGTGCCGAGCCAGGCACGGCATGAGGCCCGGTTAGCCTTGGCACGACACGACATGATTGTGTCGTGGTCGTGCACGGCACGAGCCCGGGCACAAGAAATTTTCATGCCGGGCCGGGCTAGCTCGGTTGATACCTCTAGATGCAATGGCTAAGTTCCTGATCTTTGACGGATGCAAATGAGTACCTACAAAACAAAACAATCAACTACAAAACAAAATAAAGAAATAAACACAGCGAATAAACAAAATAAAATAAAAAAAGAAACACAACGAATAAACAAAATAAAAAATAGAAATAGATTTTAAATTTCTAGATAGTAGGTTTAAACTAATGTATAAATTAAAAACCATTTAATTATCAGAAATAATGCAAAAAACTTGTTAGGTATTTTCTATCCACACTAAAATTAATCATAAGTATATGGGTCTACCAAGTAATAAAGTGTCTACTAGAAATAATTTAAACAAAAATTTGGATGCAACTGAAACTATTTAATCTCACTGTTAGGAAACAATTGAAAATAAAATTTGGATACAATAAAATAAGTTAATCATGCCCTTATGATACAATCAAAATAAAAATTTGATTACAATACATGTTCATGAACACAAAAGAATGCAAGTAGAAATGGCTGCTGGAAATCCTATTCATCACAAGTTAATTATGCTAGTTGAGCATCCCTAGCATTTGCCTATTAACTTTAGGCTTTTACATCATTCTATATTTCTATGTGTCTTTGTATCAATTATGTGTCACCTTTGTATTCCTCTTTCAAGCCCATTTGTTCATGCTTTTTATATATATTATTTTGAATTAAGAAAAATAATAAGTATAATGAGAATCTAACTATTTATGTCGGTTCATGTAATGACTTTGTGATTCTAAGTCTTGACTAGAAAAGATTTGCAACATGGATTTTACTATCACTACTTTAGTGATGCTTTTTATATGCTCATTTTTTTATCATTAATTCTTCTCTTTCTTCTCCTACTTATTCTTCATCACGTTATTCTTCTTTTTCTCTACATTTTCATCTTTTTATCTTATTATTATTATTATTTTTTTTTCTTATTATTATTATTTTTCTTTTCATTATTCTTTTTCTTCTTTGTAGCCTTCTACTTCTTTAGTTTGTTACTATTCTTCTTCTTCTTTGTATCTTCTAATTCTTCAGTTTCTTCTTTGTATTCTTCTACTTCTTAATTTCTTCTTCAGCCTATTCTTCTTTCTCTATCTTTCTATTTTCTTCTTTTTCATCTTTATTTTCTTGTTCCTTTTCTACATTTCCATTTCTTTCTTTTGCCCTTTCTTATTCATCATCATCATCATCATCATCCTTTTCATATTATTCTTCTTATTCTACTTCTTTTTTCATACCTTCTTTTTTTTCTTCTTTTGTGACTTTTTGTTCTTCTAATTCTTCGTCTAATTTTGTTTGTTTTTTTTCTTCTTTTTCTCCATTTTTTTCATATTATTCAACGTCATCATAATTTTCTTATTTTTTTTTATTCAATAACTTTTTATTCTACATCAAGATTTTAATCTTCTCCATATAATCACCAAATTCATCTTTTTTTTTTTCATAATCATCATCTTCTACTTCTTCCTCACTATATTTTTATTCTACTTTTTTTGTTTGTTCTATTATTTTTTCATTTTCATCATCTTCTTATTCTTCTATGCATTCTTTTTATGATTCTTGGTAGACATTTGGTTCTTCTTTATATTTTTTTACTTTTTCTTCTTTTTCTTCTCCATCTTTTTTTTCTTCCTCTTCTTTGTCTTTATTTTAGTTTTCTTATTAGATTTCTTTTACTTCTCCTTCTTCTCCTCCTTCTTTATCATCTTCATCATCCTAATCATCATGTTATTCTTCTACCATTCTTCATTAGATACTTTTATTTTCTTTACCTTCTTCTTCTTCTTCTACTTCTTTTTCTATATGCTCTTCTTATCTTATTTTTTTTTCTACTTCTAATTTGTCTTCTTCTTCATGTTCTTCTTTTCTTATTTTTCTTCTTCTCTTTCTTCATTTATTTTTTTTTGATCATTTTTTTTTACTTCTTCTCCTAATACAACTAGCAATTCATCTCTATCTTTTGTTTCATTTTGTTATGCATCTTCTTCTTATTCATTTTCATCTTTTTATTTTCCTTCATCTTTATATTTTCCTTCTTATTTTTTACTTCATCCTTTTCTTTTCATTTATTTATTTTCTACTACTACTACTATTACTACTTTTTCTTCTTCTATTTTTTCTTATCCATCTTCATTTTCTTTTTAATTTATGTTATCTTTTTTTCATCTTCCTCTTCCTCTTCTTTTCATTCTTCTTCTTATTGTTTTCTCCATCTTCTCCTTCTTGTATTCTATCTTCTTCTTCTTCATATCCATCATCTTGTTTATCTACTTCATATTCTCAAACTTCCACTTCTTCTTTTTTGTCTTGTCCAACTTTTTGTTATTCTTGTCCATTTACTTTTTATTCTCCAACTTCTACTTCTACATCTTTTCTTTTATGTTTCTTCATCAGCAACATTATTATTTTTTCTTAATTTTGTACTTTTCTTCTTATTCTTTTTTCTTTTATTCTTCTTCTTATTCTTATACTCTTCAACTTCTTCTTCAAATTCACCTATTTGTTCATCATATTTTTTTTTTCTTCTTCTTAGCCATTTTATTTTACTTCTTTTTTTTCTAATTTTTTTTATTCATCTCTTTTTCCTTCTTTGTCTTGTACTTTTCTTACCTCTTCTTATTCTTCTTATTCTTCTTTTTTTTGTACTATTTTTCTTCTTCGTATTCTTCTTCTAGTTCCTATTTTTTTATTATTTTAAGTTTTCATCATCTTCATCAACTTTTTATTCATCATCATCATCGTCGTCGTCTTCTTCTTCTACCTTTTCTTCCATTTCTATTGTTCATAATAATAATAATAAAAATAATAATCATCATCATGTTCTTTATCTTATTATTACTTTTATTCTTCTACTTATTCTTCTTATTTTTCTCCAACTTTTTCTTTATTTTTCTTTTTCTTCTCCTCTTTTTTGTGCTTTTTTTTGTTCCCCATCTCTTCTTCTAGTTCATTATTTTCTACATCTTATTCTTCTTCTTTTGCTTATCCTTATTCTTCTTATTTTTCTTCTATGTATTATACTTATTCTTCATCATCATCTTCTTCTCATTATTTTTATTTTTTTTTTGTCTTCTTCTTCTTCTTCTACTACTACTTCTTCTTCATATTATTTTCATTTATTTTCAATGTTCATCTTCTTTATAATAATCATCATCAACTTCTACTTCTTTTGGTTCTCCAACTTTTTTTTCTTCTTCTTCTTTTCCATTTATTTTCTTCTACTTCTTTTTATTCTCTATCTTGTTCTTTTTCCTTATTTATATGTTGTTCTTCTATTCCATCTTCTTATTATCCTCATTTTCTTTCTTTTTCTTCAACATATTATTCTTCTTCTTCTCTTCATCTTCTTCTTATCCTTATTATTTTTTTCTTCTTTTTATGCCCTTCTAATTCATATTCTTTTAGCTACTTCTCCTACACATATTTCTTCTTAATGGTATTATTATTATTATTATTCATTTTTTTCATATTCTTTATCATCATCATCATCATCAATATCTTATTCTTCTACTACTACTACTACTAAAATACTTCTCCATCCTCTAATTATTTTTCATTGTCTATTTTTTATTATTCTTCATCTTGTACTTATTATTGTTCATCTATTTCTTCTATTATTCCTTGTCTTCTTCTTCATATTCATTTTCATTTCTACTTATTCATCTTTATCTTCTTTTTCTTATTCTTTTGCTTTTTTCTATCATCTTCTACCACTTCTTCTTTGTTTTCTTTTTATTATTATTCTTTTAATGTCCAATTTCTTTTTTTTTCTTTTTCTTTTACTCATTTTCTTCTTTTTCTATTCTTCTTCTTTACTTATTATTTTCTTCATTCTCTACTTATTCTTTTTCTTTATCTTTGTTTTTTCTTTTTCTTTTTCTTTTTCTTTTTCTGTTGCTGCTTCATCATCATCATCATCATCATCTTCTTCTTCTTATTCTTCTACATCTTCTTCATCTTTTTCATCTTCTTCATTTTCTTCATCTTCTTCAACTTATACTTCATCCTCATTTTCATCTTCTTATTTTTCTTATTTTTCTTATTTTTTTTCTTTTTCTTCATCTTTTTCTCATCTTCTTCTCTTATTCATCTTCTACTTCTCTGACTTCATCTATTTCTTCTTCTTCTTATCCAACTTTTAATTCTACTTTTTCATTTTCTTTATCATCATCATCATCATCTTCTTCTTCTTCTTCTTTCCATCATCATCATTTTCTTCTTCAAATACAATTACTTTTTCTTCGTGTTCTTTTTCTTCTTCAACTACTATTACTATTTCTTCTTTTTTTTCATATTTTTCCCTTGTTCTTCTTATAATTCATCTTCTTTTTAATATTCTTATTTTTTATCATGATCAACTTCTTTTTTTTCTCAAAAATTATTTGTTCTTTCTCTTCTTCCACTTCTTCTTATAAGTCTTCTTTGTATTCTTCTTGCTCCTCCTCCTTTTTTATTGTTATTCTAATTTTTTATGTTCATCATCATCATCATCTTCTTCATCTTCTTTTTATTCTTCAACTTGTTCGTCTTCTTGTACTTCATGTCCATCTATTTCTTATTTTATAACTTCTAATTCTAATTCTTCTTTTATCATCATCATCATCATCATTATTATTTATTTCTTCATTCATTCATTCATTCTTCTTCTTCTTTGTCATTTTTTTGCTACTTCTTATTTTTATTCTTCTTTTTTTCTTACTTCATCTTTATTTTATTCTTTTTCTCCTACTTCATACCTATTTTCTTCTTCTTCTTCTCTACCTTTTTTGCTTTTTTATTCTCCATTTTATTCTTCTTTTTCTCTTATTTCTAGATCATATCCTTCTTATCCTTCTTCTACTTATTCTTATTCTTCTTCTTATTCAACTACTCAAAATTTTACTTTTTATTCTTCATCATCTTCTTCTAATTCTACTTCTTCTTCTTATTCTTCTTCATTTTCTTTTTCATTTCTTCTCAATCTTTTTCTTTATAATAATGATCTTCTTCTTCTTTCGGTTCTTCATATTTTTTTTCTTCATTTCCACATTCTTCTTCTTTTTCTTCTACTTCTTCTTATTCTTTTTTCTTCTTTTTCTCTATATATATATTTTTGTTTTTTTTATTTATTCTTCTCCTTCTTATGTTTCTTCTTCTTCTCCTTATTTTCTTCTTATTCTTATTAATCTTCTCTTTCTCTTTGTTATTATTATTATTATTATTATTATTCTTCTTCTTCTACTTCATCAACATCTTCATCATAATCATCATTTTTTATTGCTACTACTAATATTTCTTAATCATCTAATTATTTTTGTTTATCTATCTTTTCTTATTCTCTATCTTATTCATATTAATGTTATTTTTTTTCTTTTTATTCTTCTTTGTCTTTTATATCTCCTTTTCTCTATCTTTATCTTCTTCTTATCCTTCATATTCTTCTTTGTTATTTTCTTATTATTATTTTTATCCATCTTCTTCTCATTGTTTCTTGTTTTCCTTCTTGTTATTTTTATCTCTATTTTCTTCTTATTTTCTTCTTTGTTTATTTCTTCTTTTCTTTCTTCTTTTTTATCATCTTCTTCATCTTTTTGATCTTTTTTTCTTCTTATTCTATTCTTCTTCTTCTTCTTCTTCTTCGTCTTCTTCTTCTTCTTCTTCGTCTTCTTCTTCTTCTTTTTCTCTTCTTCACCATCTACTTCTTCAAGTTCATCATTATCATCATCATCTTCTTCTTCTCCTTCTCATTCTTGTCCACTATTTTATTTTTTTTTCTTCCTGTTCTTATTCTTCTTCTTGTCCAACATTTTTTTCTTATTCTTTATATTCTTCTTATTCTTCTTCTTATTTGTTATCTTCTTCTTCTTCTTCTTGTGCAATATTTTTTTTTTCTTCTTCTTATTTTTGTCTTCTTTTTCTTCTTTTTCCTCATTTTTGTCTTCATCTTTTTCTTATTTACATACTACAACTATTTCTTCTTCTTCTTTTTTTATTTTCCCCATGTTATTCAATTTCCACTTCATTTTAATATTCTTATTATTTATCATGATCAACTTATTCTTCTATTTTCTTCATTTGTTGTTTCTCTTCAACCACTTCTTCTTCTTTAATATTCTTCATCATATTCTTATTCTTATTCTTATTTTTCTTTATCATTTTCTTCTTCACAATCTGTTTATCCTTCTTCATTTTACACTTCTAGTTCTATTTCATCATCATCATCATCATCATTTTCTTCTGTCTTCATTTTCTCCTACTACTTATCATTGGTCTTTTTATTTTTCTTCTTATTCTTAATCTTCTTATATGACTTGTACTTCTTCTATTTCTTGATTTTATTTCTTCTTCATCTTCCGGTTCTTTATTTTATTTCTCATTTTTTTGTTCTTCTTTTGCATCTTCTCTCTCTTCTTCATCTTCTCCTTATTTTTCTACTTATTTTTTTCTTTTTTTTCTTCTTTTTCTTCTTCTTTAACTTCTTCATCTTCATTTTATTTTTTAGCCATCTTATTCTTATTCTTCTTCTTTTTTCTTCAATTTGTCATTCTTCTTTTTCTTCATATTCTCTATATTCTTTTTCTTTTTCTTTTTTTTATTCTTTTTCTTCTTCTTCTTCAATTTATTCAGTGTCTTTTTATTTTTCTTCATCATCTTCTTTCTGTTCTTCATTATCTTTTTATTCTTATTTATCTTCTTAATATTTCTTTCTACCTACATTTACTTTTTATTCTTTATCTTCTTCTTCCTCTTTCTCTTCTTTTAAATTTTTTATTCTTCATCTTGCTCTTCTAAATATTTTTCTTATTCTTTTTCTTATTGTCCATGTTTTTGTTCTTCTTGTCCATGTTTTTGTTCTTCTTGTCCATGTTTTTGTTCTTCTTGTTTATCTTTTTATTAATTTTAGATTCTACTTCTTTTTTTTATCTTCTTCTTCTTCTTCATGATCATTATCATTTCTTCTTCATGCTTTTCTTCTTATTCTTGCTCTTCTTTGTTTCTTATTTTTTTATTCTTCTTCATCTTATTCTTCATAGACTTAATCTTCTTTTCCATCTTATCCACCTTTTTATTCTTATATTTCTTTATCTACTTTTTCTTCCTTTCCTTCTTCAACATCATTATCATTACCATCATTAATATCATCATCTTCTTCTTCTTTTTATTTGTATTCTCTATTATCTTTTTGTTATTCATCTTCTTGTTTCTTCTTCCAAATCTAATTCTTCTTCTTCCTCCTCTTCTTTTTGTTATTTATATTTTCATCATCATCAACTTCTATTTTTTTCATCATCTAAATCTTTTTTTCTTTCTTTTCTTCTTATGCTTCTTCTTTTTTTATATATCTTAATCTTCATCCTATTCTACTTCTTCTGTTATTGTTCTTCTTCTTATTTGCTCCAAATTTTACTTCTTTTTCTTCTTCTTTTTATCATCTTTTTCTTTTTTTTTCCTTCTTATTCATTCTTTTCTTCTATCTTCTTCTTCTTCTTCTTATTCTTCTTCATTTCTTCATCTTCTTTTTATTCAACTTCCTCATCAACGCCATCTTTTTCATCTTCTTGTCCAAATTTTTCTTATTGTTCTTCTTTATCATTTTCATCTTCATCTTCTTTATCATTTTTTTTTGTTCTTTTGCATCTTCTTCATCTTTTTCTACTTCTTATTTTTATGTATTCTTCTCCTTCTTCTCTATCATTATTCTCCTCCTTCTCTATCATATTATTCTTCTCTTCCTCCTTCATATTTCGCTACTTCTTTTCAATCTTTTGCTTCATCGTCATCATCTTCTTCTCTTCCTTCTGCTTCTTCTATCTTCTTCTTTGTCTTCTTCTTCTCCATCTTATTTTTTTGTTTTGTTCTCTTTCTTCTTTTTCTTTTTTTTTTCTTCTTCTTCTTCTAAGTTTTCTCCATCTTTTTTTTGTTTTTTCTTCATATTATTTGTCTTTATATATTTTTTTCTTTTCTATCTTCTTCATGTTCTTTATCATCTTCTTCTTTTTAATCATCTTCTTCTCAATTTTCTTCTTCTTTCTATCTATCTTTTTCTTCTTGTTATAATTATTATAGTCCTTCTTTCTATTTTTATTCTTATTTTTCTAATATTACTCCATCATCTTTATATTCTTCTTCTTTTTCTTCTTCTCATTATTATTATAATTCTTTTCTTCTCTATATTATTATTATTTTTTTTTTCTTCTTTTCTTCTTCTTCTTCTTCTTTTCTTATGTCTTGGTGATCTTTTTCTTCTCCATCTTCTGCTATTTTTTGTCTTCTAAAATCTTGTAATTTATCTTCTTCTTTATTTTCATTATCTTCTATTTCTACTTTTTTTTTTCTTCTACTTCTTTTTCTTCTTCTCCGTCATCTTTTTTCCCTCCTTATTATTGTTCAACTTCTACCACTTATTTTTCTTATACTTTTCTCCATATTTATTTTATTATTCTTTTTCTTCTTATTCATTTTTTCTTGTTCTAATTCTTTCCCATCTTTTGTGTCTTTTTCCTTTATGTTATTTTTTCAAATTCTTCATCTTTTTCTTCTCTAACTTCTTATTCTTATTCTTTTTATTCTTTATATTCTTATTTTCATTTTTTTTCATCTTCTTCTTATGCTTTCATCAAGATTATATTCTTTATATTCTTTCCCATCTTCGTTCTTCTATCATTTTCATATTCTTCTTCTTTTTTATCTTTTTTGCCTTCATCAAGATTATTACCTTTATGATAATTATCATATTTTTCTTCATTTTTTCTTGTTATCATTATCTAGTTCTTAACCATATTCTTTTTCTCTTTCTTCGTATTCTATTTTTCTTTTTTTTTCTTTTCATTTTCTTCATTTTCTTTTGATTTTCTTTTTTCTTCTCGTTATTTTATCTTATTATTATTATTCTTCTTCTTCTCTCTTGTTATTCTTATTCTACTTCTTATAATTCATCATTTTTTTCATTGTCTTATTCTACGTTTTATCTATCTTGTTCTTTTTCTACTAATATTATTTGTTCTTATTTTACTTTTTGATCTTCTTCTTTTTCTTCTACTATTTCATCTTCATATTCATATTTTACTTCTTCTTTTTTCTTTGTATTTCTATTTTTTTTTTCTTCTTCTTCTCCATTTTTTACTTCCTATTATATTTATATATTTTATTCTTCTTATAATTCTTCATCATCTGCTTCTATGTCTTCTTCTTCTTCTTTTTCTTCTTTTTCTTCTTCTTTTTTATCTTCTTTTTTGTCTACTTCTATTTCATATTCTTTTTCTTGTTTTTCTTCTTCTTCACTACTTTTTTATCCTTCTCCTTCTTATTATGTGACTTCTAATTCATTTTATTCTCCATCTACTTATTCTTCTTTACTTATTTCTTCTTCTTCTTCTTTTTCTTCTTCTTCTTCTTCTCCAATTACTTATAATTTTTTTCTTCACCTTCATCTTCTTGTTTTTTTCATTTTCTTCTTTTATATTCTTATATTTCTTCTTCTTCTTCTGCTTCTTCTTATTATTATTCTTCTTTTTATTTTCTTCTTCTTCTTCTTCTTGACTTACTACTTCTACTACAAAAACAACTACTACAACTTCATCTTCATCTTTTTCATTATTCTCATTTCAGGCTTCTTGTTATGCTTCATATTTTTTTTATTATTTTTTATCATCTTCTTCTACTGTTTCATCTTCAATTTCTAATTCTACAACTTTATTTTGTTTTTATTTTCTATCATCTTATTTTTTTTATTCTTCTTCTATTACTATGACTACTACTACTACTGCTGCTGCTACTACTACTACTACTACTATTTTATCTCCATCTTCTTCATTTTCCTCTCAGCAATCTTGTTATTTTTTTTATCTATTTATTATTATTATTATTATTATTCTTGTATTCTTTTTCTTTATCTTCTTTTTAATCTTCTTGTTCTTTTTCTTCTCCATAATCTAATACTTCTTCTTCTTTTCTAACTTTTTTTAATTTTTTGTTTGTATCTTATTATTGTTATTATTATTATTATTATTCTATAGCTTCTTATATTTCAACTTTTTCTCGATCTTCTTTTTATTATTCTTTTTCTTCTTATTCATTTTTTTGTTGTTCTTATTGTTTTCTATCTTCTTCATCTCCTTCATTTTTGCCTTAATCATCTTCATATTCTTCTTCTTCTTTGATTTCTTGTTATTTTTTTTTCATATTCATATTCTCTTTCTACTTTTAGCTTCTTCATATTCTTCTTATTATTTTTATTCTTCTCCATCATTTTCTTATTCTTTTTTTCTTCTCTACTTTCATCATCATTACATTATCATCATCTAGTTTTTATTGTTCTTTACTATCCTTTTGTTCTTCTCCAATTTCTTCTTTTTCTTCTTTTTTTCCATTATTTTATTTTATTTTTATTTGTTTTCTTCTATTTCTTTTTTTATTTATTTTCTTTTTTTCTCACTTTTTTTCATAGTCTTCTTCTCAATCTTCTACTTTTTTCTAATTTTTTTGTCCATCATCATATACTTAATTTACTACATTTACTTTTTCTTCTTCATTTTATTGTTATTAATATTCTTCTTCATTAGCTTCTTTTTCAAGTTCTTCTTATTCTTCTTTTCTATATCTTCTACTTCCTCTTTTTATTGGATTTCATCTTCTCTTTTTATGCTATTTTTCATCTTATTCTTCTTAATCTTTTTTCTCTCTACTACTTTTTCTTTTACTTCTTTTTCTTTTTATTATTTTTATTTTCAACACCATACTAATTTTTTTTTCTTCTCCACTTCTTCTTCTCATTCTTCTTCTTCTTCTTCTTCTTATTCTTCTTCTTCTTCTCTTTCTTCTTCTTCTTCTTCTTCTTCTTCTACATCTTCTTCATCTTCTTATTCTTTTTCTTCATCTTCTTCTTTAATTTCTTTTTCATTTTTTTCTTCTCCAACTTTTTATACTTATTAATCTTCCAAATCATTTTATTTTGTTCTTCTTCTTTGTCTCTAATTTTTTTTTCATCTATCATCTTTTTTGCCTTTATATTCTTTTTCTTCTTCAAATTCTTTTTTGACTTCTACTACTTTTTATTGACATTCTTCTTTTATTCATCTTCATCTTATTCTGGTTTATATCCTTTCTCTCCTTCTTCTATATTATTTTTTTTTTCTTTTCTATATTATAACATTTATTATTCTTCTTTAAAATTATATTCTTTTTTCTAACTTCTTCTTCTTCTTCTTCTTCTTTTCCGACATCTTCTTTTTCTATTATCTCTTGTCCTTTTTCTTCATCTTATTTTCTATTTGTTTCTATTCTTTTCTTTGTTTTCTTTTTCTATTTCTTCGTCTTCTTTTCCTTCTTCTCATCTTATTATTTATCATGACATTCTTTTTCTCCTTTCCATCTTCTTCTTTTTTTCATCTTCTTATTCCTCTTTTCTTCTTTTTCTTTTTCTTTTTCTTATACTTCATATTCTTTCTTTTCTTCTTCTACTTCATCTTTTTCTTATTATTCATCACTTCTTCTTCTTCTTCTACTTATTATTATTTTTTTTCTTATCTAAATAATATTCTTCTATTTCTTCTTATTCTCCTCCTCATCCTTCTCATTTTTCATCATGTAATTCTTCTTCTTCTCTCCATCTTGTTCTTTTGTTTATTCTTCTTCTTCTTTTTCTTATTTTTTTTCTTCTTATGCTTATTTTTATTCTTATTCATCCTATTCTTCTTCTTATTATTATTGATATTTTTTTCCTTCACCATATTCTTCATCATAATCATAATATTCTTCTTCTAATATAATAACAACTACTAATACTTCTCCATTCTTTTATTATTAAACTTCTTCTATTCTTTTTTCTATCTTCATCTTATTATTAATGTTTTTTCTTTTTATTCTTCGTTATCTTCTTCTTCATCTTTATTTTCATCTTCTTATTATCCATCTCTATCTTCTTCTTCATTTTTATTTTCATCTTCTTGTTATCCATCTCTATCCTCTTCTTCATCTTTATTTTCATCTTCTTGTTATCTTTCTCTATCTTCTTATATTTATTCTTTTTTTAATCTTCTTCTTCTTTTTTTTTTTATTTTTTTATAATATAACTTGTCCATATTCTTCTTCTTCTTGTACTTGTTCTTGTTCTTCTTCTTTTTTGCTTCTCATTTTATGTATTTTCTCTTTTTCTTATTCTTTGTCTTCTTCATCTTTTTTTCTTTCTTATCTTGTGTTTCAACTTTTTCATCTTCTTCTTTATTTTTTTTTATTTATTTTCTTTTTTTGTTCTTCTTCTTCTTCACTTCTTCATCTTCTACATCTTCAACTTCATCATCATCATCATCATCATCATCATCTTATTCTTCTTATTCTTCTTCTTGTCCAACTTTTTTTCTTCTTCTATTTCGTCTTTAGTTACTACTACTGTAATTACTTATACTTCTTTTTCTGATTTTCCATTTTATTTTTCTAATTCCTTTTCAATTTAAAATTCTTATTTTTTATCATGATCAACTTATTCTTTTTATTCTCAATTTTTTTATTTTTGTTATTTATTTTTTATACCACTTCTTCTTCTTTTTCTCCATCTTTTTCTTCATTTTCTTTTCTTCTTTTTTTTCATCTTTTTCTACTTCTTTTTCTTCCTAATCTATTTCATTTTTTTTTCTTTTCCTTATCCTTCTACTTCTTGTACTCCATCATCTTCATCTTATTCAACCTTTCCATATAATCTTTTTACTTCTAATTTTTCATTTTGTTTATTCTTATTTTTTGACTTTTTATATGACTTATACTTCTTCTTTTTCTTGATTTTTTTCTTCTTCATCTTCTTATTTTTATTTTCATCCCTCTTTTCATCTTATTATTATGAGTCTTCTACTTATTTTACATTTTTGACATATTCTTCTACTTATTTTTTTTCTTTTTTTTCTTCTTTTTATTCATGTTCTTCTTCTTCTTCTTCTTTTCTTTTTTTCATCATTTTTCTTCTTTATCTTGTTATTATTATTATTCTTTATATTCATTGCTATTTATTTTTTTTATTCTTTTTCAAATTTTTTATCTTCTTCTACTTATTCAGATGGTTTTAGGTCTTATTCTTATTTTTCTTAATAGTTTTCTTCTTTATCTTCTTCTTTATCTTTTCTTCTTCTTCTATTCTTTTTCATCTTTTCCTTGGTATACTTCATCTTCTTGTTCTTCATCTTGTTCAACTTCTTCTCCGCATTTTTATTATTCTATTTCTTCTAGTTCTTCTAGTTCTTTTCCTTTTTTATCTTTTTTATCTTCTTCTTCTTTATATTTTTTTTCTTGTTGTTTTTAATCTTATTTCTTTCTTCTTTCAGATCTTCTTTTTTTTCCTCTTCTTTTTTATTATTTTTATTTTAATCATCATCATCATCATTATTCTTTTCTTCTTATCCTTCTTCTTCTTCTTCTTCTTCTTCTTCTTCTTCTTCTTTTTTCAATTTTTTTTTCTTCTTCTCTAGTTTCTTCTTATTCTTGTTTTTTACCATATTTTTCTCTAACTTCTACTTCCTATACTTTATCTTATTTTTATTTTTTTTCTCCATCTTTTTTTTTCTTATTCTACTTATTATTTATCTCTATCTTTTTTTTCAACTTTATCTTTGTATTATTTTATTTTTTTTTCTTCTCATTCTAATTTTTCTTCGCCATGTTATTATTATTCTTCTCTCCATCTTCTTCTCATGTTTCTTCTTCTTCTTCTTCTATTTCTTTCTATTTTTTTTCTTTTTCTTCTCATTTTTCTTATTATTGTTATTATTATTCTTCTTATTTTTTCTTTGTTTTTTCTTGTTATTCTTATTCATCATCATCATCATCATCATATTCTTCTTCTACTACTACAACAACTAATATTTCTTCATCCTTTACATATTCTATTTCTAATGTTTCTTCTTATTCTCAATGTTCTTAAAATTATTCATAATATTTATTTTTCTTTTTTGTTTAGTTATTAATCTTCATTTTAATCTTCTTCTT